>JARHVA010003963.1:1212500-1622500 GCA_037957365.1 Torreya grandis
ATATATATATATGTATATATATATATATATATATATATATATATATATATATATATATATAGTTTGTCACCCTTGTGCCTAGGCTATCTCTACCCCTTTAACCCTAGATTACTTAATATATATTTTAGGTTTAAAAAATTATAGATATAAAATGTTAAGTGATATTTAATGTAGTTATATTTTTAATTTTACTTGGTAGACCTTGGATTAATAACATGCATGCAATTCTCATTACATTAAATAGATGCTTAAATTTAATTTATGAAAAAATTAATATTTACTTGTTCTATGGATGATTTTTATTTATTAAAATTCTTAGATATATATTTATACATTAAAATAGTATTTTACACTTGAAAAATATCATTTAATACTATAACCTTAAGTTATTCACCTTCCTTTCAGCCAATAAACTCTCATTCGCCATCTCACTAGGCCTAAATTTTTATCTAAATTACTTGTAGCCAAAAGTAAAATTAAATTATGATATATATATTATTCACAATTAGTCACATAGCTTAAATAACCTTATAAATTATTGTATAATTTCATTCATACTTGGACAATAGTTTTGATGATATTATCCATTATCTAATGTAAGTGTCCATGCCTTCTAAACACTCAAAGTTTCAAATATTTAAAAATGAATATGTCAACCTATTATGTTTCATCAAAACTTTCAAGGTTAAATTTAGAAAATAGGCGGTAAAAATACAATTTAAATACAAATCATTATTCATCTAGTAAATACCGATAATAACCTAATCAAGCTCATTCGATAAATTGCACAACTATGTTTTATTACCCTATTCTTATTTGTTTATATATTAGTTATAAGAGTAGTCATATTATAGGTTTGAAGAATTAAAATCAAAATCCATAAGAAATATTTTTCAAGTTACATAATATATTTCTACATGCATTTATATATAGCATTCTACAGTATTACTCACACATAAGCCAACACATAGGGGATAACTTTATATGTCTGAGGTCCTATTTGAAGTATTGGATATGTAGGAAGTGATCAGTGATAGATGGGTCCTTGAGGTTAGCTTGATTTCAAGATCCAAATAACCCATTTTTCTCAAGGTGACAATACCTAAGATGAGGAACTATGGTTTGATCTATATTTTGATATTGAAATCCTATGCAAATAATCTAAACACATAATTTGAAAGGTAAAAAAACCCTAAAGTGGAAATTTTAATTAATTATTAATATTATGTATATGATAGATGCATTAAAACATATATAATAACATCAATTAAATTTTTCATAGGGTGATGCAAGTGTACTTTTTAATAAAAAACTAATTTTCAGAAACTGACAGCTATATCAAATTAATTATAGTCCATTTTTGCACTTGCATTACTCAGGTTTTCCTACACATCAATGTATAAGTTAATTATAGTTTATTATTTTTATATTTATTATCAAAATATTGAATGTTGTACATTATATATTTTTAATATGCTTAGATTAGGTATTTCTTATCAAAATATTATCATAATCTAAATTCATGAATTGAAATGATTTTTAGAGTAACTTACTCCTTAGTTCATTAAGATACTCTCTTTCATATTAATCCTTATTTCCAAAAAAAGCCAAAATTTTTTTGAACCCAACCTCTGAATCTTCTCATTTAACTACTAGCTTGCTCTAATGTGTTTAGCATTCTAAGGTTTTTACTTATATTTATTTATATTTGTTTTATATTTTGCATATAACCTAGGTTCAGTCGTATATTAGGTGGCATTCCTATTGAATATCTTGAGTAATCCATTAAAAGTAAACAAGGAATAAAGATATAAATATTATTGATAATATTTATGGCTTATATTATAAACATCTCAATTTTTATCTTAAAAATTGGGATACAATTTGTAGTAACACATTTCTTCAATAGTTAAGACGTAATACAACTGAATTAACATACTCTCCACTGATGCCAAATGATCATTGGTACTATTGGAAAAAATTGGCCTAATTTTTTTTATTAAATGTAATATGCCATTCCAAAAATCCAATCATTTTTCTTCTTTCATTCATTACTTTTCTCCTTCTAATCATGCCTTGATGAAGTAATATACCATCATAGAGAGGTATTGGTAGGGTGTTACGGATGATTTAGGATATTATTGAAGTGATAAACCCAATGGGGGAAGAGATAAGGTTTTTTTAATGTTAAATAATGATAAATATAAATAAATAATTATATTTTAAACTCTAATGATCCCTTAAGTAAGAAATTTTATATTTTGCCCCCTTAAACCATGCGTTTTCCCAAGCTTGGAACCATAGTTATTTCAAAGGTTGCATATGAGCACAAGGTTTAAATTTCTCAAATTATTCATAGGACATTATGTTAAATTAAAAAAATATAATAAAACATTTACAAAGAGTTATATAAATAAACCTCTCTCATTTTCCTTATTTCACCTGTATAACTCAAGGAACGCCATCAAATCCAAAATTAATTTAAAATCCTTCTTAAACCCTCAAAGCTTGGTTTTGAGAGAACTTTTGAATTTTTTTAGATTTTTGATTAAAAAAAAAATTGGTGTGATATATTTTGGGGAATATTTTAAATTTATAAACCTTCTTCAATCAAATTTTATAAGTAAAAAGTGGAAAATTGCAAGTTGGCCGAATTCAAGGTTTTGGCATGCAAATGTAGATATTCAAAAAAGGCATTTTTGAGGAACTTAAAGGGTTGAATGGTCAAATATAATTATAATAAAATTTATATGGGTAAATAAAGGTAAAAAAAATTAATTATGTATTTATACCTCATAAATCTCAAGATACACCCTTTTGTTTCTCCCTATGTCTCACAGTACACAATTTTTGAGTGTGCTTAGGAGTGGAAAATGAGTTTTGGGGAATATAGATGTACAATAAAGTTTTTAAATTTGGTAAATTTTGTGATAATGAGTGGTTTTATCTATTAATAATATTTTTTTTCATAAAATTATTGTAAGTATACACTATTTTTACGTAGTGTTATGTTTGTCCATTGAGGAGAACATGGAACTAGGGTGTGTAACAAGCCTAAATTGATATTTTCAAAGATTTTATTTGATAAAACGATGAAAAAAATAAATATAAAATTTTATTAGTTATTAAACATCCCAATTAAAAAATAATTAGGACTTGAAACCCCATATATCTCAAGATATGGCCTTTTGTCGCTTCCTAGTTTTCTTATTTCTCGCAAGCATGAGAGAGCTAATATGAAGATCAAGAAGAAAATAGATTTTTTGTATTAAAATAAATTATATAAATATCATAAAATAAATTAAATGTGTTACATCCTTTTATAAACCAATTTGATCAATGAACTACCATTTTTCAATCTTTTAGCTCATTTTCCTCTCTCGGCCAAAGAGCATTGTGGCAATTTTTAGTCTTTGATGCATGTTTTGAGTTTTTTCACATGATATTATGAATTTAGAAGGTGAATTAATAATATAATAGGTTTTAATTGGAAAATAAACCTCATAAAAATTATATTATGGTACAAATAATGGTATATGAAGGTTATGAAAGAGAAAAATTGAGCTCTCATAACTCCATTAATGGAGTCTTAACACCAAAATTAGGTTTTAGTGTGAGAATTACAAGGTTAAAATGGGATTTTAATGGGATTAAAATTGGTCATGAGTGGGAACTATAACATAACAATGATGATCACATAGGTCAACTAGGCAAAGAGACTATTAAAGGGCTCAAACTAGCGAATGACTCCTTGAGATACATCTAGGCCTAGAGGGTGGTAGACATTCTCAGGCTATTTATAGGAGATCCAAAGTGATCCAAGGTCTGATAATGGTCCAAAAATAATATTATATATCAAAAAAATATTATTGGGTAGAAAAAGAGGCTATGGAAGGCCTCAAACATCAAGAGAAACCCTAAAGGCAATGTATTCCTTGAGAAGGCTAGTGATGGATTAACAAGTGACTAATCAGGGTTTGATCTTTTTTAGGTATTCTAAAGAATTTTTAATCCATTTTTAACATTAATTAAATTATAAAATCATACAAATATATCTTAAAATCCATTTGTGGTCGAATTTTGTTTTTGGCCTTTTTTTCACTCTCTCGACCAAGTGTAGTCTTGGAGCTCGAAGGTCAAGTTTCACTTACTTAGCACGTTTCATAGAGGTTTCATTGGGGGATAAGAGTTATATAGTATTTGATGATTTTTTACCTTCCAATTAAATTAATTTATCCAGCCATGATGACCCATGGTTTTATTAACAATCATTAAGAAGCTTGCCCACTCTCAAACCTTCAAATTGACTTATTGCCACCCGAGAAGCCAAATTGTTTTGAACATTAATCACACGTGGGAAAGAGTTAGGACATTAAATTTGGAATATATTTATATTAATTAATTTTATACATAAAAAAATCTCCTTTTCCCTAGACAACCCTCAAAATTTGAGAAACATCATCAAATCTAATTGCAGATTTTAGCTTGAATAGCCCTCTGAAAAGACTAGTTCTGCTCAAAACCTATTAGAAAATCATAAATTTCCATAAAATGGTCCTATAAATATTTTAAAATAATAATAAACTCCATTAATCACCTTGTGGACCCATTTTACAAATAAATTTTTTATGTGTGGGGTATCTTGAAGCCCAAAATGGCTAAAATTGTAAGTATTGAAGGTATTCAACATAGTTGACCTCCATTAATGGAGTCATGAATAAAAAATTATATTTAAAGACCATAAATGGTAAATAAATAATAATATGGAATTTAAATTACCTTTTAAGGTCATAATTAACCTTATAGGGTCATTGGCAAGCTTAAGGCTGAAGACTGTCATGGTGGCATACGCTGTCAAGGGGTCTCTAATGGTCAAGATGTAGGTTCAAAGGGATAATTTCAGGTTCCATGGTGTTCCATTTTCATATTTAGGAGAAATAAATTATTTTTTCAAAGTCAAAATATATTCAAAGTTACTTTATGGTCTTCTAATCATTTTAGCTAAACCTCAAGGTTAGTCAAACATCAAATGCCAAGACAACTAACCATGATGTCAAGTTGTAAAGACAAGCTAAGAAAAGTGGGGAGTAGAAGTTAAAATGGGAGATTTTTTGGGATTTGAAGATAAATTTTGATCATCAATTGAGGCTTATATAACTTTGATGACTTTTCTCAAAGATAATGGAGCGTGACATTATCATCCTCAAAGTTTTTTGTCTTCTAGTGCCTTTTTAGGCCAATGAGAGGGATTGAAGACCCTTTTGACCTTTGGAGGTTAATTATTTGAGAGAAAATAAATGATTAATTAATATAAATTTTGTAAATAATTTGGAAATGTGGTTGAGTGATATTTATTGAATTTTGAGAGCTTCTTTCTCCTCTTTTCTCCTATTTCTTCTATTTAAAAAACTTGTTCTCTTCATTGTAATCATGATCCTCATTTTGGTATGGCATAACCCTACCCATTTTTTTAAGAATATATTATTTAAGAAAAAATATAACTTATTTTTCCTACCTCTTTGGTTGCAACTAGTGATCTAGTCAGTTTTAACATGATTGATTTATGGAAGGGTGTTTTTCCTTAGTAATTGTCCATATTTCTTGCCTTTTTATAGGTTTTCCACCATTTTTCAAGGTCTAAAACTTGTGATTTTGGCCAATAGCGAAGGTATTTTTTTATTTTTATACTCCTCCATACTTCATTTCTTACCTAGTGGGCCTAGTCTTAGAAATATTGATGCAAAAATGGCATGTTTGATAATTTGTGTGAGCGTTGTCTTTGAGATTCCTTAATGTAATTTTCATGAAAATTAGAGTGTCTCTAAGTTTTGTGAATCAATTCTTTTATGTTATTAGTCATCCATCGCAACCCTTATATCCTTTTTCCAAGTAGAATCAATAGTTTAGGTGATCCATCAAGAAGAACTAGCCTTCTCTAGAGGTCTAACCCCATCACAAGATACCCATAGCCTAGGTTGTTCCCATTTTATATCCAAGAGTGAGAAAGCATAAACAACTCTCCAAAAAGGTTGTAATTCTATGCTACAATAGTTTTTGGCAGCCCAATGGGAACACATTGTTCACTAACTAAAGAGTTTTGGTGTTCTCTTCATCTAATCAACATTTGCAGCCATGTGTGCAAACACTAAATGAAGACTCCAAGTATTTATAAACTCGTATAAGTATCTTAAGTGCATAATAAACATTATCTACTATGTATTGTAACTTACTTTATCAAAGTTCATGTTGTTTACTCCCTTATCCTTTGTATTAGATTATAATGTTTATGGCTTCACCTTAAGTGGCTCTCAAGCATTAGTGTATCAACCATGTTAGAGTTTGTCCTTCTTCAGTCAATCAAAAAAGAGTCTTATAGAGATAAAAGTTGATCTTGAAAGATAATTGAGAGAGAGTGATAGAGTGGAAGAGTGTTATAGGTAGTAATAAAATCTTGAACACCAAGCTTTTGATCAGGAGCAAGAGTTGAGGTTTTAGGAAGAGTGATTGGTTAGGAAAGAACAATCCAGTAAAGCAAATGACTATCAATTGTTTTTAAAAATGAGATCAGCCAATATTAGACCCCAATTACCCTCTCTTTCCCCTATATATGCTCAAATATAGCCCCCTAGTCAACCTTTTCAAATATCATCTTTGTCAAAAGTTAAATAAATCATTATAAACCATGGGAGATCAATCGTGAAAGTAAATGTAGAGGTAGCCCTTGGAAAAGAGTCCCCAATCCATGCCATGAATTTGACAAGGGACTTCTTTCAATAGTTTTAGAGTGTGTGGTTAGCCATTAAGGAGCAAGATTACCTAGAATATTAGAATAACCAAGGAAAGGAATATATAATCTTAATATAGGAGATATTGACTCATTAAGAGTATGATTGTCATACCCAAACCAATTAGTTTGATCTCTCCCACCCTAACAACCATTCCCACTCAAGATTTTGAAATCATCTCAACTTGGACACCCTCCTATACCTTGGACCCTGACTATGTCATGCTCTCTCTTTATGAAACTACCCTCTCTTATACCTATTTAAGAAGAAGAGAAGGTGGTTTTACCCTATACATTACCCTCATGGAAATCAATGAAGGAGCATTGAGAATAAAGAGGAGGTGCTAGTTGAGGTAGACCAAAAATCAATCTTGGAGGAGGAGTTAGTTTTTCAAAAAATGAATCAAGAAACCATAGCTCAAATCAATGATATTTCTCTAAAATACTTTCAAGACTCTCCCTCCCTTCCCTAAGAATAACCTAAAAGAGCCTTCAAAGTCCATGGTTGGAAGAATAATCTCCTAGTTTTTAAGAAAGGTGAACCTTTTCACCCTCCCACCATCTCCCTCTTGAAAAAAGGACATGTTATGCTAGTCTATGGTGAAGAGGAAAGGATTGATGAGTTGGTAATTATGGTACCACAAATAGGCCCTCAGGATGCTACTATGAATTAAGAAATGGAAGACCAAGATGAGTTTGTAGAGGTTGACCAATCACAAGAGGTAAAGTAAATTGAAGGAAGTATTGATGACTTCATATGTGAAGAGATGTGTATATATGTTGAAAATGAGATAAAAAATAGATTTTTAACTGTTTTAAGAGCTTTCATTTGATATGGTTGAATTTGAAGATGAGTAGGGTATAGAAATTGATATGTTTACATAATGAATCAATCAATTGATCATGTTTTAGAGGTCATAAATGAAAAATATAAAGAAATCAAGGAGTAATTCTTATAATATCTTGGTGAGGTTGAGGAGCTTGATGCAGTATACTTACAACAAGATGTCCTCAATGATGCTTCAAATGTGCAAGAAATGGTTGAATAATGTAACTATTAATACTTGTTTGAAGTGTTGGAAGCAAGCTATATGTTGTTTTTAGGTAATTATGAGTTAGCCAAGGTAATTGGAGACAATTTTGGTGACCAAGTAAGTAAGATAGAAGTGGTGGATGAATAAGTGTAAACTCCTCAAGAGGATATTGGGAGATAAATATGCCACTTTAATCAGCCATGGGTGAATAAAGTTACATCACTTGATCAATAATGAGATGTAGTGTTACTTGAAGGCAATACTGATGTTTTCAAGTTTGAATAAAATTGGTAAAATAAATATCCTCAAATGACTACCCCTCCTACAAATGACCGAGAGGAATCTACCTTTTGGGATGAATTATAAATCTTTTGCTTGATCTTAGATAGTCAACCTTCACATTCAAAAGAGCCATCAAGTGAGAATATTGTAAGTACTCCTATATTCCAACATGAAGCAAGCTTGGAAGACTTAGACCAATATGTCGACATTGGATACATGTTTATCCCTTTTCATCACTTGAAATCACATCAAGAAGATTGATAATCAAGCAACCCAATGAAAGATTTACACCCAATCATACTCTTTCACATCATACCCATCTCATGAAGGAAGCGATCCAAAATATTTTCCTTTTGATCCAAGTGGACAGTATTGGTGATTTTTTAGCCTTTTGTATATTAAATTATATGTGTCCTTGATCCTTGTGTTTTTTTTTTCCCTTCCTCTAAGTGCCTTGTGCACATTTCCTTCTATTATGTGTTTCCTTTCCATAAGTGATTTGAGAAAATGTTTTGTCCTTGATTCTTATGTTATTAATTTGCATAGAGTTTCAATTAGAATATTGTCAGATTTGTGATTAGTTGAAAACCAATTTGATAAAGAATTTTGTTACCCCGTAAGCCCAATAGATCAAATAAAGAAACTAGTATTTTTCATAGATTAACTAGTAGTCACCAAAACTATTAGCCAAAATTGGCCTACATACATTAAATTTTTGTTATGTACTAGGCCTTTACAACAATCCTATGAATTCTCTTCTTACCTTGATGACTTGTCTCCTTCTAATCATGCCTTGATGATGTAGTGTCCCATATTAGAAAGGTCTTGGTAGGGTGATGTGGATGACTTAGTATCTTATTTTAGTGATAAATCCAATGGGGAAGAGATAAGATTGTGTGGATGGTGAATCATGCTCAAGATCATGAAATAATTCTATTGGAGACTCCACTAATCCCTCAAGGAGGAAATTTTGTGTTTTGCCCCTAAACCATGCATTTTCCCAAGCTTGGTTCTATAGTTATTTCAAGGTTTACAAATGATAAAAATATTTAAATGTTTCAAATTTATCATGGGACATAATTTTATATTCCACAAGGTGAATCAAACATTTTAAAGGTCAAAAAACCATTTTTTAGTTTTTTATGCATATAGATCTAAGAGAGTCTTAGAGTGCCAAAAGAGAGGGAGGTGACATAAATACATTAATTGAGATTTATGAATTTAAATTTTGATGATAGTTTTTGGAATCATTTATATAAATAAACCTCTCTTAGTTTCCTTAGTTTGCCTATAGAACTTAATAACCATCGTCAAATCCAAAATTAGTTTGAAACCCTTCTTAAACCCTCAATGCTTGGTTTTGAGAGAAGTTTAGAATTTTTTCAGATTTTTGATATAAAAAAATTGTGGTTTGATATATTAGGATTCATATTCTACCTTTATATACGTTCCTCCATCAAATTTTTGAGGTAAAAAGTGGAAAAGTGCAAGTTGGCTGAATTTAGGGTTTTGGCATGCAAATGCAGACAATCAAAAATGGAATTTTTGATGTACTTAAGGGGTTTAGTGGTTAAATATAATTATATTATAATTTATATGTGTAATTACATATTAAAAAAATCAATTATTTCTTGATACCTCATAAGTCTCAAGATACACTTTTTTCTTTCTCCCGATGTCTCATAGTTCACAACTTCCAATTATTCTCGAGAGTGAAAAAATGTGTTTTGGGGAATATATAGGTACAATAAAGTTCTGAAACTTGGTAAATTTGGCTATAATGATTTTTATTAATCTATATATCATATTTTTTGGGTCAAAAAATGAGTTTAAGTATCGTCTAGTTTTACATAGTCCTATGTTTGTTGAGGAGAACATGGAGTTAGGATGTGCAACATGCCTAAATTGGTGTTTTAGAGGTTTCATTTGATTTAATGATGAAAAAATTTATTTTAATAGTTTAAAATTTCTTAAATTTCCCAATATAAAAATAATTAGGTATTGAGACCCCATATATCTCAAGATATGGTCTTTTCTTGCTTCCTAGTTTTCTTGTTTCTTGCAAGCATGAGAGAGCTAGTATGGAGCTCAAGAAAAAAATGGATGTTTTGGACAAAAATAATGATTTTAAATATATTATAAACATAAATTAAAGGTTTTAAATAATTTAATAAACAAATTTTATCAATTAACCACCATTTTTTACTATTTTATCTCATTTTCCTCTCTCTCTCGACTAAGGAGCATTATGGCAATTTTTAATACTTAATACACATTTTGAATTTTTTCACATTATATTATGTATTTATAAGGTTTATTAATCATATAATAGGTTTTAATTGTACAATATATCTTATAAAAATGATAGTATGGTCCAAACAATGGTAGAGGAGGGTTATCATAAAGAAAAAGCAAGCTCTCATATCTCCATTAATGGAGTCTTAATGCCAAAACTAGATCTTAAAATTAGAATTTCAGAATTCAAGTAGGAAATTCATGGGATAAAAATTTATTATGATTTTTAAGGATAACTTAATCATGATTATCATAGAGTTCAACTAGGCCAAGAGACTCTTAAACGGATCAAACTAGCAAAAGACTCTTTCAAATACAGTTAGGCTTAGAGGGTGTAAGACCTTCGTAGGAGAATTCAAGGAGGCCTAGAGTGATAAAATCACTAATAATTGTCCAAAAATAATTTTATATATCACCCAAATATTCATAATTATTCAATAAGTTTTTTCAATACTTAAAACATGTAAAGAGATCCCAAAGCTAATGCATGTCTTCAGAAGGCAAGTGATGGATTAACAAGTAACTAATCAAGTTTTGATCTTTTTCAAGTGTTAAAAATAATTTTTCATACATTTTTAAAATTAATAACATGTAAAAATCATCCAATGAGATCTTAAAATCCATTTGAGATTAAATTTTGGTTTTGGCTACTTTTTCACTCTCTCATTCAAGTCTAGACTTGGAGCTCGAAGGTCAAGTTTTAATTGCCTAACACATGTCATAGAGGTTACATGTGGGGATAAGGTGTTAGGGAATATTTTGTGAGGTTGTTACCATATAATTATATTAATTTATCTATCAATTAAGACCCCTAATTTTATGAACAATCATTAATATGCTTGTCCACTCTCAAACCTTCAAATTACCTTTTTACCACTCAAGAAGCCAAATTATTTGGAAAATTTCTCACACATTGGAAATATTTAGACCTAAAATTTGGAGGATAGTTTAGGGCCTTATTTTAATCCATAAACCTCTCTAATTTTCCATATTTCACCCTCAAAATTTTATAACCATCATCAAAGTTAATTACAGGTTTTAGCTTGCCTAACCCTCTCAAAAGACCAATTTCACCCAAAACATCTTTAAACCTCCTAAATTTGCATACAATGTTACTATAAAAATATGAAAACATTATTAAAATACCCTAATCACCTTATATACCCATTTTAAAAATAAATTTGTCACATTTAGACTATCTTGAGAATGAAAATGGCTAAAATTACAAGTTTTGAAGGTTTTTAACATAGTTGACATCCATTAATGGAGTCATAAAGAACCAGGTCTATTTCAAGACCATAAATGGTTAATTAATAATCTTATGTCATTAAAAATACCTTTTAATGTCATAAATAAACTTCTAGGAGCATTAACAAGCTTAAGGGTGAAGAATTTCATGGTGGCCTAGGTTCTCAAGGGGTCTCTAATGGTCAAGATGTAGGTTCAAAGGAATAATTAAAATTTCCATGGTGTTCCATTTTTAGGTGTAGGAGAAAAAAATTCTTTTGTCAAAGTGAAAAATAGACTCAAATTTACTTTATGGTCTTCTAAGGATTTGAACTAACCCTCAAGATTAGTCAAACATCAAATGCCAAAATAACTAACCATGATGTCATATTGCAAACACAAGCCAAGAAGGGTGGGGCATAGAAGTGAAAGTGGGAGAGTATTTGGGAGTTGAAGAGAAAATTGGAGCACTAGAAGACAAAAAACTTCCAGGAGGATGATTTCATGATCCACTATCTTTTAAAAAAGTCATCAAAGTTTTAGAAGCCTCATTTTATGCTCCAATTTTCTCTTCAACTCCCAAAGACTCTCCCACTTTCACTTCTATGCCCCACCCTTCTTGGCTGGTGTTTGCAATATGACATCATGGTTAGTTATTTTTTAATTTTATGTTTGACTAATCTTGAGGGTTAGTTCAAATCCTTAGAAGACCATAAAGTAAATTTTCATCTATTTTTCACTTTGACAAAAGAATTTTTTTCTCCTACACCTACAAATGGAACACCATGGAAATTGTAATTATTCCTTTGAACCTACATCTTGACCATTAAAGACCCCTTGAGAACCTAGGCCACCATGAGAGTCTTCACCCTTAATCTTTTTAATGCTCCTAGAAGTTTATTTATGACATTAAAAGGTATTTTTAATGACATAAGATTATTAATTAACCATTTATGGTCTTGAAATAGACCTGGTTCTTTATGACTCCATTAATGGATGTCAACTATGTTAAAAACCTTCAAAACTTGTAATTTTAGCCATTTTCATTCTCAAGATAGTCGAAATGAGGCTTCTAAAACTTTGATGACTTTTTTCAAAGATAGTGGATCATGACATCCTCCTCCTCAAAGTTTTTTGTCTTCTAGTGCCTTTCTAGGCCAATGAGAAGGCTTGAAGACCCTTTTGAATTTTTGAGGTCAATTAGATGAAATAAGATCAGTGATTAATTAATATAAATTTTTTAAATAATTTAGAAATATGGTTGAGTGATATTTATTAAATTCTAAGAGCTTCTTTCTCCTCTTTTATCCTCTTTATTCTATTTAAGAGACTTGTTCTCTTCATTATAATCATGACCCTCACTTTGGTATGGTGTATCCCTACCAATTTTTGTAATAATAAATTGTTGAAGCAATAAAACAACTTATTTTTCCTACCTCTTTACTTGCAACTAGTTATCTACTCCATTTGTGCATGATTTCTTTGTGGAAGGGTATCTTTGCTTGGTAGTTGCCCATCTTTCTTGCATTTTTGCATGTTTTCCACCATTATTTCAGGTATAAAACTTGTGATTTTCATTAGTAGTGAAGTTATTATGTGATTTTTATACTCCTCCATACTTAATATCTTACCTAGTGAGGCTAGTCTTAGAAATATTGATGCAAATAAGGCATGTTTGAGAAGTTGTGTGAGTGATGGTTATCTTTGAGATTTCTTAGTCTTAGTTTAATGAAAATTGGAGTATATTTAAGTTTGGTGAATCACGTTTTTTATTTTTTTATTCATCCTTTGAAACCATTTTATCCTTTTTCCATGTAGAATCAATAATTTAGGTGATCCATCAAGAAGAACCAACCTTATATGGAGGTTCAACCCCATCATAATATACCCACATCCTAGGGTTATTACCATTTTGTAGCCAAGAGTGAAAGAGACTAAAAAACTCTCCCACAAAGGTGTAATTCTATGCTACAATAGGTACATCCAACTACCAATGGCATGTGGACAATTATTGGTCCCCATAATTATATAGATATTATATTGGTGCCTACATTTGACATTAAAATTTGGATAACATTGTCTTCATTGATTGGAATGAAACCCTGAATACTAAAAATATGTGTATCACCTTTGCTATTAAGGATAGGGAGATTTTCTTAAACCATGATGGACATGGCCACTCCTCCCCACCAAGAAATTCTAGAAAACCATTATAAAGAAACGTATATGAGGTAACCATGCATCATTATAAACAAAGGTTGAAAAATGTTTCAAATGACCCTACACATTTTGATGATGAGGACTAATTCAATTATCCCTCTCAAATAATCCAAAAATATTTGCAATATTTAGATTTTCTATTAGATATTTATAATCTATGTTTTTAGTTCCATATTATTGGATATCATATCATTTATTTATATATACACATGTTTCACACATCATTTGAGTGTGATTTAGACATACACATATACATGATATGTATACATTCAAATGTTGGGCCTTCCCTCTATTCATGTCATGTGGACATTAGGGGCAACTGCTTATTTGATCACAATACATCCAAGTTATATTATTCTATGATAAATTTACATTATCATGTTTGAGCTTATGTACCTACACATTCCTTTATCCATGCTTATATATTTCATAATATACTTGATATGTTATGTACTTAACATTTTTTTTAACACATATGATCCATGGGTTAGTATGTTATATTTATGGTGGTTGCTTTTTATATGCAATTTCCTTTTTCCATTCCTTGCATCTATTCCTTGATTTCTATTGTCATGCACTATATTACTTGTTCAAGAATTTAAATATGATCCTTTAATTTTTCCCCTACCTATGTTTGCTTATTCTGACATTTTCATATGTCATTGTTTATTGTATATGGATGCTTGAATATGTCATTACTTATTTTGTGGACATTTGACTAAGTCATGTCCCTTCATTTGTGAAACATTTGAACATGTCCATTTTTTAAAGTCTCCTTGGACTATTTTCTTTTGATTTTATTTTGAGTGATTTTATGTATGTGATTGATTACTTCTTGAGATTGACTATTAATATTTAGACATTGGCATGATCTATATCATACATCTTAGGACTTAATATGATCACATTGTTTTCTGTTCAATGATATATGTATTAGACTTGTTTCTCCTATATAATACATGATACATTTATATTTTACATGATTATCTTATCCTTTTAAATTAAGGTAACTATCAATTGATACTTACCCTCACCTTAAAAGGGGGAACATTAATTGGACCATGCCATATAGGCATGGATTTGACATTATTCATAGATTCAAATTTCAATGGGGGCATGTTTTGGAAGCATATTTCCCATAGTCATACCAATTATTAGTTTTATATATACAATGGGGGCATTTTATGGAAACATGTTCTCCACACATACACTAGTTTTTAATTTCAAATTTTAGTGGAGGCATGTTATGAAAACATGTTCTCCATAGTTATATAGTTTGTAAATTTTCAAAATTACATAGTTATATAATTTATATACACATTTGTGGTAGAATTATATACATTGGTACCCTTTTTATAGCTAGCCTTTAGCATGATACATACATAAGGTTCATATTCTATGCAAAGAAAACCTATATTATAAAATCAAATCATATTTTAGATTTCAAATAGTTCTACAAAATGTAGGTTACCAGGTTAGACTATTATAGACTATATTTAGCCAATTCATTGTATTAGTTAGTTCAATTTTGGTATGGTTGAGGTGAATAAATCACTTAATATTTCAATGTTTATAGGTTGTAATTGATTACATAATCCAATCTCACTAAATGTATTGTGTGTTTTGACTTTGTTCACTCATGCTCACTAGGTTATAAGTATGATTAGGTTGCAAGCTTGAGCTAATGTCAACTACCAAGTAGAAAATCACCTTTTTATGCAAGGTTGGGTGCATGTTTCCTCTAATGTTTATATATTTATATTTATCCTAATATTATTTTCAATGGTTCATAATTATACATATTTTCAAATCAAATTTCTAAAAGGAAAGGTGGTTGCATCGATACATAAGTGTACTCCTAAACCCTACTCTATCAATTTCAATAAATTTAACACTTTCAATTTTATATTATATGCACTGATTATACACTATAAAATGCTATTGGTTTCAGGTTATTCACTAAAAAATCATTGAAGTTGGGATTAGAAAAAGGAAAGATTTGTTATACACACACAAGTATGAATTTATTTTCCTTTAAACTAACAATTTTATTAATATATTGAAGGGGGGAAATGTAGACACTATTTCTAAATTATATAGTACCTTAGTCTTGGACACTTGAAAAATATATACCTTATATTTTCATCTCATTTATGTATCTTTCTAATTGGTAAAAGGTTTGCATATGCTATGTTTGTGTGCCTATTACTTACATCGTAGTCCCACCAATTTTATTCTAATGACTTAGACCTTATATCATGATCATAGTGTTATAAACCTAATTATCTTATGTTTCTACAAGTTTTAAACCTATGCCTATTTTTTAGTTTCTCAAACACTTGTGTCCCAATTAAATACCTATGTCGATGCAAGTATTATATGCCAATAAAAATGTCTAGTTCCCTAAAGTCATCTAATTTTCAAATTAAATGTAACCTTATGATTATTCTAAGTACTTTCATTCAAGATATTATCTAAAATTAATTCTTATATATAAGATAAAGCCTTAATCATTCTTCACCTAGTATAAACCAAAAAACTATAAGAAAACTTACCAAAAGCATTCAATAAAACATTCAAGTAAGCAAAGCTTCCCTATTTTTCATTATTTACATATTAGTCATAGGGAAATAAAAAATAAAAGTTGAAATTATTGAAGGATTATCCCATGAGACATATTTCCCAAATTACAAGATAGGTCACTCTTGTACTTGCCTATCACCTATTGCATCCTTATGCATACATATGCCCATGCATAGGGGAAAACTAAATGAGTATGAGGCCCTCTTATGAGTAGTGGATATGTAGGTATAACCCATTGATAGAGGGTTTTTCTAGGTTATCTTAATATTTGAGTGCATTAACCCAATTTTACCATAGTCACCATGAAGATTAAGAACTAGGGTTTTGTTATTTGACAAGGAATGACAATCCATGATATAGATTTGAGCACACCAAAGAGAAGGTGACACAAAACCTAGAACATTATAAGTAGGAACATATAAATATTGTATGTATTCCTTAATGGAAACCTATCTAGGTTAGACATAAGTGTTAACATAACGATTAGAGGTTGATGTCTAAGGTCATAGAGGTCAAATTTACAAATCTAATGACTGATACATAATCTAGATCTAATCTATTTCCGTCATGTTCCATATCATATTTGAATGCTCATAATAATCTAAATGTATACCATTATTTTCTATTTATTTTAATATTAATCATTTGTTGTAGTTACTAGTTTTAGCATATCTCAGTATTTAGTTTTAAAATATTGTTTATCAGAGTTTAAAAATTAGCTAGATTGGGATATATATAGTTTATCACCCTTGTGCCCTAGGCTATCTCTACCCCTTTAACCCTAGATTAATTAATCTATATTTTAGGTTTAAAAAATTATAGATATAAAATGTGAAGTGATATTTAATGTAGTTATCTATATAATTTTACCTGGTAGACCTTGGATTAATAACATGCATGCAGTTCTTATTACATTAAATAGATGCTTAAATTTAATTTATGAAAAAATTAATATTTACTTGTTCTATGGATTATTTTTATTTCTTAAAATTCTTAGATATATATTTATACATTAAAATAGTATTTTACACTTGAAAAATATCATTTAATACTATACCCTTAAGTTATTCACTTTCCTTTCAACCAATAGACTCTCATTCACCATCTCACTAGGCCTAAATGCTTATCTAAATTACTTGTAGCCTAAAGTACAATTAAATTATTGTATATATATATATATATATATATATATATATATATATATATATATATATATATATATATATATATATATAATTTGCCATTAGTCACATAGCTACAATAACCTTATAAATTATTGTATAATTTCATTCATACTTTGAAAATAGTGTTGATGATATTATCCATTATCTAATGTAAGTGTCCATGCCTTCTAAACACTCAAATTTTCAAATATTTAAAAATATATATGCCAACCTATTATGTTTCATCAAAACTTTCAAGGTTAAATTTAGAAAATAGGTGGTAAAAATACAATTTAAATACAAATCATTATTAATCTAGTAAATACTAATAATAACCTATTCAAGCTCATTCCATAAATTACACAACTATGTTCTATTACCCTAATCTTATCTATTTATATATTAGTTATAAGAGTAGTCATATTATAGGTCTAAAGAATTAAAATGAAAATACATAAGAAATATTTTTCAAGTTACATAATATATTTTTACATGCATTTATATATAGCATTCTACACCATTACTCACCCATAAGCCAACACATAGGGGATAAGTTTATATGTCTGAAGTCCTATTCGAAGTATTGGATATATAGGAAGTGATCATTGATAGATGGGTACTTGAGGTTAGCTTTATTTCAAGATCCAAATAACCCATTTTTCTCAAGGTGACAATACCTAAGATGAGGAACTAAGTTTTGCTCTATATTTTGATATTGAAATCCTATGCAAATAATCTAAACACATAATCTGAAAGGTAAAAAAAAACCCAAAAAAACCCAAGTGGAAATTTTAATTAATAATTAATATTATATATATGATAGATGAATTAAGACATATATAATAACATCAATTAAATTTTTCATAGGGTGATGCAAGCATCCATTTTAATAAAAAACTAATTTTCAGAAATTGACAACTATATTAGAATAATTATAGTCCATTTTTACACCTGCGTTACTTAGGTTCTCCTACACATCAATGTATAAGTTAATTATATTTTATTATATTTATTTTTATTATCAAAATATTGAATGTTGTACATTATATATTTAGAATATGCTTAGATTAGGTATTTATTATCAAAATATTATCATAATCTAAATTCATGAATTGAAATGATTTTTAGAGTAACTTACTCCTTAGTTCATTAAGATAGTCTCTTTCATATTAATCCTTATTTCCAAAAAAGGATAAACATTTTGTGAACCCAACTCTGAGTCTTCTCATTCAACTACTAGCTTGCTCTAGTGTGTTTAGCATTCTAAGGTTTCTACTTATATTTATTTATATTTGTTTTATATTTTGCATATAACCTAGGTTCAGTCCTGTATTAGGTGGTATTCATATTGAATATCTTGAGTTTTCCCTTGGGACACCTAAAATTTATCAAGCTAATACCATTTAAATTTATACTAATAATGAGAGCATGATAATGAAAATTATAAAAATAATGAAAAAATATTATAAAAGATAAATATGATCATGAGGATAATGAAACAAATGATAATAATGATCATGAATAAGTAGATAAAGAGTAGGTTAAATATATTGCATTATTTTTAGATCTCATTATTGAAAATATTGAAGATATCTACAAGATCATTAATATTGTACTGGAAGCAAAAAATCAAAAGGTGTTAGTGAATAACCATTACTCTCTATTGATACAAATATTTAGGATATTAGATATTATTATGATATATCCATTCAAATTTCCCTACCCTTGAGCACAATATTTCATACTACATCTATTGAGGGACATGATATATGTTTTCAAATCATTTTTCCTCAAAGATCAAATCATTATTTATACAAATTCCATGGGAATAATTAAAAATTCAACTTATTTACCAATTTCAATGCCTAAAACATCATAAGTTGTGTTTTCATTGCCTTTGGTGACTTCTTAAGTTTTAAATAAAAATCTAAATTGGTATACTATGCACACTCTTTTACAAGTTATCTAGGATTTAGAAGCTAATGATGCCAACATTGAGCAAAATTATATGAAATTAAATCATGATATTGATTCAAAAGATTCATTACATAATCCTCTTGACACCTGAGATATCTTTTCACCTTTTTCAAACTAGTTTTATTGCACCTAAGTTCACACTTTATAGTGACAAGGTTAATCCTAAACAAGTTATTTGATCTTTATACGTATCATTCCTTGATTATGATTCACATAATAAAATTTTGATCAAATTATTTTCAAAAAATATAAATAGATATGTTTTGAGATGATTATATGATTTAAAAATATAATCCATAAGAGAATTTAAGCCTTTAGTAGATCAAATTTTAGCACATTTTTAAATTGACATTATAGAAAGATGTCATAGTCACAAATTTCCCATATTAGAGAAGGAACCAATAAGCATATTAACCAATATGTCTTGAGGTATAAGATAATGTTGGCCAAAATTATAAATCCAATGGTAGATAGAGATATTTAAAATATATTTAAGTTAATTTTTCTTGTTCCCTTACATGAGTCTATTGCTTTAAATAAGTTCAAATCTTTTGATTACTTTTCTCATATTATTATAGATAAAGAAATGAAACTTATTTCATTGAAAAAGATTAATAATATACCAAACACACTGAATACATAAAATAGAAAGTTTCATATCAAACCAAACTATAAGGTCAAACCTAATAAGGTTGAAAAGGAAACAACCACCACAATTAAAAAAATGTCATAAAAACCTAATCAACTTATCTTATCCAATGCAACTAAAAGATAATCTACATGGTTACCTAAGTCTATAACTTCACTACTTTAGAAGCTTGTGGAGTGTCATATCATATCTATCCATCCTATTGTGGTGGTTGATACAAGTCAAACTGTACCAAAATTATATAATTCTAATGCTTATTATGACTATCAACAATGTGCACAAAAATCTATGAATAAATGTTTTAAATTGAAACACAAGAGACAAGATATTATTGATAATGACTTACTCACCTTTTATTATTCTCCAAATAATTCAATATCACAACCTAATGATCATCAAAATCTAAATATATTCAATAATTCATTACAATTCCATTATAAGGAAACACCACAAGTGAAAATGGCATATCATGCACATCCTCATCCACAAAATTATGGGAACCCATTAGATGATATTATTGGTCTACTTGTACATAATATAAATCATATGGTTTAAATAATTTCAATTTCATTATATGAAAACAATATTATGGATGATGACTCAAATATTCATTATTTATTTATTAAGGTGCATATTGATCATTAACCTATACACATCATTATGGTTGATAATGGTTATAGTGATTATTTATGTACCATGAAATTACTCACCAATTAAATATACACATAATATAATTTATTTCCTTCAAATAAAAAGGTAAAATCATTTGATGGAAAGAAAGAAAAAGTTTTTGGTGAGATTTATTTACCTTTACAAGTTACTCCAACACTTGTGACCATCACAATTTTAGTTATGCCACATATGAGAGTCTTTTATAAATTATTGTGATGACCTTGGATTCATAAGATCCTTGTGATAAATTACATAGTGCATGGGTGTCCTAAATATATTCATGCCAAGAGGGTAATTACATTTTCATGGATTTATTATGCATATCCTTTGAAACATGTAAAATATGTTCCACGATAACTAATTATACAACTTTATAAGGTTAATCATGCATCAAAGGGGAAGTAATAGACAATATGATTTCCTATGTGACCAATACTTGAGATTCCATTACATCATAGATATATAGTGGACTCTTTGAGATCGTCATTTACACCTCCATGACCTAGCTAGATATTGACAAAAAAGGACCATGTTTCAAAATGTGTAAGAAGGCCCAATATTAAACCAATAAAATCATAGACATTAAACAATGGGTTATAAAAACCACTATAAATTATACTGCTACCTCATCACCATAGAGTCATATGAGGCATACACAAAGTATTACAAAGAATATTTTTTTAAAATTGGCATATATACATGATCTTTGGCATCATGACCAATTCACAAAAACACATGTAGAGTATAAAGCACCGTATGAGGATATATTATATGGGATCATTAGATAACATTCTCTTTTCAAAAATTCTTAAAAATTCAAAAAATAAATAAAAAATCAATAAGTTAGGAAAACCAAATATGCAAAAAAATATATATAAATATTCAAATAAACAAAAAATAAAAAAATATTTAGCATTCCACAAGTTTAAAATCTTTTTCATATTTTTTTTACTTTATGTTAGTAGATAGGATATAATTTATACACAAACATATGTTTCAAGATTTCTTGAGTGTGATACAAACATACATAATATCCATGATATGTGAGGATGAAAATGTTGGACATTTTCTTTTATAATGTGGTACACTACGTTAAGGGCATCTTGCTTCTATATGATCATGATTGATACATGTTATAGTATCGTACAATTATTCAAATTATCAAATTGATATTATAATATAAAATTTACTCATTTTTATAATCATTATGTGATGTTACACAATGTACTTGATATGTTATTCTACATGAGATTTTTGTAACATATGTATGCATGAAATAGTATGGCATGCTTATGCTAGTTTATTCTATTTAATTTACTTCATCTCTTAACACGGATTATTTTATGAACTTCTTCTTTGCTTTTTTTAATTAATTTTGTAAAATTTTAACATGTTCCTTAATTTTTTTCCACAATGCCATGAATCTTACTTATTTTTTTCATGTGTGGACATTTTCATATGTCTTTTCCTTGAGTGTGTAGAATTTGAACATGCCCCTTGTTTTTAGTATCCTCTTTGAATGATAGTTGAGTATTCTTGTGTGTGTGATTGATTAGTTGATAATTTTTATATCTTAGAAATGTTTCCATGATACACATCATACATCCTAGATATATTTAGGTATGCATACTATGAGATTAACTGATATATATATATATATATACACACACACACACACACACACACACACACACACACACACACACACACACATATATATATATATATACATACATACATACATACATATATATATATATATATATATACACACACACACACACACACACACATATATACATACATATATATATATATATATATATATATATATATATATATATATATATATACACATTGACATGACACTACTATATGCTTATTTACTATATGATTCCCACATATACATCATAATTATCTTATCCTTTTGAGATAATATGACTATCATTTTTTTATTCCCATCACCTCAAAATGGGGGCATATCAGTGGTCACATGTCATAGAGACATGATTAAACATATATAAAGTTGACATAATCGATATAACTTTATTTAGTTTACATGATTTATATATACACATGGGATAAAGTTTTATACATTTTGCATATAGTTTGGACAAAGTTTTTCAGATTTTTGATACATCTTAAACACATTCTATAGAGTAGGGGTTACATTTTGACATATAATTTATCTTAAGACACATTTGAGGTGTATATGCCAGGAAAATTCACCAAATTACATATACATTATTCACATTTTACCAATATTCATACATAAAATCTAATAAGATGCATAATTTAAGTTTTTAGTTGTTGTATCAGATAGCTTATTTGATTAATGTGATCAAGATTCTACACACTTGATGGAATTAGAATTAATTTCTATTATTACAAGATGATATGGTTATACCATATGACCCAGGTGATGATGGTTATATTATGATACATTAGAGTTGTGTGATTGATATTTTTAGATCTCAATAGACTTGGCATAACTCACACTTATACTAGATTAGGGGAATGATCACCCTTAAATTCCAATTTTCACATTTCCAAGGTTCAATTTTGAACCTATCTCTAATTCTTTAGCTAAGAAGCATCATTACCAAAGGAAAGTATTAAGAGGCAACAAGGTTGGATTGACACATATGTGTACTCTTTTGATATTATCTTTTCTTTCGATCAAATTTTAATTATTCATTTTTATATTATATATAATAATATCACCTATAACACATCATTTATTTCAGGTCATACACTATAAAAAATTCAAATAGGGATAAATAAAATCAAGGTATGTTTTACACACCATGATACACATATAACTTTTTTATATAGTAATTTCATTCTTATGTATTACCAGATTAAGGGAGAGTGGGATGTAGATCATTAAATCTAGATTTATATGTTAACTATTGTACACTTGAAAATATCAATCAAGGCTCTAACCTTCAGTTATTGACCTTCCTTGTAACTGATAGGCTTGCATTCACCATCTCACTAGGTTAAATGCTTATCTTGTAGTCTGATCAAATTATTCTCATTATCTAGATCACTTGTATCCCATAGTACAATTAAATTATAATATATGTTCTTAATTATTAGTTATAGATCTTAAACAAACTTATATGTTCATAGATAATTATGTTTGGACTTAGATAGTAACATCACACTAATGATCATTCTCCAATGTAAGTGTCCATGCCTTCTAAACACTAAAATTTTAAAATCTTTATAAATTTACGAGTCAATATATTATGTTTCATTAACATTTTTATGAGTAATTTTTATAGGTGGTATAAATACAATTTAAAGATAAATAATTATTCATATAATAAATACTAAGAAAAAACCTATTCAAGCTCATTATATCCATTACACAACTAAGTTTTACTTCCCTATTGTTCCTTATTTATGTATCAGTAATAATAGTACTAATATTATAGGTATGAAGAATTAAAAGAACAATCCATGAGTAATATTTGTCAAGTTACAAGATAGATCACTACATGCACTTGCATATAGCATTTTACACAATTGTTCACACACAATACAACAAACAAGGGAGAAATACATATGTCTAAGCACCTATTTGAAGTATTGGATATGTGGGCAAAACTGATTAACAAAGGTGTCCTAGAGGTCATCTTGACTTTGTGATCCCACTGACCCATTGTTGGTAAGGTGATAAGACCTAAGAGGAAGATTTAAGGTTTGAGTTATATTTTGATATCAAAAGCCTATGTGAACAATCTAAACACATAATCCAAAATTTGATAGAAAACCAATAAAAAATAGGTGGAAGTTCATATCAATAATCAATATTCTATACATGATACATGTATTAAATCATAGATAGTAATGTTGATGCAAGTTTCCATAAGGTGACAAAAGTGTTTATGCTAACATAAAATCTATTTTATAGAATATGAAAACTAGATTATAATCATCATACAACATAATATTACGCTTGAATTACCTATATTTAACTACACATCATTGTATAAGCTATGTACAATTTCTCCTTCATATTGTTAATATTGGAATATTAAATGTTGTTTCTATATTTGATACATGCTTAGATTCACTATTTCTTATCATAATATTTATATAAGTCATTAATTAGCTTGATTTTTAGAGTATCTTACTCATTTTTTATTAGCATACTCTTTTTTCATATTAATCCTTATTTTTTAAAAAGGGTTAAACACTTTTCAGTTTAGCAAAATGGTAAAACCCATATAAAGAATAATTCCACATATCTATACACCATAACCATATTTTATGGAATCTTCTAAATTAATTCAAATAGAATAATCAACTAAATTTTAATGGATTGAAGTTATTAAAATCCATAATAATAGTTTCACTCCAAATGATATTATAGATGAACATTTTTAAGGCTTAAATTTGATCCAAATAGCCTTTGGGAATATAGAGATGACATGCATGTATTTGGTATTGGTTAATTATACCTTACCATAAAAGACTAAAATATACCTAATAAATCATCTATAACTATTTATACACCTTCTTATGTTGATAAAGGTAAAAGACTATAGTAGACACTTATTTTAATACTAATAAGCCAAAAAAGCCTCTTTGCCTAGTTCAAATTTATTTATAAAAATATGGATTTTTATTGAAGTGTATTAAAAAACGAGATAATATGGTTTTAGTTTAATAAAACATTATAAAATTATAATTAAACTTATCTCAACTAAAATAACATATTTGGTTCAATGAATGCTAAACCATTAAAAATATAGCCTTTCAATAAAATAGTGACAGTATTATAAAATAACAATTGCTTCAAAATCACTTTCAAAATATAACATGAGTCACATGTAAGAGGTAAATAATGTCATGTCATTGGGTTTGTACATTGTAAATTTATTTATTAGGTGAATTCAATTTATATTTATATATTGATGTTTTTTATAATGATGAATCCCTTCAAGAACATTTGGAATTGTATGTGGGTTTGCATTCTTATGACCATAAGAATAGATTATTAATTTGAGTAATTACATCAAATTTTAGGATTGTGATCCTTCTCTTATAGATGAAAATATTCCATTAGATGGTCCTAATTCTTTACCAACTGTCCATATGTTGAAAAACTTCTATGTCATTAAATTGAGAACATACTAAATTAAATTATTTTATTAAAGAAGACCCTAAAATTTTAATATTGAGTACATTCATAACTTATGAATAAAAATAAGAGCATATTGAAATATTACATGATTTATTGATCTATTCTATTAGTATTTTCATAATATGCATGGAATTGATATATCAATTCCTGTTCATAACTTATTTGTTTGTATTATTGCTAAATAAGTTAATAAAATATTTAAAAGATGCATCCTAAGTTTACTTTACTGGTTAAAGATGAAATTAAAAAAAATATTAAATGCTAGTTTCATAAGACCCATTTATTATTCATATTGATTTTTTAACATTATCCCTATTGATAAAATTAATGAGAGCATAAATATTTACAAAAATTTGAATAAATAAACAAATCATGCCCCAAGGATGATTTCCCATTACTCAATATTGATATGGTCATTTATTTTGCACCTTATAATGTGTAGACACATAAACCTGGTATTAAACACTTGGAAACATCAATTTTCACATATCTTGACATACTTAGAGATGTATGTACAAATTTAAATCTTTAGGACAGTTTCCCCTATTTGTTTACTTAGATTTTTATTTTCCAACCCAATTTAAAAATACACATATTTAAGTCATTCTAAATTATGCATGAACACTCTATAATCATAAGTAAATTGTCCTCATATTCTAGATTTATAATTTTTCATATCAAGACACTATTAACACTAGTTAGATAGTTACATTTTGTCACAAGTGTATGTCACTATTGGTAAAATTTAATAACTTACAATGGATAATTTTAAAATTAAAAAATATTCATTATGTTAGTCAAGACATGTTTCACATGTCAATTATAAGGGGGGATAACAAAGAGTCATCTATAAATACAAATATAGATTAATGTTATACTCATTTGGACATTAAATTGAGAATAATTTAAAACTTGAGAAATACATTAGCATTCTCTTGAGACATTTAAAAAAATCGTACACGTCAAAAACCCCACAAAGGAGTAGTCTTGGAGCCAAATCTAAATACAAAATGAAAGTCTAATTTTCATGTTGTCAAGTGTTGAAATCTGATAATTGAATCACATTATAACATGATAATGATGGTGCATGTGTGCACGTGCATGCGCGCGCGTGCACGCACACACACACACACACACACACACACACACACACACACACACACACACACACACACACACACACACACACACACACACACACACACACACACACACACACACACACACACACACACACACACACACACACACACACACACACACACACACACACACGCACACGCACACGCACACGCACACGCACACGCACACGCACACGCACACGCACACGCACGCACACACACACACACACACACACACACACACACCCCTATAAGGGAAAGCTATGTGTGGTTTGGTCCCTCTTTTGTGTATTGGAGCCTAAAAAATTCTCAATCACTAAATGGGGAATGATTGGACCTATCCAAACTATTTTTCTACCCTTTTTTCTAATTTAATCTTATATCCAATGTTCAAATAGAGTTTTAGTGTAAAGATAATTAAATAAAATAATTTAAAAAAATAATGAGGCAGATAAAACACACAAAAATAATCTATAGGTGTAGGCACAATGATCTAATGTGACATATACTAGAAAAATATATAGGGATAATACTAGTAGATACTGAATAATACCAATCACCATAGGGGTCCAATCTTTGCCAAAAATATCTGCATACATTTTTAGGTCAATTTTATTGATAATTAGAAGATATTTATGGATTATATATCACCTCAACTTTATACACTTGGAAAACTTAGACCTTGGTTGTTACTCTTAGTTTTTAACCTTTTCCACTTTCAGAAGTCTCACATCTTCTCTATCTTATGCCCCTTAGCCTATTTCTTGGTTTGACCAATATTATGATGATGATTGAGACCTTATATTTTATCCATAATGCTTAAAATATACTTATCTTATGACCCTAAAATTTTTGATCATGTACCCATATTCTAACTACCATGATATAAGCATTTGTCCTATATGCGTACATCGATGCTAGTGTCCTACCTCGATGAAAGTGTCTAGTGTCTTAAAGTCATATAATTTGCAAATGAAATGTATAATGATGGGTGATATAAGTGCTTTAATTTGATACATTTCATGATAGGATTGGTATATATTCATAATCACTCCTCATTCATACCACACCTAGAAAATACCCAATGCAACTTATCAAAGCATTCAATCAAGCACGCGATAAAATTAAGCTTCACTATTTTATCCTATTTTCATATAATTCATAGGGATAACACATACAAAGGTCAAAATTATTACAGGATATTTTTAAGAGACCAATTTGACAAGTTACAAGTTAGGTCACTAGTGTACTTGATTTACACATATTGCATGATTTATGTATAAGCCAACATGTAGGGGAGAATTGCATTAGTTTGAGTCTATATCAAAATATTGGATATGTAGGCTATGATCATTATAGAGGGGTATTTGGGTTCATATAAAAATCATGTTCCCACTAACCCATTTTTCCCAAGGTCACTATGAAGATGAATCACTAGGGTTTTATAATTTCATGAGGAGTGATAATACACGATATAAATATCAATGCACAAGTTTAAATGAAAATATAAACCCATAAACATCCATGTGGTTGCATATTTTTCTAGTGTGTATTCTTTATAGGACACATGCATCTAGTTTACATAATAGCATCTATGTAACCATCCCAAGATGATGCTAGTGTTTTTGGCTTTAGAGGCACTTAATCTAGAATTTGGTGATTGTTCTAGAACCCTTTTCTAGTTTGATTTATTATTTTTCCATATCTAGAACTATGTTAGTATCAAAACCAACTAAGTATATTTATTTCTTTGTCATTTCCATATCTAGCATAGTTGTACTTTCTATTTTAAGCCTATCTCAATTTAATGAATTCAACATATGTTATATCTAAGTTTTAATATTTAATTGGCCTACTATAGAGATATTTTATCACCCTTATTCCCTAGGTTATTTCTATATCCTTTAACCCTATATTCCCTAATATAGATTTTTAGGGTTAAATATTTGGTGAACCTTATATTTAAACATCTTTCTTCCCTAAGCATACCATTTAGGATGTTTATTACCATATCTTTAATAATATTTGTGTTATTTATCTATATCATCATGGATGATATCAATTGCTTTGATGACTATGATTTTGAAAATTTTTCCATCTTTCTATTAAGGAAGGAATGAAAATTTATTGCTCTTGCATTATTACAAGTGATAAATCTTCAAATATAAAATATTTGAATGGTGGTAGATACCATCACTCTAAGCAAGTTCATGATTTCACCATTTCAAGAGATGATTTGATCCGTCTTAAGGAAGATAAATATCCTTTACCCATATTTATTACACCACCATTATCTAGTTTTGCCTTTTATATTTTCTAAAATATGGAGACAAAGGCCAAGGAGTGGATAAAAATGAGCAAGGTATAACCCACCTTTTATATTTTAAATATAATACAAATAGGGAAGTTCTTGGGATTTTTAGAAAAATCCATGATCACCAATGAGGAAAGTCATCTAATTAGGCCCTTCATGGACATTCTACCATAAAAATGGTTGCATATGACCAAGAAGTTCCTGTATATGATCATAAAAAGTTATGAAAAATACATAAGGAAATTATGAATGATTTACAAATTAATTTTAGAAAGAATGAGACAAATTCTTCAAATGGTACAAGTTATTCAAATGATATATCAAAAGTACCAAAATTTAAATATTCAATACCATTAAAAAAAATCCTAAATTTAGTAATCATGAACTTACGCTTATTATCTATGATGATGATGATGATGACGATGATGATGATATACTCATATGCCTCGATTCAAAAAAGGTGATGGGATGGAACCAATGATAATGCTTATGACAAACACCAATTTTCCCATGGAATACATTATTTTTATGATTACCATTATTGAGGATATTCAAAAATAGGTGTATATACTTCAAATGTAAATAAATTTCCATATTGCCAATGTAAATGTGACTTTATTTATCAATCAAACTCTTGCATAATGTATACTTGAATATACTTATCCATAATACTTTAAACTACCAGATAATTTGATATTGTACAATAATTATGTTTTAATTTGATATATACTTGAATATACTTGAATAGTTTTAATTTGATATTGTATAAAATAGATATGTTTTATAACATGTTCTTCATTGTATGTCAATCAATATCAAATCACTCAAGTCAGACTCAATTAAAGGCAAGGTATGTTATACACACCCATGTGAGCATTTATTCTCCTTTAAAAAAATAATTTTATTACTAGATTAAGGTGGGGGGAATGTAGAACATATTTATGAATTATATAACACCTTATTCTTGAACACTTGGAAAACTTAGACATTGGTTATTCCTCTTAGTTTTGAACCTTTATCACTTTAATAAGTCTCACATCCACTCTATATTATATACCTTAGCCTATCTCTTGGTCTGAACAATCTTATTCTGATGACCAAGACCTTATATCTTGTTGATAATGATTAAAATATACTTATCTTATGCCCCTACAAGTTCTGATCTTGTACTTATTTTTTAATTACCATGATATAAGTGTCAGTCCCAGATGCCTATGTCGATGCTAGTGTCCTACCCTATCACAAGTGTCTAGTTCCCTAAAGTCATATAGTTTGTAATTTAAATGTATCCTAATGGTCAACCTAAGTCATTTAGTGTGATATATTTCTTGATAAGAGTGTTATATATTCACAATCACTCATTCATATTACACCTAAAAAATACTTAAGGCAAATTATACAAGAATTCAATCAAGCACTCAAAAAAGTAAAGATTCCCTATTTTCTCTTATTTTCATATCAATCATAGGGATAACACATAAATAGGTCTAAATTACTAAAGGAGCAACCTAAAATCCTAATTTTCCAAGATATATTCTATGTCACTATTTTAGTTTTTTTCCACATATTTTATGATTCACACACAAGACAACACATATAGGATAAATACATCTGTCTAAGGCCCTCTTTAGGGTATTTACATGTAGGTAACACTCATTAATATAGGTGTATTTGTGGTTAGTTTAACACCATGTGCACATTAACCCATTTTTTCCAAGGTCATTATGTAGATGAAGAACTAGGGTTTTGAACTTTCATGAGGAGTAATAGTCTATGACCTAAATATGATCACACCAATGAAAAAACAAGGATAAATCCAAAATCATCTAGGTGGTCACATCATTTTACAATAGGTGATATGACCTAAATATGATCACATCAATCCAAAAGCAAAGACAAATACAAAAGCATGTATATGACACCTATGTCTAGTTTAAATAGTAATATTGATTCAACCATCCCAAAGTTGATGCTAGTGTCTGAAGATCTAGAGGCACTTAATCCATAATTTGGTTATTTTTATAGAACCCTCTTCTAGTCTAATTCATACATGATCTAGATCTAGATTTATGTTAGCACCATAAATAACTAAATATATTATTTCTTTATCATTTCCATATCTAGAATAGTTGTACTTTATATTTTAACCCTATACTATTTTAATGAATTCAACATATGTTATATCTAAGTTTATCTTAATTTTATTTTTATAGAGATAGTTTATAACCCTTATACCCTAGGCTATGTCCATCCCTTTTAACCCTATATTCCCTAATCAATATTATTAGGGTTAAACAAATATAAGTAGTTATATACATAATACATAATAATTATAAATACTTTGATATAATAAGTGATAAATATAAATTAAAAAATCACCTAAGGTTACCTATTTTCCATTATCTTGTCAATTCTAAAAAATAGTAAGTGAAATATCTAACTCACTTTTACATTCATATTTTTATGGTTAATGTCCTTTCTTGCATAATTTGAATATACTTAAATTTTAATTTATTTAGATCAAATTAAGTTAAAATAAATAAAACATTGTAATAAATCCAATATTTTTTTGGCCATGGTAAAACCTATCTATTTCTACCTTAGGGTTTCATCTTTCCTTATTAGGGATTCAAATTTATTGTACACTAGTGTTTCAGATATGATTTTTGATTTCCTTATTATGTAGAAATCTCTAATTTTTCTCCATAGACTTCTCGGTGTCTACATGAACATATTATTATATTTTTAAGAAGGTTAGATATCTTATAATTATAAATCAAAGTGCTAGGTTAAGTGTGTTACAATTAAACATATCTAGATTGATTTTATTCAACCACATGTTTGTGTGTAATTCAAAATTGATAAAATTGAGGAATTGAATATTCATTATTCTATTGACACAAATGTTGATAAGGAATACATATATTCAGAGGAACATGTTATTAATAATGGTATGCCTAATCTTGAAAATTATTATGAAGATGATAATGAATATAATGGTAGAATACATCTTGATGAAATTAATGGTTTAGATCCTGCATAAGTAAAATAACTTTATATTCTTTTAAATTGTATTCATATTCAACTTAATGACTTGTATAATATATTAAACATTATCTTAAAGGATAATACTAAAAATAATGCTGAGGATACCAAATTTAAGTAACAACATGATAAACTATTGAATGTTATAAATTGATCTTTTAGAGGCATATATTTGTAGACCCATAAATTTAGTAATATATACTTTAGAATATAAAATTTAAATAACATTAACATACACATTTAAATTATTTTCACATTCTCTCCTATCCATTAACTTACCTAACCCCCCACCATTGACTTTATTGATTTTTAGTAATTCACACATAAATACATAGTCTTTGCCTAAATAGTTTATGATATTAATAATATTGTCACCTAATATTATATCATTATTTATTATTTCTAGATGGATCTAACTATTGTCACATAGATTATGGTTAAAAAATCCATCTACCTTGGTCACAACTATTCAATTTCTCTCCAATGAAAATTATCCCAAATTAAAAATCTTCATTTGGGTGAATCCAAATATTTCACATGTTAGTTTAGAGGGATATTAGCCAAATTTTTAGATATATAAAAATATCAATCCAATGATTATTCCTATATAGAACCTACCTAGATAAATACTTACACCTTGAGGAATACATTCATAGATTATTGATACACTTCCCTAAAGCATACATATATAAAAAATCTCAAATTAAAAATCACCAAGATAAGTTTGAGTATTATTGTGAAGTAAAAATCATAGGATTTCATGTTTTGAAAACCACATAGAATTTCATTACATACTAGTATATCATTATTCAGCCCAAACTCAGTTAGGTGGGATAATGATGCATAGGTTGAGCCATGTTTAGATAGCCAATGATTATCCACTTAGCATATGGTGGTTATGGTTAGTTCAAGTCATCCTATCTAACCCATTTTTATTGTTGAAGTGTCAAAAGTGGATTTAACATTTCAACATGAAGAAATACAAATCTAAACATGTGAATAAGATTGAGCCTATTAATTTGTATAGAATACATAATTAAGGATAATAAAATGATCTATGATGTAATAGTATGATATTTATCATAGGTAAATATCTAGTATAGAATCAATGGTTGTAGTTACCATAATGATTTAGGCATTATCAAATCCATCCAAGAAGGTTATGATAGTCATCTTCCTAATCTGAATGACCAAAGACCCATTCCAAAACACTTATGATGACTATATGCTATCATAGGCTAAAAATAACTAAAAAAAAGATAAGTGCCCTATCATACTAGTCATTTATATTAATAGATAGTGAAATAAATTAATCTTAATATACATTTCAAAATAAAATTTGCTTAATTTATAGATATCTTATTATTTTATCTAATTTTGGATTATGTTATCTAAATAAGATAAAACTATAAAATATTTAGAATGCATATGATGTAACAACACACATAAAAATTTAAATTAATCTAGTAGAGTATTATTGATTTATTTTAATTTAATAATTATAAAAATTACATAGAAGATAGGGTACTTATATATTTTACATTCTATTCCTATCTACGATAATGTAAAATCATAAATAGAGGTATAAAATAGGTCTGTGAATGCTTAGATATGGAAATAATATGCCTATGCATGCTAGAATGAGTGTAGTTGTTTTTTGAAGCCTGTGGAAGGGTATAACCATATACTAAGTACTAAAACTATTTAGAATAATTTTTTCAAGTCTTTGACCAATTATATTGATGTGACTATGCCTACAAGTGGCTCCTATGTATTTAGATATATTTGATATTACATATATAACTTTGTTTTCTTTCTCATTTTTTTAAAACCTAGATCCTCTTTTGACACTAAGTTTTCTTATAAAAATGGGTTGTTAGGAGGGGTTGAGCTAACCCAAAGTACTCCCTATTAAGTATATGAGTGTTTATTATGTTCCAATGCTCTAAATAGGGCTCATATGACATGTAATTATCCCACCTAGTTGAGTGTGAGTAATAATTTCGAAACTAGCATATAGGGAAATCATGACTATGGATTTCAACACTTGATAGCCTATGATTTAGACCTTATAATTGTATTTAGACTTGGATCAGGGAATATTAATTTTAGGGGTATCATATTTTTAAGCATTAAGGAAGTTAATATCAATGCGTAAATATATTCATGATTTTAAGATGGGTGATTACAAGATAGGTATTATATAAGAAGTAGCTTAGGTTTGATTTATATAAATACTTGAAACTTTGGGTAATTTACCTATGTAGTAACTTATAAAAAATATAGGCCAAACCATAGGAAGGATTTGAATTTTTGAAAATATTTATTCAAAATTGCACAAATAGATTTAACCCAAGTGGATGGATATGGTAGGATTGAGCCATCTGATGAAGAATGGAAATGTCTATAAAGTAGTAAATAATGATATTAGATCATGTTATAGTCTAAATATGATAATAATCTATTTAGGAAAAGACTATGAAAATTTTGTGTAGAAGAAACAAAATTTTGGGAAGATCAATCCCATAGATTAGTGAATGGTTAAGAAAGGGTATGAGTAAGAGTCAGTTATGTCCACACAAGCCCAATTTAAAAAACCTTAGTAAAAACTAACATTTTAAATTTTCTAATACTAAATATGGTGTAAAAATTATCCTACCCCTTAGTTATATTAATTTAAGTGCTAGGTATACCTGAGTGTAACCACAATGGGTGTGTTTAGGTAGGTTTTAATTGTTGATCATTTTTCTATGAAAAACCTAAAATCAAAAATGTAGAAATAAATTTTAACTTATGATATAAAATTTATAGTAAAAACATTTAACAGTTTTGAAATTTAAATAACAAGGAAAAAATACAATTATATACACAAATCTAAGTTACCTTCTAGAGACACTAGAAAATGGGATGATAATACCCCTTTGCGTTGTCAGGATTAAAACAATGTGTTGTGATATATATTCCCCAACCCTCATCTTAGATAGAGAAGTGATTATAAATAAATTCATGTAGAACCTCAACACACTATTCATTATATTTTTATACCATGTGCCCCACAATGGGTTCTAATCAAATATGATAATGTGAATTCGATCCATTGCAAATGGATTAAATGATTAACTTTAAGTATTCAACTACAAGTGAGTAAGTTTTTTAGTACAATGTGTCACATATGACTTACACATGCCCTCAATCTAATAACATCCATAAATTATCTTATTTAATAATATCTTAAATTCTAAAAAATGCTGACATATGCCACACACATACCCCCAATATAATAATCTATATAAATTGAGTCTTGGAATATATGTAATAATTTCATAATATATATATATATATATATATATATATATATATATATATAATTCATTCATAATCTTGTAAAATATATGACATATGTCCTATATATGACACTAACCAATGTCAAATCTATGATAATTTATGTAAGCATATACCAATATAAACTAATATATGCCCATATTATGAATTTCATCTGCAAATATCTAAATATATATGCATAAATAACTTATTATCCAATAAAATCCATCATGTATACTCCCCATTTGAGGTGAGTAATGTATTTTGTGAATTATTCATATCAAAATAAAAAGAGTTGTACACATCATGTTATATATAAAAAGACATGAACATGTAAAATCATGTGTTAACATGAGTATATTATGTCATAATAGTAATATTATATTATTTAATAATATATGAAACATGTATCCTAATGCATACAAGTGTCATGCCAAGATAGATATAGCAATGATAAATGTAGTGATAGAGTAAATTTAGAAATGGGCATAGACAAAATGAGTAATAACTACATATAAAATGCATGATATGCATCACAACATTATACATAAGAATAATAATGCATAATATGGATCAAAACATCATAAGATCAACACACAATCTTAGATATATCAACACATAATCATTAAATGTTACAGAGTCACACATAATGTAATGCCCATGAAAAAAATGAAATCATAGAAACACACATGGTAACACACAATGTCAAATAGAGTAAACATTCACATAGAATAATCAATAATAAATACAGTCAAATAGAGTAATATCCATACATAAAAATATTAAAGAAATAAAAGTGTCACATAATGAACACCCAATGTCACATAAAGTCATAGAGAACAAATACAGATTCAAATAATGTAATATACAATCAATAATCACACCATGTAATGCATAAAACACCAATCATGCACATAATAATCAAGGATAATATAGAAACTTAATGTATGTCATCATCACATATAGAAAAATATAGTATCTAGATAAATAACATTGTAAGTAGTATGAATGAGAGAAATCAATGTGTAACTAGTGTAAAAAATAGCTCAATATGTTTAATAGAATGGTTATTGAAATATATAACATGTGTAAAGTGTATCAATATGCTCCTAGTGTATGTTCATGATGTAGGAACATAGTCTTTAGGTGTAGGAATTCCATGTATATGAGTCTCCATGTCATATTACACCTGTATTTCTTGCATCTCACTTATGTATAATGTGAAACATGTGCATAGAAAAAATAGATATATAATCTACCATATGTGATAAATAATAATATAAATCATGTAAATATGCAATATATGTCATGCATACATCATGGTTTTTTCTTTTTATGATTTCTTTTTATTAAAAAATATCATAGTTATTTGATTATAACTAATTATCTCATGAATGGGATGCTCACATGTATGTCCTATGCCAAATATGAGTAATGCTACTTATTTTGGTTGATTATTAACATATGTATCTATAGTAGAATATGAGAAGTATTCTCATGTTCTAAAATATCCATCATGGTCATCATTAACCATATTATCATAATGTATGATGTATAAATTTAGTAACCAAAGTAATATGTGGAATCTATTGTATAATACGACAATGTTCCCATGTTCATTTTGGAACACATAAAATATTATAGAACTTGATTAGAGTGGAATAGAGTAGGTAATATATTTTATTATATAATATAACTTTGTTGTAATGGATGCTAAATTACTGGTCATCTACAAAAGTCTATCACCTTCCTTTTAATTTAATAAGTACAATGAACCTAAATAGATTATATAACAAACTATGGTGGAGGTGAGGGTAGAGAATAAACTATCTATATCTAAATAGGTTACTCATATGGGATAACCTAAACTATAATGACTCTATTTTGATAAATATGCTTCACACAGTGATGTATATAAGATGGTACTACATGCATATTATATATCCATGGGAATCTTAATAATATGTAAAATTCTCTATAATGGGTATAACCAAGAATGAAATGGTAACTAATATAGATCCCACCTTAAGTGTAGTGCAATGTTTCCAATAGGATTATATCTCTATCCATGTAATACTTTCACTATATTTATTTTAGTGATCAAATATTCCTATGTATATCTAAGACTAGTAAGGACTGTCATGGTGAATAAAGTTTAACTTGAATCATTGTCTACCATAATGCTATGTATAATATATGAACCAATGTAGGTGCACACAAAAAGTACCACACAAAAATAACCATCATCCAAAATATCATGCCAATAAAATTTTATAGTAGTTATATATGTTTCTATACTCTAAACTGTGCTAATAATACCAACTAGAGGGTGATAATTTGTAGTCATAAAATCACAAGACATTAAAGGAAGGTGTGCATTATAAGTCCTATGTACCTTAGGATTAGTGTTAGTCTCATGATGCTTTATTTAGAAACATGTCATAGATTTTTTTCAACATAGAATTCTCATTAGGTGTTTAACTCTAGAATACAGATATGTGGAATCTAGGGTTAAAGGTTTAGACATAGCCAAGGCCATAAGGATGGTAGACTATCTCTAAATCAAGCAAGTTATTTATGAAACATAGATAAATATATACTAAATTAATTATTCTAATACATGTTAAAAAATAGAATAAATTTATGATATATATTACAATTATAATGAAAAAAATATACTTATCTATTTTTTATGTTAATACATATCTAGATCTAAAACAATGAAAAATAGAGTAAATCTAGATTCTAGATCAATCACCTGATTTTAGAAATTATACCTCTATAGTCTGGGACACTTAATTGAACTAGGATGGTTACATCAATAATACCATATGACTTATATTTATATGTCCATTAAAAAATACCTACTAAAAATGGATGCAACCACTTGGATTCTTTTAAATTTTTTATTAACTTCCATCTGATGTATTTAGATCTTTGTCATGGAATGTTGTCCCTTATTGAATAAGAAACCCTAGTTATTCATCTTTATAGTGGCTATGGTCATAATGTGTTAGTGGGGAACATGGTGTCAATCTACTCTAAGTAACCCTCTATCAATGAATATTTCCTACATATAAAATACTCTCAAGAGGCCCTCACACTTATGTAGTTCTCCCCTATGTGTTAGTTATTCGTCATTCAATGTGTGATAAGGAAGTACAATAGTGACCTAGTTTTTTACTTGTAAAATATGGATCTTCGGTTGTTCCTTTAGTAATTTAGGCCTATTAATATTATTTCTATATGATTTGTATTAAATAGGATAAAATAGGGAAGCTTTGTTCACTTATGTGTTTTATTGATTTCTTTTAGTAATTTACCCTACTTTTTTCTAGGTGAGGAATGAATTAGGGTTGATCTTATATTTATACCAATCCCTTTAGAAAATATATTGCATTAAATCACTTAGGCAAACCTTTATGATACATTTAATTTATAAAATGGATGACTTTGGGACACTGAACACTTACATTTAAATAGGACACTTGCATAAACATAGGCATCTAATTAGGACATAAGTGCTTAGGTAGCTAGAAAATAGGCACATGTCTAGAACTTACAAAGATGGAAGATAATCATGTTTTTAACATTATGGGAAATATATAAGGTCTATGCCATTAGAATGACATTAGACATAATAATAGATAATAAATGAGGCATATTGAGATAGTGTATGCAAGCCTTTTAATAATGGTAAAGGTCTAGAAGCTAAGGATACATCCATTATATGTTTTTTCCAAGTGTAAAATAATGTGTTATAAAATTTATAAATAATTTCTACATCCCCCACTTTAATCTACTAATGAAATTTATAGTTTAAAGTAAAATAAATGCATACTTGGGTCTGTATAACACACCTTATTTTTACTTGAGTCTAACTTAAGTGTTTTATTAGTGACTAGACTGTAACTAAGAGTATGTAATGATATATAATTAGTGAATATAATATAAAATTTAAAAGCATTGAAATAATTTAAATTGAAAGAGATTAAGGTTTAGGAGTACACCTATGTATCGATGCAACTATCTTTAATTTTAATAATTTGATATGAAAAGATATATAATTATAAATAATTAGTGTTGAGATTAGGATAAATAAAAAAAACAAAAAGTGCATATATCTAAAGAGATAGAGATATATTGTAGGACACATGCTCCCAACCTTGGATAAAAGATGAGTTTTCAACTAGTAGTTAAGATTAGCTCAACTATGGAACTAAATCACACTTATAACCTAATGAGTGTGAGTGAACCAAGTCAACTCACATTATAAATATGGTGATGTTAGATGATGTAATTAATTCCAACCTATAAAATTGGAAAGATTGAGTGATTTAATCACCTCAACCATACCAAAAAGTGAGCCATATATTGTTGTATATTAGCTCAATACAATAACTAAAAGTCCATAGTAGTGGGTGATGATAGTCCTTGAAAGTGTTTAGAATCTTAAACTAATTTGATTTTTCAATATTTGGTACACATGGCATGACATATTCACTATTTTTGCCTACTGTATATCAATAGGTTAACAAAAATTGGTGCTAGAAGGAGGTAATTTAGCTAAATCTCTATGAATTTGAAGTATCTTTGCTAATTTTGATGAATTTTATTTAAAGATTGATTTATTCTTTGAATATTTATGTTTTTTTAGCATATTTGTATAAATATCATTGATCTTAATGGTTTTAGACCAATCTTTGTGCTTATTTAGACAAAGATAGATATTCTTTGAAGATTCATGAGTAATTATGGTAAAGATATATTAAGATCTAAGATTCCAAGGTGTTTGAGGTTAGTAAGAGATGTTTTTTTCAAAAATTTATTATATCTATGAAAATTGGTTTTTATTTGAGCTTAAACATGTAAATATTATTCATATACACATATTTTGACTTATCTTTGAGATAATTTAGTTAAATATTGATGTCTTTTGCTATTTTTTATACATATTTGTGAAAAATTTGCTTAATGTGCAAGTTTGATTACTATTCTTTGTAAAGATAAGATTTACACATCATATTTCAAATAGGTTTCAAACATTTTACAAGCTCAAACTACCATAAGTAAGATCTTCATCTAGGTATGGCATGGTTAGTTGGATCTCTACCAATGTGTCTGGCTAGGTACATGGCTTACCAATAAATCTTGAAAGGTATTTGTCTATTTTTAGTCCTAATGATGTTATCATAGCTGAAGAGCACATTAAATATTTCAAATCTACTTTAATATTGGTAAATGTAATTCATGAAGATGTAGCATGTAGACTATCTCTATTTACTTTGAAATATGTTTCATATGAATGGTTCCTCAATCTTCCATAAAATTATATCACTAGTTAGAATTATTTTAATAGAATAGTTATTGAATAAATTGGAAAAATCATTAGTCCTTGCATTTTATATCAGAAATTCACCACTATTAAAAGATATTCTAGTGAGACCATTAGGGCCTTTAATGATAAATTTTAGAACATGTTCAATATAACCATAGATCATTACATACATGATGAGGCTTTAGTCTTAGAGATTTAGAAGGATTCTCTGGATCCCATGAATTTTGTGTTTCTTAAAAGGTCTATTGGATTCATAAACACCTTACCATTGGCTTATGATTAAGATGTAATAATCAATGATCAAATACAACCTCAAAGTCAAATTGCATATGCTATCCCAAATATCAATCCAAATTTACTAGCACTAAATATCACTCTTAATGCCAATCAAATTATGTCTACCTTAAATCAAACACTAGTCTTGAATGAATTACCCTTAAGCCATGCTCATCCTAGCCAAAATTTGGGGTTCTTGAATAATGCTAAAAATGGACTTCATCCATAGGGATGAGAGATTTAGTGCCTACTAGTAATAACAATCAAGTTCCTAAATTATAAACACCAAAGAATGAGAATGAATCCATACTTACGATGGTTAAAAATATAATCACTAATTTCCTTTAGTTTCAAAAGAAAGTGGGAAATTCTAGGGAAAACTTTAATATAAACTATTCTTCTCAAAGGTTTAATAGACCTACAAATAGATCTCATGATAAAAAAAATAATATTTCATATGAGAATGTACATGAAATTAATATTTGTGATATAGGTCTAGCTAATCATTATAATGTCTTTGAAGCATATCAAGATGAAAAGGATACATCTGAAACTATGTTTAGTCAAGATAACATGGCAGGGATGTATATCTTTGTAGGGACATATAGATTTATAGGGACGTCCAAATCCTTCATGGTAGAGGATTTAGATTTTCCATTTGAAGAAGAAAATGAACCTAAAGATGAGATAGAATAAGGAATAACTATTCAAGATAGCAACCCCATGAACAAGATCAGATACAAGCTAACTTATCTTCAAAAGATAAATGTGAGGATAATTCATACAAGGTCATTGTTAGAATTGAGGATATCCCTAAAGAATATAACTAATGGAAACATTTATACCAATATTTTTAAAAAGAAATTTAGGTATTCCAAGACAGCAATTTCATTCTGGGATTCCAAAATCAAGATGAGGTGGGACTTGATTGGATAGAGAAATGTCGTTCTACATAGAAGATGAAGATGAAGCAAGTGTATCAAATCAATAATTTATATATGGCACCTTTACAAAGTTGGAAGTAGGTGATCATATTAATTCAAATGGTAAGTTTGTAAATGAATATCATGTCCTTTTAGTTGATTATGATGAAGAGGCCTTTCAAGATGAGTTGGATCATAATGATGACATCAATTAAAGCATGCCATTTGAGTTTAAAAACCAACCATCAATGGTGAATGATATAAATCATGATCAATATTTTAATAAATCAAATCTAGCATTCCTAATTCAAGAAAAAAGACTTTGAGAAGAAGATGATTGGATATTGGATCCATATCTTCAATCCATGCACTTGATAATGGAGGTGGAAAACCAAGCTACATCATACAGGAGACATAATCATATAAGTACTCATATCCACAATAAAATACCATTGAATGGAATAAATAATTATTCAAGGTTATATGGTAGGCTAGATAACTTTATATTTGATCCAAGAGGTATGTTCTTTATGGATTTAGTGTAGGTCTTAGTCTAGTTGCTTTCCTATTTCTTTCCCTCTTGTCCCTTATATTTAAGTAGTGTTTGTAAATATTTATTTACTTGTTTTTTGTTTATTTGGTGTGATTTATTTATTTAATTTGTTACTTTCTTCTAAATAAGTCCTTTTAGACAACCTTCAACTCAAAGTTTACCTAATTTGTCAATAACCTCACCAATCAAGAATGCAAGTATGATCCTTAGGCATTGGTTGACCATGGATTGTTAAAATATGATCTAGATGATAGAGTTTGGATAAAAGAGTAAATAATAATTGTTAGGGTAATTATTCCTTAAGACTCTGAGCATTTTTATAATCTAATCTTGGTTTGAAGAAGGATTGCACATGTAGAGTGAAAGCTTGAATTATTGAAATATAGTCTTATTTGCACTTAATAAACATTATTACCTAGGATAAAGTTACAACCAAAGATGATTTTATGAATACCAAAAATTTTACCAAATCCTAAAACTTGGCTAACATCATTTCCAACCTTTGATAGAAAGTAAAAATGATCTAAAAAACTAAAAAAATAAGAAATTATTGCAAAATTCAAAGACTATCCAAATAAAGGTGATTATGGTAATATCCATTAGGGCTATGGATGTCTGAATGGTTATAGAGTAAGGCATAGATGGGATCTAAAGGCATATCTATCAGGTATATGGATTCCTATATGGTAGTAGAGTAATTCCCAAGCCTTCCCTAAGCTAAAACATGGCTCTTATGGACATATAAATATGTTATAAGTCAGTGTTAATGGCTAAAGTCATGAAATATAGAAGTTATTCCATAAATTCCATGGAAAATGATAAGTGGAATCAAAGCACACATCCAAAATTACTAGGTATAGATGTTTTATCCTAATTCTACATTTGTAAGGCTTATTTCAACTATGAATTGATCTAAATAACGGTGACTGATCAAGTGGAATAACTAACTTAATTATTAGTTTGAACCAGAGTCTATGAATTCTAACATATTTCTATGTTTCCCCTAGAATTTACCATTTTATAAGGTCAACATACCCCTATTCCTAAAAATGGGCACCCTCATGTTAAATTATGTAAATTTTGTACCTTAAAGTTGAAAATTCACTTGATCGGAGTGTCACTATCATGTTTGCATAGTGTCTTTATTTGAAGATCATCTAAACCTAGTTTGGTTAGCACATTTGTACATGATTCTAGTTTTCCCTTGTCTAAATTTGATAACATTTGATCTCCACGTTTTCCAATTATAGTTCTAATGAGGTCCATTTGGAATGAACAATGTCTAGGTTTTTTGATTTAATAATATTTTGATCATTTACTGTCCTTTGGTCTATTGAAAATCAAGTTGAATTCATGTTTGATTAGCTTAAAACCTTAATTCCAATTACCCTAGCTCATACCCTTTGAATTTAATTCAAATTTATGGTGGAAAATTTTAATTTTACTCAAGACTTAGTTTAATTTTTATAATAAGGTTTAGTCATGTTTATTATCATGACCAAACCTTAGTCTAAAAATTTATGTTTGGTTGCTTGTATATCCCATAACCCTTGGTCCATTTTATCTACTATCCTAGTCTAAGTAATGCATGGTCCCTTTATTATAAAAATAGTTTAAAATTTTAATCCTAAAATTTTAATTCATGTTTATTAACATACGTAAAAAACCTTAGTCTTAAGACATGCCCGTAAGTTTCATGTAATTCTTGAGTTGGACTTAAACATTATATTTTTTCATAGGATTAATGAGCCATGTTTACTTTAGAAAGCTTAATATAATAGTGAAATATGGGGTCATAACCAATCTCATTGAACCCCATGGATCATGATCTAAGGCACACATTTGATTGGATGGGGAAGAAATGACGGTTTGAGATCAATGTTGAACAGTCAAGACATGGTTCATGATTAAAACATGAGAAATTTTTAGATGATCAACAATATGGAATACAACATACACATTATTATCAATACAGTGTATCAATTCAAGGCTTCAAGGGAGCCTCAGGTCCCAAGTTAAAGCTTGATAATTTTCCTAAGATCAATAGAATGTGTTAACCTAAGTGGAGATGATCTGATGGTGTGAGACAAATTTAGACTTTTCAATGAAGCTACGAGCAAATATGAGACCACTAGATGATAAAATCATGTTAACTCAATATAAATGATAGAGTAAAGAGTGTATAAGGCTCATGGGACTTCCAAATTGCATGACCTCAGGGCCAAGTACATATAACATCCAATGGCATTTCACCCATTAGATCATGATCCGATGGAGCACATTTGCTTGCCAAAACAAAATCAGATGGTGTGAGATCAAAGAGGATTTTTTCAAAAGGCAATAGTCATTTTTTAAACATTAATGAGCAAAGTACTTAAAAAATGCCTCAAGATGCCACAAAGATAAAATAGAAGTAGAAAGCAATAAAATTGAAGATTTAGTGGACCTACAAAAGGCAAAATGTATAAATGCATGATGCAAATAGAACCAAAGGCATGAATCTCATTATTTAAACTAGATACCACCATTAAATAACTAATAAGACCTTTAAAAATCCATAAGCACATAAAAAATACCTAGTTCAACCTTGCATTTAGAATAATCAAGCCATATAAGTTAAATTGTCATCTATGTAAGGGTAATTTAATCTAGAATTGAACTCCAGACCACTAGTGAGCAATTAAAAAAAATCCAATTGCAATAGAAAATATCAAGGCATATAATAAATTATTTGATCAATATATTGATTGAAAATCAAATCCCTGAATTCAAAACAATTATCTTGGCTCATCTAAACACAACCATGAGATTTCATTTGTATAAGATTAAGGGTTTGAGCCCTAGTCTAAGAACTTGGAAAACCTCTTTGAGTATAAAAAATAATTACAAGACATGATGGAACACTTACCTATAACCATTATCACCAATCCTACTGCACTTAGATCCTTGGGCATCATACCTTATGAAGATCAAAAGATAAGGAAAGACTAAGATGGACAATAGTAAGATCATGGACATGATCCTAATAGTAGAAGAAAAGTTTACTGAAGCTAGGAGCATCAAAGAGGCTTTAGGAAGAAATGATAGAGATCTTAGAATCCTTGTAGACCAAGAAGATGAACTCTTCATGGAACCTATTATTAATTTGAAGCTAATTGATGAACAAAATCATAAAGCAATGAAGATCTTACAACATAAAATGGGACTTCAAAAACACAAGGGTTCCAAATACTAGTCAAATTAATAATATTCTTTCTATAGCTAAGCATTATATGTTATGCAAATGGAATATTCTTTTTGTATAGCATGTATAACTTGTAAAACACATTACCTATAGATCAGTCCATTAGGAAAAGTCTAGTGTATTCAAGACTATTTATAGAAAGGATAACTATCCTAATACTTGTAATTTTATAATTATATATGATTGATTGAAATAATTCATTGCATTCTATAAAAGGAGAATTGTCAATTGTAATAAGGAGGAGTTCTTAGAGCCAAAATTAGTTTGTAAACATGGAGCAAGTAGTGCAATCAAGGAATTCTACAAAGTTTGTCCAATATTTTTTTGTGTGTTTGATATCATGGATACTTCATCAATTTTCTAATTTTATATTCATATTTGAATTAATATTTTAGATCTAGATGTGCACATGTTAATACAAAATTGTCAATTTGGGCTTATGTTGGGTTAATTGAAAGTTCTTAGGTTTACTTTGATTTCTTGTTTTTTTTGCATCTATTCTAATGTTATTTAATTGTAGGAGTAAAATCCTTAAAGTGAATCTAATTTATTATTTGTATTACCTTTCCTTAGACATTTTCCTGATATAATATAGGATATGCGCCTATGCAATTTGAATGCATATATTGGTTTAGTGCATGTCTTGATGAAATTTAAGATCTATCATAATGTCTGGATTAAAGATCAAAAACACCTTATTTCTACCCTACACTTCCTTTTGTTCCTTTTTTATTAGATCACTTTAGTTTAGTTTATCATCATAAATATCTATGTTATCTTAGGGTTTAGACTTTAGGTATTAGGAGTCATTCATTGGACTTAGTTCAGATCAATTTCATCTTCAAAAATTTTTAGGACCACAGTTGCTCCCAATAACCATTTTCATGCTCATTTTATAAAATAGTCATTTAGTTTTGCCATTACTCCACCACAAATCTCAGGAAGATCACAACCAAAAATTCATGTAATGGATTCTTTGAATCCAAAAAAGAGAAGTGTTTCTTAAACACTATAATTTTTAACCTAGTGATACATATTTAGGCATCAACAACACCTTAGATATGTTTCATGCTAAAACTATGTAAAATATAGTACCAATGTATATAATTTGAACACAAATGTGTATTTGAATCATATAACTATGAATTTTTCCAATTTATAAACTGTGTAAGTATGGAGAACGTGTTTCCATAACATGCCCCCCACTATTATATGAAATAAAAACTAGTGTAAGTGTGGAGAACACATTTCCAAAACATGCCCTCACTATAATCTAAAATTGAAAAACTAGTGTAAGTGTGGAGATTGTGTTTCTAAGACATGACTCCTACTATAATATAAATATGAGTAATGGTGTAAATGGCAATGTGTATAAATATGAAAACTGATATAATTGTTAGTGTGGATAAATATAAAAAATGATATCAGTGCCTATGTGGAGAAATATAATAATTTATATAAGTTACAATGTAGAGAAATATAAAAATTGATATAAGTGATAATGTAGAGAACATATTTCTAAAAAATCCCCCATTATAATATAGGTATGATGCATAATAGATAAGTATGGAGAACATGTTTCTAAAACAAGCCCCCACATAATTGAAAACTATGACAAACATGATGAACATGTTTTCAACATATGCCCCTATTACAATCTAAATATGTGAAGCAACGTGGAATTCATGCACCCATGGCATGCCCCTACTGATATGCCCCCTTTATCAGGTGATGTAAATATTATTGGGTAGTTACCTTACCTCAAAATGATAAGATAAATGTATAATCTATATACGAATCATGTAGCATATAGAGGGAACATGTATAGGTAAATACATCAATAAATAATGGATAATGTAATCACACTAGGTCTTAAATGCATGATATATATCATGGAAACATACATATAGTAACAATAAAATATCAACAAACAATTAAGCACACACACATGAGCAATCAAAAATCAAATCAAGAGAAAAAGCTCCAAAGATATAGTAAATAAGGGGCATGTTCAAATTCTCCATAATTGAAAGGACATGGGTTATTCAAATATTCATAAAGCAAATAATTACATATTCAAATGCCAACATATAACAAACAATGACATATTCAAATGTCAAAGAGGAAAACAAAGGAAAATGTGACGTAAATAATGGAGTGTATTTAATTACTCAAACAAGCAAGATAATATCAAGACATGACACTCAAGGAACTACATAAATGAAATCATAAGAAACCAACATAAATATATCATATAAGTCCATGTATATATGTGTTAGCAATAAGTTTTACATACATAGCATTTAAAGTACACTATGAAAGATATAAGCATGAATAAAGGCATGTGTAAGTACATAAGCTCAAACATGATAATTTAGAGTGACCATAGAATGGTATATCCTATATGTATTGTTATCATAGAGGTGGATGCCCCCCAACATCTTGTTGATGTGAGTATATAGAAAAACCAAAATCTAAAAGTGCATAGATCATGTATCTATGTATGCCTATATCACACTTAGAAAATGTGTGAAACATGTGTATATAGAGAATATTGACATGCCATCTACAAACATGGAACCAAAAACATATATTCCAAGGAGCTATTATAATATAAAAATGTTGAAAATATATTTGGATTTTTGAAGTTTATTTATTTATTTTTTATTTTTGGAATATGTGAGACCTTGTAACCTTAAGTTGGATATTTTTCATTATTTGAATTATGGTTGGATAAGTCTAAATGGTATATGACATGTTGCTCTTCACATTTTACATTTGAAATACAATACCACTACTATAATTTTGGATACGAATCAGTTTTCCTTCACAAGAAAAATAAATAACTTTTTGATTTTGATCAATTTTTTTATTCCATTTGATATAACCAAAGAGTGTCTAATGTAAATGAATATGTAGAGTTTTTTTGTATGAATCATAACCATGTTTGATTCAATTTAGGACCACAATAATTTTTTAGTGTTATGTGTCCCATTGAGTCTATCCAACTGATTTTTAATTATAAATATTTTAAATTAAGCCCAAGGCCAAGTAAGAAAATAAGGGATATGTTGTAAATGTTGAGCCATAAACCATTGCCCACAAAGACTCTTTTTATTACAACACCAAACCAAATGTGGAATGGTAAATAATAATTTATGAGTTATTTAGGTGTTAGATCCTCCTTTTCAAAATATATATTATGTTCATTCCATTTGATAGAATTTAAAATAGAAGCCACATATGGAGGTTTCACATTACTTGGTAAAAAGGTCATGTGTAATGCATCCAAAAGAACATCTTTGTAATGGGAGGAACTATGTAGCAAGTCCCAGAGTGAATTTTTATCTACAACATCATTGGGTGAGTTTTTGGAATGGTGATAAGATAAAGTCCATTTCATGCACTCCCTTTGGTGTTTTGTAGTAACAAGTAGGATCTCATTGTAAACATTATAACAAGATGGGGTATGGAAGAATATATTTGACTTGCAATAATTAGATTTGGATCCCATTAAAGATTTATTTATTTAAGCATGCATTAAAAATAACAATTAGAAACTACTATGAAGTACTAAAACATTGAGTAACTAATAAATATATCCATAATAAACATGAATTTTTTCAAAAGACATGTTTTTTTACAAATTTTAAATCTATTTTAAAAATTAGAAATTAGAAAAAGAGAATGAAGAAACCCTATATCAATATCTATGGTTTTAGGGCAATATAGATCATGTTCACCAAATATTTAACCCTAAAATATAGATATGGGGAATCTAAGGATAAAGGGATAGAGATAGGCAAGGGCACAAGGATGGTAGATTTTCTCTAAAGTAAGCCAATTATTTATACAACTCAGATAAACATATACTAAATTTATTATGATGATGTATGATAAAAATAGAAAGTAAATCTATGTTAGATATTTAAAAGATAATAAAAATAAGATACTTAAATATTTTTGATGCTAATACATATCTATATTTATAACATAAATAAAGTATATTAGATATGGGTTCTAGATTAATCATAGGATTCTATGAATTATACCTCTATAGCCTCAGACACTTGCATAGACTTAGGACAATTGCATCGATGTTACTATCTAGATTAGATGTAGGTGTATAGTAAAAAATACCTACTAAAACTAGATTTAACAACCAATATGCTTTTGGATTCTGTGTCAACTTCACCTTGGTGCATTCAAATCTAGGTCATGGACTATCGCTCCTTATCAAATAACAAAACCTTAGTTATTCATCTTCATAATGGATATGTTAAAAATGGGTTAGTGGGAACATAATGTTGAGCTACCCAAAATAACCTCTATTACTAAGTAATGCCTACATAGACAATACTCTAAATAGGACCTTAAAATTATGTTAATATCCCTTACATGTTGGTTATGTGTGAATCATGCAATGTGTGATATGTATGTACAATAGTGAACTAGCATTTAACTTATAAAATATGTCTCTTAATAAAGTCCTTAAATACTTCAAACCTATGAATATGTTTTCCTTGTGATTAGTATGGAAATAGGAGAGAATAAGGAAGCTTTTCTCACTTGAGTGCTTGATTGAGTACTTCTGGTAAGTTACCTTGGTATTTTATAGGTGGGTAATGAATGAGGGCTGATATTATATTTATACCAATACCTTTAGAGAATAAATCCCATTAAATAACTTAGGCTAGCCTTTAGGATACATATTATTTAAAATTATATGAATTTAGGGTATTTTACACTTGCATTGGAATAAGACAGTTGTGTTTACATAGGCATCTGATTGGAACACAAGTGTTTGGTAAGATAAAAACTAAGCACACGGTATAAAACTTATATATATGGAAGATAAAATTATTTATAAAATTATAGGCAAGATATAAGGTTTGGGTCATCCAATTTACTTTTCTCAAACTAAGATATAAGCAATGAGGCATAGATAAATAGTGTATGTAATCTATTTGACCACGTGAAAGGTATATAATCTAAACGTACATCCATGATATGTATTTGACAAGTGTAAAAGACTAATGCGATATATAATTCAAAAATAATTTCAACATTAGGATATGTATTCAAATCATTTGTAGATAAATTAAATTTAAGAATGTTTCATCTATCAAATGTTGTATATTATGTTGTAAACTAGTGCATATATTAGTTTAATGTCCTTTAAATATAAGATAATAACAAATGCATTAATTTCAAATCCATTATATGGAGGCTTAATAATATAAACCTATATTTTTGGAGGGATAGATATAAGTTTACACTCAAGTAAATTTTGTGGTATATTATGAGGAAGTTTTGGTGATTTTGAAAACTACATCTTTTGAGGAGTAAATAAAATAATATAATTAGTTGGTGGTGATACCTGCATTAACTATTATTGTTACATCATTAATTTCAATTTCAAATTTTTTTACTCAAAAAAAATTATCAAAATTAATTAGAGGATTGGACCCATACTACATCTTAATCATATAAAGGATATTAACTTCACGATCCTTGATTATATAGTATAAGTGATCAAAATATTGTAATCATTTAAACATAATGGAGCCATGTAGTGGGGAAAGAAATATTTTCTTGAATATATCAGGAAAATCATTATTTTCCATTGTATTTTTTTATGTTAGAGAACATGTTCTTGTAATAGAGCACATAGTGATTGATGGTCTCATGTATCCTTGTTTAAATTTTACAAATTGAGCATAGGACATCTTCTCATTGATGTTGATTGAAAAGGGTCCTAATAATTGATAATCCATATGACTAAAGGAATGAACCAATTGGAAATTGAGGTAATATAATTAATGGAAGGTTTAGTCCTTAAAAAATTATGGAAATAACGTGCTCAATAACTTATCATTGGACACAAATTCTAAATAGGTTGCATGAAATACTTAAAGGTGTTTTTATGGATCACCCTTACCATATTATAGTATAATCTTAGGTGATACAAAATTTATAGTTAAGGGATAATATAAGATGTTAGAGTCCAATTTAATAATGAATGATAATCAATGACATGGCCCACTGTATAATAAACCTACTGTTATTGTTATACCTCAGTTTAAATATCAATAATTATTTACATGAGGGTTTGATCATCAGGCATGGAAAAATATGTAGCAATGGATGGTTTAAAATAATTATGAACCTTAAAAGGTATGATAATATGAAGATAACCTTAAATTTCCCTCATACCATGGGTGGGAATCACATGTGTAACCATAGGTATAAACATAGGAATAATATTAGTAATAGAATCTAAATATGATAGTAGAGATAGTAGCTATAAAAGGTATATTAGTATCGATAAAAGATTTAATTTATTATTATTTAGATGTGAAAATCTTAAAATTATTCACATTTTAAACTTTTGGTATTTCTCTTATGACCTTGTGTTGATCAGTTGGATATATATTCATTCTTGAATTTGAAAAAGATCCAAGAATTGGCTAGGACCTACACTATCAAGGTGATCATGATGCATTATATCATGATATTCATATTTATGCTCATTATTATCTTGATTAAGAATTCCAAGTTTAGGCATATCATCATTAATAATATTTTGTACTTTTATGTGTTCATTATTAACATTTGCATCAATAGGATTTTTTGTATCTCATAAATTTTATCCATTTTAGATAAACATGTTTTATCTAACAAAACATGAAAATTCTCTATTTAAACACCCCTTAACATATAAATTTATCTCAAAGGAATGAGATAACTAACCTTATTAAATGACATAAGATATTATCATGAAAACATCAATAGGGCTTAGACCAAGGTTATATTACTATGTTATATGGGGAGATAAAAAATTTGAAATCATATTTTTAAAGCCTAACTTGTTTTTGGAAATCTTAGGAAGGTAAAATGAAAAACTTAAAGGAAACATATTGTTTGAATATGTTTAATAGTGAAATATAATATTTTAAGTATTGAAACCCTAAGATAAAAATATCATCATGAGGATAAATCCAAATTTTTCTTTAAATATTGGATTGAAAATACAAAAAAATGAGACCATAGGGTAGAAGGATGAAACTATTAAATAAACATAAGGTTTGGTTATGTTCTAGAAAAATAATGGGTTTGCCATTATGTTTTATATAATTTATATTTAGGTTATCTAAATTAGACTAAACTATAAAGTATTTATATTGCATAATATATAATAGTCTGCATTCAAATTTGATTATAAATAATAGAGTAAAAATGACTTATTTCAACTTAATAATTATGGGAATTACCTAGAATATAAGATACTTATCTTGTTTAGATTATGTTCTAGTTCATGACAATATATAGTCATAAAAAAAGTTATATATTGGGTATGTGATTTCTTATATTTGGAAACAAAGTTTGTACACATATTAGAACAAGTTCAACACTTATTAGACACATGTGAAACCATTTTATGAGTACTAGAACTATCTAAGAGATCTACATAGGTTTGTGATAATTTGGATCACTATGTTTGTGTTTGAAAGTGAATCATTTGTATTTAGATAAATTTTATACCACATAGATAAATATATTTTCCTTCTACTTGATTAAAAAACCTAGCTCCTCTTTGAAACTAGGTTTTCCTATAAAAAGGTTAGTGAGATAGGTTGAGCTGAACCCAATCACTCCCCACTAAATGGTTGAGTGTTTTGTATGTTATAATACCTCAAAGTGGGTTTAAACTTTATGTAGTTATCCCACCTACCTAATTATGTGAAATAGTTGTAATAGTATTTTGTTGTATAATCCTCTTTATTTTTTTACACTTGACAACCTAAAATTTTAACCTTTCAATGGTATTCAAACTTGGATTAGGGCCTACTCCTTTGAGTGGATTTAGATTTAGAACATTTAGGGAATTTACTCTCAAACCATATAAAATATCTTGAGTTTAATTTAGGTTTTCACTAGATAGGTGCTAGATAAGAATAGGCTTAGGCTTGATTTATATAAATAACTAAATCTTTGGGAAATTTACCTCCACATCAATAAGTAAAATGTATAGTCCAACCCATAGAAATAATTTTAATTTAATAAAATATTCATTAAAGGGTGTGAAAATAAATTTGTCCTAGGTGAATGGATACAAAAGGGTATAACCATTTGATGAAGATCATAAATGTCTTGAAATTATGAAACAATGATATGAGATAAGGAGACATAATGTAATAATAAGTTATTTATGAAAAATCTAGGAAAATATTATGTAGGCAAAATTATTATATGAGAAGGTTAGACCCATAGATGAGTGAATGGATAAGAGATATTGTAGGAAAGAGTTAGTCATATTTTTTCAAGTCAAGTATATCAAGGCTTGGTCAACACTAATAATGTTAAGTGTCTACTACCAAATATAAATGCCTATACTTATAAAATATTAATTAGTCAAAAGCTTTACCTTGTTTAGACAAGTAAATCCAAATAATATCATATAAATTAAATTAAATCTTTCCATGTGTAGTTTAATGGATGTCATAAAACTGGTCTTTGAGGAAGACTAATTACATATATGTGATTTGTCTTTATAGGGTGAACCTATACATGTTATACAATAGGTTATGGTGGAAGTGATGGAGTAAATGTCTATATATGAATGTGATAATCAGATGGATACAAAAAACTATAATTACTTAATTGTAATAGATGTACTTCAAAAATTTATGCACCAAATACGGTAATATACATATCTCATGTATCCGTGGATGTCCTAATAGCATGTTGAATGTATCCATATTGGTCAAGACTAAGAACCAAGTAGTAGTGCAAGCCCTACCATGAGTGGAAACACAATGCCCCTAAGAGGGTTTTGTCTCTTTCCATAAAATATTTTGACACACAAATTATCTCTTAAACTCTACAAACTTTATTTTGACAATGCCTTAGTAAAAATATTAGTGAGTTATGATCTTATTTTATTTAATTCAGACCTATTTCTATGGGTGTTGATTTTGGTTTATTATTTATCATTTTAATTCTCTCTAAAATTTCATTTGTGTACTTAGATTGGGATATAAATATACCATCATCCATATATTTTACCCCAATACCAAGAAAATAATTCAACAGTCCTAAATCAATCATATCATTCTTTTTTCCATTATTGATTTAAGAAATAACACAAATTTCCATGTAACATTTAGTGTGGACAAATTAGGAAAAAATAAGTGCACAAAAAATATCAAAAACATTCATGTAATATATAGTGTCGTGAATTTATCAAACATGTATCTTTACAATGATTACCACATACATCTCACAACAAATAAATCTATGCATAAATTGAAACATTATAATCAATACAATATATTTACTATTTGTATTACATGTGTGGAATTTTTTGTGTAGAAAAATTAACCATAATTCATTCACCAAGAAATTAATTTCATAGGAGTAATAATTAAATGTATTTGTGACGCTATTTTTTATTTCATAGGTAAAGATGGGTTGAAGGGACCTAGACCCAATACAAAAGAGAATAGACATAAACGTGAGAGAAAACAACAAAGCCCAAATGAGATAAGGGTGAACACCCTAACGAATAACCTAAATTGTACTAAACTTCAACTAATAGATGACCAAAAGATTAAAAATGACCCAACCAAAATGGGAAATAATAGAGTTATTTTGACTTAGAGTAAGTGACCAATTGCTTGGTCACTATATTTGCTTTTTTGTGACATTTGCCTCTAGTGTGACTACCAATGAATTATTCACCCTCATTATCAAACTTCTTCCTTTTGAGATCCATGTGAGGGGAATATTTTATGATTTCCTCATCAACCTAGGTATTCTCCTCCTCATTGTCCTTTTGGAAATATTCCTCTCCAAAGTTTTGAGTCTTAGGAGTCCTACCATCATCAACCACAAATTTATTAAAACCAAGAAAATTACTTAATCTCTCAAATTTCTCCAACATTTCTCTGTAAAGGATATTTTGGATTAAAATTTGGTATGGTGTTTCTAGAGTGAATATTTAACACCATTTTTTCCATCATCCCCTAGAGTGTCTTTTACTTTAGAAGTGAAAGAGGGGCTTCCTAAATCAAATTTGTGATTTTTTTGTATACGGGCACTAGAATCCCCCAACTGTTTCCCTTGATTCTCCTCTTTAGAAGCTAAGGATTGAACACCCTCCACCTCCAAATCATCCTTATCAATGTTAATATCAATATCCTCTAAAATGGTCTTAGACCAAACTGGTTCCCCCCTTTTGATCAATAGGAAAATGACACCCTGATGGATAAGATCCACGATAGGGTTCTTCTTGAAATTTAAAATAGAAACATCCAAATATTGTAGTAGAAATAAAGGGATAGTAATGAGATGAACCTTGAAATGGTTCAAAATCAGTAAATTATATGAGTAAGGAATGGTGTGTTTACCTTCTAAAGCGATATAACACATTATTGGGAGATATACATTTGACCATTTCCTTGGTAAATCAGCATGCATGTAACCTTTGTTGGACAATGGTTTTGGCCTGTATTTCTCCTTCTCTTTCCTAAAAAAAATATATGAGTTCCTTCTTGAAACACTTATATTTGAATTCCTTTACTTCATGGAATTCCATTCCTACTATCTCCCCAATTAGATCCTCTATAATTTTAATCTTTAGCCTATGCATTCTCACCTCACGATTATTCCAATCATGGGAAAAATCCCTTGAAAATGATGTATCATGCCCCACCAAACATTCCATAAATGGGTCCAACCCACTTTTTCCCATTGTTTCTATACATGATCATTTTTATTAATGTCAAAATAGGAAATAAGCTCAATATGATCTCTATCTCTACCCATATTCACTTTCACTTTGTCATTACCTTTGCAAGTGTTCTAAAAATCACTTGCTGATATTAGAGAATAAAAATAGGTGGAACAATAATCAGTCACAAGATAGGTGTAAGGGCATGATGAATAACCCTCATACCACTAATTGGAAAATATGTCTTTATATATGTGGAAATCCATACACTTAACCCATAGTCTAAGCTTTAAAAAATTAATCATCATGACTTTAAATGATATGCCCCATTTCCTTCTCGACTATTCAAATGATGTCATCTAGAAATTCACCATCATGCCAAGTGACATGATTAATTATAATGACCCCTATGTTTTCAAGGAAATTGGCTCACTTATTTCCTTTTCTATAAACATTTTCAATAAAAACTCCTTTGAAATGGTTGAGAAGGGATTTGGCATCATTGATGATTCTAGAAATGTTCCAAGAAGATAGGGATAGGCCCTTGAATTAATTAATAATGTTCATTAAATGCCATTCTATATGAATAAATTTAGAACCCATTTTTACCACATCTTCAATGATTCACAAGGCCACCAAGGATTTTTTAAAGTGATTGGTCCAAATGGCCTTACATAAGCCACATTGATGTTTCCTGAAGAATCCCTGATCAAACCACCCACCCCAATTGGACCAAGATTCCCCTTTTATACCCCATAAAAATTTAATATAACCCACTAAGGAATGGGGAGATCCCATTTAATGAGATATATATCCACCCCTTTATCCTAGGCTTTACTTGGGATGACCAAATTAAGTTGATTCAAAAGTGAGGAAGAAAGTGGGGATCTTGGTTGATCAAAGGTGTGGGTAGAGATTGTCCAATTATCTTATATGAAGGCCTTAATTCTTTTAAAAGTATATTTAGGATGATTTTTATGAAACTCAAATAAGAAATCATTCTTGGCTTTCTAGATACCCTACAAAATATGTGGTAGGGCCAAATCCCACCAGTGAGTTAACAATGGTTCTTCCCAAGGGGGTTTCCATTGGGTAATTATGTCCAAGATAGATCTTAGAAAAACCCATGAAATGTTGGAATTGCTAAAGAATCACTGAAAAATAGTTGACCCAAATAGGCAAAAAAGAAATAAATGTTCCATTATTTCCATTTCTTGTTTGCAAAGAGAGCATCTATTAGGGATAGTTAAACCTCTTTTGATTAGATTGTCCACTATTAATATCTTATTTTAAGCTACCAAATAGTAAAAGACATTAATTTTAGGGATGGAATTTTTTATCCAAAGAGATTTCTAATTTAAATCCTCCTCATCCAAATTTCATATAGATAATAATCTTTATTTCACTAAGTAAATCACATTGGGATTATCTTTCTAGACAAGTTTATGTTCTCTAAGAGATTGAGTGATATGAATGTGTTGAATGGATTCATTCAGAGTTTAGATCATATGGGTTTTTTTTCTATTCTAACCCTAGTTTAGATAAATTTTTATATCACTTTCTTCCATTTTTAATTTCCTAATAATCCATTACTTTGAGCGCATAATTATTATTGAAAAAACTATCAATTATGGGTCTTGGAAAGTGGATTCTAGAGTGGTCAAGATCCATGAATCACTCCAAAAATCCACCATATTGAATATTACATAATTCCATTTTATCCCTTTATTAATAATGTTCTTACCCACCTATAGAGCTTTCCAGAAATCAAAACTGTTAGTAGGACCTAGATTTGCTAAAAAATGGAAGCCTTCCCTCAAAGAGATGTGTTTGTCCTTAATGATTTTGGTCCATTGGTTTTAATCCATGACCACTATCCAACCTTGATATTCTATGAGGGCTTGGTTCATGGTTGAAACCCTTCTCATTCTTAGGCCTCTTAAGGAAATGGGGTGTTAGGCATGAACCCAAGAAATGAGCAACAATATGAATTTGTCCTTCAAACCTCTCCATAGGAAAGGTTTCTAGATACTCTCCACCTTGTTTGTAATGGATTTAAAAATGGATAAAGTGGACATGAAATAAAATGGAATGATTTGAAGGTAATTATTAAGAATTTAAACTATATCATCTTGTGTTAGGAGATTCCCTATCCAACTGACCAACTTCTTCTGAATCCTGTCAATGAGGGGGATCCAGAAACAAGGTTTTAGTGATCCCTAAAATAGAGGGATGCCAAGATAAGTAGATGGTAAATTTCTAATGTTACATCATAGGATCTTGGTGACTTTATATTAGAGATTTGATGGAGTGTTGATGAAGAAAAGATAAATCTTATTGAAATTCACACTTTGACTAGAAACCCCTTCATACATCTCAAGGATCTTATTAAAGCATCTTGATTTAGAAACTAAGGCTTCTCCCATCATAATTATGTCACCAAAAAATTATTGGTGAGTGATTATATTGGTGTTAAGAGCACAAGTGATTCCGTTGATAATATTGGAAGGTCTAGATATAAAGATAAGTTATCTTAAGGCTTTTGTGAAGATGATAAAAAGGTAAGGGGAGAGAGGATCCCCTTGTCTTAACCCTCTAATAGCTGGAAATAAACCTCAAGGCACCCAATTAATTAAAACTAATAATAAAGGATTGTGAATACAAGAGGCAATTAGTTTTTTGACCCAAGAATTAAACCCAATTTTGCTTAGAATGTTGTCAAGGAATGACGAAGGAACCTGATCATAGGCTTTGTTCATATCAAGTTTTAATAACATGACTTTATGATTCGAATGAGAAACTAAGTGGATGGTTTCATGAACCATAATGATCCTATCAAAAATCTATCTACCAAAAATGAAAGTGCCTTGCTACTATGTTATTATTTTATTAAGGAAAAGATAAATTTTAAGGGTAATACCTTTAGAATAATTTTTTTAAAAAGTGGAGCACAAGATAATGGTTATGAATTCTAATGCCTTATATTCATATTGTTTATTAAGGATTTGGATAATAAAAATGTTATTGAAGTCTTGGATCATGGATCCTATTTTGAAAATTTTGATAACTGCCAAATAGACATCATGATTAATAATGTCCAAAAATACCTAAAACTAAAAAAGGAGGGAAGTCATCAGGACCAAGGGACTTATCCCCTTATAAAGAGAATGCAATAGCCTTGATCTCTTCTTCTAAAGGGGGTTTGAAAATTGCATCATTATCTTCTTGTAAAATAATCCTACTAAATAGATTGACTATTTGATCCTCAAGACCAAAATTCTAAGATGAAGAATGGGAAAGTAGACATATAAAAAAAATTAACAAATATTGAGTCATTTCATCCTCCTTCTTGAACCAAGTTCCATCTTCACCTTGGATCCCTGTAATGAGATTTTTGTGCTAATTTTTGGACATGGATGTGTGGAAAATTTTAGTTTTTTTTGTCTCTTGTAAGCCATAGCTTTCTAAATCTTTATCACCAAGAAATTTCTTCTTTGGCCTCCAATTTTTGAAATCTACTGAGGAGTTCCTTTTCCTTCATATGCAGCTCAATAGAGTATCCTGCATCTAAAATTTGTAGTTCAACCTTGTGAATTTCTTCTTCAATAATTTCTTTTGGATAAATGTATTCCCAAGCATATTCTTGTTCTAGATTTTAAGCATATTTTTAACATGTCTCAATTTCATTACTAGGATGAACATGGATAATCATTGAATGGTGATACTCTACCACTCTTTAATATGGTCTTCTAGAGTATAATTGGAGAGCCACATTTTTTCAAATCTAAAATGAATGTCCTTAGTTTTAGAGACTCTATCACTTTAGAACAGAAGGGGATTATGGTTGAATATAATCCTTGAGATATCCAAGAGAAGAGAGGAAAAAGAACGTATCCAATTAAGAGGAACTAATAACTTGTCTAGTCTTACTTGGATATGATTGTCATCGAGCCTTTTTTTTACCAAGTGAAATGGTTGCCTTTGAGTTCAACATCATGAAGATTATCACTTGAGATGAATTCATGCAAGTCCACCATATTGGCATGGTAAAAAATTATCCCCATTTTTTTTCCACCAAAAATAAAGGAGAGTTTAAGTCTTTTATAACCATCCAATCTAAGTTAGTGAATTATTTCTTAATATTAATAAAGTTATCCCACAACTTATTCCTTTCAATTTTTGAATTTAGAGAGTAGAAATTTATAATAATCAAATAAATATTCTCCCACACATCAAAAAATAGGATGAAAATATGGTTATCCTTATTGAGAAGATGAACTCCCTTCAGGACAATAGGGTCCCGAAAATTACCAAGCCCCATGATGCTCATTTGGCACTGTTTCAGCTAAAAAATGTACTTTTTCAGACCTTTGAATTAATCTTCCAAAGTTTTTGAGTAGACATCTTCATTTATTACAATAAGAGGATATCTGGTTTATGTTTCAAAATGAGATTTCTAACCAGTCTCTATTTAGTGGGGTTATTTAAACCCCTTATGTTTCAGGAGAGAACTTTCATTTATTACTATTGGGGTAGTGACAGAGGGTCATCTATGTACCCTTATCCACCTATATATTTATCTCCTCTTGATAATATTTTTGGGAGGTGGGTCTACCTTCTAATTTATATTCACTTTTAACTTCCACTTTCTTCCTACCCCTCTTATTTTGCATATTAACCCATTTTTCCTAGTCTTGGGAAGGGATATCACTTTCCCTGAATGAAACTATGGAGCTTTGGCCTTCTAATAAATTGAGACATCTTAGTTAAAAATTAGAAACCTAAGCAGAAAGAGGGGTAGGGACCTCCTAAAGGACCGTATCTTTGTTAGGCAAAGATAAAACACAAGGCATAGGATAGGAGGAAATGGGGGAGGGAGGGATTAGAGAGGAGTAGTTAGGGGGAGGAGAAACTAGAAAAGAAGAAAACATAACCTCAAGAAAAATGTCCTATAAAGAGGAAGTGGTTTGGGGTGAAAAAGGGGAGAGTGGGGAAGCAGATGGATATTGAGGAGCATGAGGAGGGCTCCAGATCTTGAGTGAAGAGGAGCCTCATAGTGACTTCCCTTTACTAGTGGGGGATATAGGTGGAGAAAAATGAAGGATGGTAGGGGGTCCAATGGGAGGGGGAGGTCTAGGGGAGGGGGGAGGAAGGGAAGAGGAGGGGGATAAAATAAGGAAGGATGGATCAACGAAAGGGAGGGATGAGGGTAGGGGGAGGAGACCCCAAGAGTGGGAGGCAAGGGAGGAAGAGGGTGGGTGAAGATAAGGGTGGGGGATGATGGGAAGGGAAGAAGGAGGATGAGGGGGGGTTTTCTTAACCCATGTCAAGGAGGGAGACAATAAAGACTTCTTAAGATGAGGAGAATCTTTGGAAGAGTGACTAAGGATGTTATAGGTCTGATAAATATTTGAGGACATGTTAAAAAATTGTTTTGGGTCCAAGAGCCATACATAGATTTGAGAATGATGGAATGGATCAAAGGTTTGTTAACATGAATGAAGACACAAATGATGGACACCAGTAGGCACCTTCTAAAATGAGTTACCAAGTCGATGAAAATAGGTTGATTTAGGGCCCTTACTATGTTGAAAATAACTTCTAGAGACTAAAATTATTGTGAAAGTTTTGGAAGGTTGATCTAGTCTAGAATATCTTCAAAGATAGAGAAATTAAGATTAAGGCTTGGCTTCCATTTGTGAAGATAGACTACAAATTTTCCCATAAACCATGAGTCACCTATCAAGGTCTTAAGAATGTCTTTAGAAAGGGAGAAATTTATCAAGAAATTTTTTTGAGGCATAGCTATAATGTCCATCCGGCCTTTGGGTTTCCATTTGAGATTAGCCCATTTTTAGGAGTAAATATTAGGTAAAAAATAATTAAACTTGGCTAAAATGGAATTTGAAAGAGACCTGTTAATATTATAAATAATACCATTCAAGACCTTTAAACTTACCTCATTACAATCCCCTCTATGCATTAGAACATATTTAGATAAAATAATGTGGTGTCGATCTCTCGTGACTAGGTCCACCCATGGACATGTTGTTTACCTATATTTGTGATGTTATAATTACCCTTATCATTCAAAACATTTTTTTCATAAGAGTAATTAATTAAAAATATATTTAATTTATTAAATAAACCCCTAATACATTTCCAAACTAACTCAAATGGTTTTTAAAATATTATAGGGTTTCTAAAAGACATATAATTATCTCTATGAACCAATACAAAATTTTCTTGGGTATTTATAAATTAAAAATTATTTCATGTAAATAATGTTTCTTGAGGTAGTGATTCATTAAGTTTTCTACATATATAAAATTATCGAATGTCCATATATCAATTTTGAAAATATGTAAACATATGTGAAATAAATCCCTTAAGTTTAGTCAAAGGAAGTAGTATTTTTATGAGATTGATAGCCCTTGCTATGTCCATATTCTTTGTAATGACCTCTTTTTTTATGAGTTATTTAAATTAAAACACCATTCAAGATTAAAAAAAAAATTATTAGTGAACTTTGGAATCCACATACAATAAATACTTTTAAATTTAGAGCCATTGAGATATACTCCATAAAAATGTTAAATAACAATCTCATTAATTAGTTTTTTGAATATCCAAGAGTAGTGCCATTAAAATAAAATATTTAAAAATAGTAAATCAAATGATCAAATTTATATAAGTTACTATTGTATAAAATACAAACCAATGTGTCACTACACCAAATAAAAAATAAAAGGTGGCTATAATATATTTATTTAATAAAATTTTTAGAAAATTGGATAATTGTAATTAAATAATATGATATAAAAATTTATAATTATATTATTCAATTCTATTTTATACTAAATTTATAGTTTACTATAAGTAACATATAAAAAACAAATCTACAATTTTATATAGTAAATAAAATTTGAAACAATGCAACATAGCATAGTTAAATTTATTTTATTTATTATAGGTTGCCTTAAAGTAAAGTAGTTCAGTTAAAATCAATAATATTTTACTTATATGTTTCCAAAAAGTGACACATGTTTATATGCAGGCCGACCCATATGCTCTAACCAGGCACATAAGTTTGAGAATAGTTTTCTATCATTATTCATTATTCCATAAAATGTACAATTTGATGGTAATCTAAATCAAATGGAATATATATTTTTTAAATTAAATCATGTTTTCTCATGTATGAATAATATATTTTATGTTTCATATACATGTTTGTATTTTTTCAAAACCAAGTGTATCTTTTTAATGCAGACTAGAAAAATATTTTCTTTATTTAATAATAAAGAATTATCATCTATCTTAGAATGTGATATACCCAAAGTAAAAAAATTTTGACATTCTATAACAAGTTGAACTTAGGAGTGAAATAATTAAACATTATTGAGTGCAGATAAGTAAACCATAACCTAATATCAAAATTTATTTTTGCAATCCTCAATAAATCAGGACCAAACACAACATAAATATATGTAACATGAATCTTTAAAATTAGGTTTCTTACTTGGTGATATGAATTCAATAATCCTTATAACTATAAACAATAGTCCTTCCACTCCTAACACCAATGATTTTCTTCCAACTAGAATAAGATTTAAAAAATATGAGATAAAAAATAGTTTTTAAATTTGGTGTAGTTAGACAAATGAAATAGTTAAGCACTCTTGAGTTCATATAAATAAACCATAATCTAATACAAAAATGTGTTTTTTCAATCTTCAATAAATTATAACTATATGCAACATAAATATGTATAACATGAATTTGAAAATTAAGGTTTACTTATTGGAAATCTAAATTTTATAATCATTAGAACTCCAGATAGTAGTGATTCCAATCGCAAAACTAATAATTTTCTTCCAATTGGAATGATATCTAAAAATATGAGAGGAATAAATGATTTTTTATTTTGGTGTAGTTAGCTAAAATATCTAAAGATAATTATTTTTTCAACAAAAAACAAAACCATAATCTTAAAGATTAAAATTTATATTAATATAAAAATTAAACTAGGCAAGTTCCATTGAAAATCTAAACAAATTCATCAAATCTTTTTATATAGTTAATGTCAATTGAATATTCAATAATCACACTGGAAGTATAAATTTAAATATCCAACAAGTAGTTTAAATTATAGACAAAGTATTAAAGTGATTTGAATTAAAATATGTTTATCCTTATAGACAATTATTAATTATATTAAAATTTTAATCCATGATCTATCATATATCATAAAACCTTAATCATTACTTGTATGAACTATTATATTCAACAAAGAGATTGAGAAATGGAATTAACTAGTGTATAAAACAATACATGAGAGGCCTATTAAATAGGAAAAAATAACCACCCATGAAAATAGGGGGTGGGAGTAACCATAAGCATCAGGTAGTGTAAAATAGCTAAGCATGTGAAACCTACCTACCTAAGTGTTTAAAACCAATATGACCTTAATCATATGAAATATACCTTAGAAAATAGCTTAAGGTAACACAATAATATGCTAATACCCTCCCTTAGTGACTAAACTAGAAACAAGACCAAGTTTGTCCCTAAATTTTATGAACTTATTTAAACCAAGTGGTTTGGTCATTATATCAACTGGTTGCTCTATAGTGGGGTAGTAGAAGAGACTAATGTCTTCATTTGTAACCAACTATCAGATGTAATTATGGTGAAGCTCAATGTTTTTGGTCCTAAAATGGAATACTAGATTCTTCACCGTCTTCAGAACACTCTAATTGTCACAAAAAATTGGAATAGGCTTTAATGACTCAAACTGAAGACCCTCCAAGATTTTTTTTATCCACATAGTTTCAAAACCTGAAATAACCATAACATTATACTCTAATTATATTGAATATAATGCCACTATAGTTTATAGTTTTCTATACCATAAGATAACTCCTAAACCAAGAGTGAAAACATAGCTTGTTGTAGATTTTCTTGAATCTACTGATCCTACCCAATCAAAGTCAGAATATCTTGAAAGCTCAAAATCTATAGACTTCTTATACAGTATGCCAAAGTTAAGAGTACCTTTGACATATCTTAATACCCATTTTTTATCTAACAAATGTAATTCTTATGGTTTAGACATGAAGTGAGCTAGAAAATTCACTGCAAAACAAATATTCAATCTAGTGGTAGTGAGGTAAATGAGACTAACCACTACCTACCTATATATTATTTCATTGACTAGAGGTGAATCAGTGTCAATTAAAATTTTGTATCCAAATTCCATACGTGCATGAGTTGGATTGCAATCCATGATTCTAAACATTTCTAGTAATGATTTGGCATACTTACTTTGTGATATGAATACAACACAATCACCTTACCAAAGCTCAACACCTAAATAATATTTTATTTGTCTTAAGTCTATCATGTCAAAATTACAACAAATATCAGCCTTCATCTATTGAATGAGACTATCACTACTCCAAGTGATGGCTATATCATCAAAATATATAGTGAGAATAAAGATATCATCACCAAACAACTTTACATAGAGATTTGGTTCAAATTTACACATTTTGAAAATAGACTTCCTAAGGTATATATCTATCCTCATATACCAGGTTTGAGGAGCCTGTTTAAGCCCATAGAAGGACTTGATCAATGAAAAAACAAGATATTCATTACCAAGAACCTAAAAACCCTATGGCTAAACCATATAGACTTCCTCCTTCAGATCTCCATTCCAGAAAGCACTCTTAACATCCATTTGGTGCACCTACCATCCAAACTGACTAGCAATAGCCATAATCAAATGAAAAGTTAAAATATTTTTAGTTAGAGAAAAAGTATCCTTATAATCAACCCCTTCCTCTTGTGCATAACCTTTTTCAACAAGCATGGCTTTGTGTTTGTCTAAGGAACCATCTAATTTGCATTTTACCTTGTAAACCCATTTACAACCAATGGATTTCTTTCCTAGTGGTAGCTCCATGAGCTCCCAAGTTTTTTTTTTCATCAAGGAATCATATTAAAATTATATGGTTGATTCCCACTCATGCTTTCCTTTGGCCTCTAAAAAATAATTAGGATAAAAAATATTTTAAATAGTAGTTGTTATAGAAAAATCATCATGCTCACCTCTATTACCAAACTACTTACCTGATCTCAATCTTCTTCCTTCCACACCCTGTTGTAAGTCTCCCTCATTTAGTGCCTCCATAGTGGTAGAATACCACTTTGGCTTCTTTGGTTATTCTGTTGGAACATCAAAATGACCTACATCAATTCCCTCCCTAGAATCTGATTCCACTAATGAACTAGATGTTGTTCAACTTTCACACCACGGCTTATAATTGAATCATTAGAAGAAAATAATGACTAAATATCTAAAACTATACCATTTATTGTGAAGTATGACACTTTTTAATTTAATATGACATCTCTAATTACCACAACTTTGTTAGTAGAAACATCAAGTAATCTACAATCCTTTAATGTCTCACTATACCCAACAAATATGTATGCTTTGATTTTCACATCCAAGTTATCTTTTGACTAGGAATAACTTCAAAAGCTACACAACCAAAAATTCAAAAAGAACTAACATTTAGATTTCAACCTAACCAAGCCTCCTCTAGACTCATGTTCTCTAATGCTTTTGTAAGAATTCTATTGAGGATGTACACCACTATATTCACTACTTATATAAAATATCTATATGAAACATTTATGCTTTGGACCATATAATGAGACATGTCTCTCACCATCCTATTTCTCCTTTCCACAACTCCATTTTGATGTTGAGTGTAAGGGATAGTATAATGTCTATGTATGCCTTCACTGGCATAAAAATCCTTAAACTATTTTGATATGAACTGACAACCATTACCTATTCTAATATATTTCATTGACCTTCTCACTTATTTTTCAACCATATCTTTCCAAGTAAGGAAGTTAGAAAAAGAGTCAAATTTCTTCACTAGAAATTATAACCACTTTTTCCTAGAGAAATCATCAACTAACAAAAGAAAATAATTGGCTCTAGAAAGGGTAGGTGTTTGCATTAGACTATAGAAATCTACATGTACCAGATCCAATAATCCTTTAGCTCTTGAATCTTTACCAACATCAAATGAATGTCTAACTCGCTTCCCTAATTGACATCCAGTATAGACATTATGACTATCTCAAATAGAAATAATCCCCTTAACCATCTTAGGCTTACTCAATGTAGTCAAATACTATAAATTTAAATACCCATACCTTTCATACCAAAGTGAACTTGTGCTCTCAAATGCTACAAGTGCACTTTCCTTTGCTCTTTATGGATCTACAAGCTTATACAATCCTTTCTTACCAATCCCAACAACAATAATCTTATTATCTTTGGTAGTGACTAAATATTGTTATCCTTGAAACTTTATAAGAAAATCAAATTTTGAAGTGATATCACTAATGGAAAGCAAATTTGTGTTCATATCAAGTACATACCTAACATTATTAAATGCATACTGAATTTCAAGATTAAAATTGATCTAAACATTACCATATCCTTTCATAAAATTATTCCTACCATTTCTCAAAGATATAGATTCATTATTACTATCATTTTCCATAAAATCCATATACCAGTCCTTATGGCATGTATAATGGTGAGATGCCATTAAATCAAAGTACCAATCTCGATCCACCATAGAATTAACACTAAGAGCCATGGAATCAAAATTAGGAGATGATTCCTCTCCTTCACTTTTAGTTACATTCAGATGATGAGCTTTCTTTCTAGGGTTAGCCATATCATGTTATCTTTTCCTAAAATCTTTCTTAAGGTGACCAGGTTGCTTAAAATAAAAATATTTCCACTTAGATATCTTATTAGAATCACTTGTGAAGTTTTTTTTAGATCAATAGTAGTCTTACCAAACTACTTACCCTTTCCCTTGATGAAGAATGCACTCTCTATAGAATTAGATGTAGACAACATTGTCTTCTTCTACAATCTTTCCTTCTGTAATAGCACTGTGGACAAATTTTCAAAGTCCAACATCTGCATCTCATAAATCATGTCTAAGGACTCAACAAATGATTCAAATAAAGGTGGAAGATTATTCATAACTAGATAGATCAAATCTTTCTCATCAATAGGATTTTGCATAGCCTTCAACTGATCACTAATATCATTGATCTATAAATAAAACTCAAAAATAGAGCCACCTTCTTGCATCTTAGTAGAAAACAAAAAATTATTCAAATATAATACCCTCCCAACTTTAGAAGACTAGTATTTAGAAGTAAGACTAGTCCTTAAAACTAATGCAATGGTCGTATTTCTAACCTCTGAGATTAGATTATCTACTACTGATAGTTTTAAAAACATAAGAGCTTCTTGATGATGTTTATCATAGTCATCATAACCAATGGTAGGCCTTATCACTTTATCAAGCACTATTTGATCAAGGTTATGATATTCACATATCATTAAAACCTTATGACTCTATAAACTAAATTTTTTGCCTATCAATATTTGTAAAAATAGTAATAAGAGGTGTTGTAAACTAGCCATTTTAACCTATTTTTTCTAAAGAATGCATATACCAAAAAATATATAATGACTTTACACAAAATGCCTCCTACCCACTGATTCAAATCACAAACTAGTCAATACCTCTAATTTTTAGTAAAAAATAAACAAAAATAATTAAATCAGAATATCTCTAACTCTGATTTCAAAGATTCCTTTTCTATCAACATTCAGATGAAAAACCCAAAAAATGGTGAAAATTTCACCTTCCAGTCATAACCAACAGCAAGCCTTTTCTCTTTATTAAGAGCTATTGATTAAGGTTCTGATATTCACATATCGTTAAAACCTTGTGACTACATAAACTAAATTTTTTTCCTATCAATTTTTATGAATCTAATAATAAGAGGTGTTGTGAACTAGCCATTTTGACATAGTTTTTCTAAAGAATAAAAATACTAAAAAAATTATAATGACTTTACATAAAATTCCTCTTACCCTCTGATTCAAATCATAAACTAGTCAATACCTCCATGTTTTAGAAAAAAAATGCCACACCATTTGGGAAATTTTAAATTTTCCATCTTTAAAAACACTAAAAACAAACAAATACAATTAAATAAAAATATCTACAACTCTAATTTCAAAAATTCCTTTTCTATCAACATCAAGATGAAAAACCCAAAAAATGTTGAAATTTTCACCTTCCAATATTTTTCTAAGATAATTAGTCACTAATAGGTCCCCAATAACCCTTATAAGCTAAATTTTTGAATTATTTAAATTAAAAAAATTAAAACTAATTTAAATAATAAAAACATAGATTAAAATTTTCATAAAAAAATTAGCCAATCAAAAAATTGGCTTACGTGCAAAACTTCAAATGTAGATTCTAGGAGAAATACTCGGTTAAATTGAATTCCATCAGTTCCTATCATTTCCTCTCAAAAAATAAAAAAATTTAGACCCCTTGCTCACCAAAAATAGTGCCCAAATGAAAATTTGGTCTCTTCCCCAAACTGTATAGAAATGACCAACTAGAAAACTTCAAATGTATTTTTTGAACAAAATAATTAGTGGAATTTAATTCTATCTAATCCTATAGATGAATTTCGAGCCAGAGAATTTTATAGAAATAGTAATCATAAAAAATAGTGCTCAAATGATTTTTTTGGAATTTTTATCCAAGTTAAATGGTTGGTCATAGGAATAAATAAATAAATTTATTCCTCTCATGGCTCTCCATTGGGTACTTCATGCTCCTCCCTAAAAAGATCATCCTCTCTTGCTTCACAGGCTTCCTCCTAAGATTCCTAAACTATAAGATCTGATTACTATATTAGATTTAGGAAAGAGATTGAAAAATGGAATTAACTAGTGTAAAAAACAATACATGAGAGGCTTGTTAAATAGGCAAAAAGAGAAACCCAAGAAAATAGGGGGTGGGAGCAACAATAAGCATCGGGTAGCTTAAAATAGCTAAGCCCATGAAACCTACCTACCTAAGTGGTTAAAACCACTATAACCATAAGCATATGAAATATACATTAGCAAATAGCCTAAGGTAACACAATATTATGCTAATACGAATACAACAATCTAAAAATAGTCTAGGATGTTCTAGAAACTTTATCACATCCTCTTTAGTCCCAATTAATCTTACTTGTGTAAATAATTTCATCATCAATCATTTTTCCTTTTTGATTTATTGACTTTGAGTGACATTCATGGATACAATAATATTATCTTTATGAGCACCTTTCTTGACAAAATTAAATATAATAGTGTTTGAAGCGTAATTAGAAAATTGAGTATCAACCCAAATTATATCTAAATTATTAATAAAAGTTTATGTTTTTTTATCACAATGTTCTAGTCCCAAAAAAATAGAGGATGCTCCTCCAATTTATATTTTTGTAGTAATTTTGTTGTAATTTTTTTGCGTTATTATATGTAGAAGAGGAAGTCCAAAATGTAAGTTTAAATTACAAAGACATAAAAGTCAAAAATTGGGTCACCATTTATCTTATTTGAAATATCTCATTGTTTATTAGGAAGGCTTTTTTTTTTTTTGAATTATTATTTTTTATTGTTAACCATCTAAATTAAGAAAATGTAATTTTATTTAGGGAGCCACTGTAGCAAATAATAATATCGAGAGTAAAATATAATTGAAAATATTAAAATTAAACAAGACAAGCTATGATTAGTTTTGAAAACTTGATTGGGATCTAAGAGTGTCAACCAATTGTATTTGCTTTGATATACTTGTTATTTCCATCACTGCCATTTGCATATCATCTTGATGATCCTATGGGTAATTAGTTATGTCACCATGTTGTTTAATATAAACCCTTTTTTCGAGGGTTTGAAGTTGACATGATTACTTGTGTTATTTATTCATTTATGGACATCCTTGATTGTAATGGATCAATCAATTATAATAAAGAATCAAATAATGGAAACAATATTATTAATAATATGTCAGAATATTTTTAAATAATAATCAACATTTAGTTTTTGGGTCTCACTTGGATTCCCCATAATATATTTTTAGTAATTTTTTAACAAGTCTCTTGATTTATATTTTAAACTATGCATTTTACTTAATCTCTTTTTAATGTTTTTATTGTAATGCATTTGACCCAAAATAAAGATTCATAATAGGGATGAAGTTTTACTACATTTTTTAATCATGTGATCCCAAAAACCAACTGATATCTCAAACATAAATGGATGCTTTGATAGAAAAATACCAATATACACTAGGTGCATAATATCCAAGGGCTATGTATGTGACTAGTAAAATTTTATGGCCGCCTCTTCCTTAATAATGTTATCTACACTAAGAATGTCATATATGTCATAAATCATATAATCCCTTAAAATCATATTCATCTTTTATAAATTTTTAACATCCATCATAAATGTTTTCATTCATGTTTTTAACTCTTTCCTTGTAGGTGTGAAATTTTTTAAGAAATAAGCTCACTTCAAAAACTAGGACAAAGAAGGATAAAAATTAAGCCATGGTACTATAACCAATGTAAAATTATATATATATATATATATATATATATTATATATATATATATATATATATATATCACTTCAAGTAATTTTGTTATGACATTATAGAAATCAACAATAACAAATTCAAGATCGAGGGAGATCTTTTAATCTTGTCAAAATTTTGCTCAATTGAAAGGGAAATTAATATTGGCATGTGAACTCTTATGTATATTTATCCCTTACTTAGGTGATAGTAGTGAAAGATCACACACACACACACACACACACACACACACACACACACACACACACACACACACACACACACACACACACACACAAAGGGTTATATCATCCTTTGAGAGTACTAAGAAAAAATATGATGAAACATATATATATATATATATATATATATATATATATATATATATATATATATATATATATATATATATATATATATATATATATATATATATATATATATATATATATATATATATATATATATATATATATATATATATATATAGATAAGGGTTATATCATCCTTTGACATTGTTGTTTCATCATATTTTTTCTTAGTACTCTCCTTCCCTATGATAATAGTTTTTCTTTTGTGTTTTCATTTCCATTCTCCAAACTCATGAAAAATTTGAAAAAAGTGGATTTCATGAATATTAAACTTTTTCAAAATATTATATGTAGTTCACCCTATCAAATAAAGTTTTCAAATTCATTACTTGAAATAGTCTAGAAGTTTTGCCCTTGTAGCTCTATCTTTTTATTATTTTTTTAAATGATCACTTAATGTTTCTTTTTTGAAACCAAGTTCAATGGACAATATTATCCAAACATATCCATTTACAAATTTATCTACAAGTATGGATATCTCTTATAATACATTCACCTTATTCCTTTGAATTTTATTTTGTTATATTTTTAAGAGAATTTGGCTTGAAATATAGATCACAATCAGTTTTGGAAAACATGCAAGCCCAACATTTTCATAGAGTTAAAAACATAACACCAATTTTCCCCATATATCATCCACATAATATTTTTAATTTTTAAAAATTACTAATGTTTTATCACTTACATGATCTCATTGAGTCTCAATATCTTTCAATTCATGCCTTAAAGGGTACATCGAGAAAGGGGTGGACAAATAATCAATGCTTCACAAGATTATTGTTCCATATACCACCACTTAAAACCAACATAATTCCCTAATATACATTTCCCTAAGCTTTGACACCTCCATTACATACTCTACCAAGTAATTCACTACTTAAAAATAGCCCTTACCTAAGCTAGATAATATTTTTACCATCCTTAAAACATAGTTAAATAGACCAATTTTGTTCTAGGAAATAAGCATGTTACGAGGCTAAGTGGGCCTAACTGACATAGTTTTAAACCTAACTTATTTATTTCATAAATAACTAGTTTGATTGGGTTAATTATGTTGGATAAAATTTTGAAATGATTTAGGGTTATATCCATCTATATAAACACATCCTTCACCACATTTTTGAGAGAGAGATATAATCATTCATTTTCACATCTTCTTATCCACCATTCTACTTAAGAAGTCATTACTTAGGGTTCCATACTTCCTTTGGAGAGAAGAATTTTACATTTCTGATAAAAGTCTTTTTGATGCATAAGAGAAGTCTTTTAGCCTAAAGATGACCTATATTTTTTATCCTTATGAATAACAACAACCTCTTGTAAAACACCATTGGCCAAGGGAGAGATTGAGACTCGATAGATTCATATTCAAGGTAAGTATTCATAAATCTTATTCCTCTTTTATTAGTATATGTATTTTCATGTATTAGCTTATGAATGTACTTATCTCTCCATGAATTTGGATTACCTATGCATTGACTTAAGTAGAGTCATTATTTGCATGTTTACTTTTATGTTTATTATCCCCCATTTATGCCACAACCTTTGGTGAGCACTAGATTAGTTTTGATTTATTGTGTGATTTAATTTATATAAACCATAGGATCTATCTAGGGTTATTGTGTGGTATTACTCGACTGGAGGATTTTTAACCCTCTCTAGTGATATTGTGTTGTAAGATATCCAGTAGTAAGGTCTAGAAGATCCATATTGTTCATGAGCTCGATTATCTAAATATACCAATAAGTGGAAGTGCTAGTTTGATTTATTTTCTCTAAGCTAAGATTGATTTTTAGATAAACCTCACTTTACCTTGTATACATTCTAGTGAAGTAAATATGAACTAACCCTTGTAGGTTTTATTTCATGCTTTCATTTATTATTATTTATTTCATTTTTACATCACTAGATTGAATCTTTCAGCTCAGTCTAACATTTTTTGTATAGGTTTAACATAATCAATTTTATTGACTTTATTCATCATTATGCAAGTCATATTAAACTATAGGTAATTGCATCAATCCACTTGAATCAATTAGCTTCTTTGCATACAAGTTTTCAAACTCAGTATATCCAATCAAATCTATTAATAGGTTATAAATATTCATTTGGATGGCACAATATAAAAACAACAAAATTAACATCATTAAAACCATCATGTTCATTCTCACCATCTTAATCATTTCTTTTATTCATTACAATCCTATTTTTCATAGTTTTTAGTCTATTAAATTGCAACCTTATAATAAAATAATTCAACTAGATCAACTTAGTTATGTAGTTTCTTCTTTCCCATGAGACTCAAATGATTCATTTGACTATGGTTATTTTGACCTTACTTCAACAAATAAAATTAACCTAGTTGATTCTATTAAATACTATTTCCACACTCAGTTGACCTAATCAACCCTATACTCTTTACGTAAAGGAATTAACTTACATTGATAGTAATTAAATCATCTTTCATTTTACATCTTGTTTCCTTAGAGTAGAGGACATATAATAAATAGGAATGTTTAATTTATTGATTTAATCACACTAATTTTATTTTATTTACACACTTATAAACCATAAAATATCAAAAATCATTAAATAATTCTACCTAAGATTTACCTACTTGGATTTAATCATTAATGGGGAAGCCAAACTAATTTTTTGAATGATTATAAATATGTGGTTGATGATATATATTGGAAAATCACTCAACACCCTTATCATTTCAAGATTATGAAGTGAGGGGGTAGGACCCAATACCAAGATATTACTATCACCAATACAAATCCCTTTCAACCTTAACAACCTAAAATCATCTTTATCTTACCTTTATAGTTCATTTCTAATGCCAAACACCCTATCACATTTATTTCTAAAATTATAATTTAAAACATTCAGGAATGACAACATAGATTAGCATTTCTATTTTTAACATTGTTACTTGATATTTTATAATTATATGTTGTATTGAAAAACTTATATTGGCCAATATTGGTGCAAGGTTTGTATTGTGTGCCAAAACTAGATTGACAAATTTGACCTAGTTTCTTGTGTGCTTATTTAAAAATTTCTACTAAATAAAACTCGATCATCTAGAGTCATAAATATAAAAAATTATCTCTAGCCTCATAACATAGTTGGACCACTAGACTGTGTCTCCCATAATTTTTCCTTTTATAGAACAAAGTTGTTCTATTCAAGCCTATCTATTACAAGCTAATCTTTTTACCCTTTTATAGAATGTATTCATTATGTTTGACCTAATCTCTTATATACTAATTATTCTATTTACCTTCAACACATAGTTGACCTATCCCACTATTTATCTTTCATTATTTTTTAGTTTAACCATCTAAAAAACATAGTTAACTTATTTGGCTATGTCTCTTTAATCTTATCCTACTTATTCTCTTACAAAATAGTGTTAACTAGTTTGACCTAGTATCATACTAGTTTATTCTCATTTCTAACAAGTATTTAACTTCCTTCCCTTATCATGAATTTATTTTTTAATGATAACACATAATTGAATAAAACAAACATGATGAGTTTCACCAATCCTAATAGGTTTCCAAATACACAACTTATGACACCTACCACAAATCAAAGAAATGCCCATGTTACTATATACACTACCAACTATGGGACTCTTCATTATTCTTCTAGGACACTTAACCCTTTTTTTCACTAGAAGATGACCATGAGATTGAATACATGAATGAAATGATATTTTTCATCAATGAAAATCCTAAACATAGAGTAAAGGATCCTATAGTCATCTATAACCTCATGATAGGACCCCATATAGGATAACACCATTCACCTTCCCCTATTTTTTCCCAAGGATTTGGTGCAAGCCCTTTCTTTTCATCAACACATTTTCCCTTTATCATCTTTCCTTCTCACATTATGACATCTTCCTCTATGTATTTTTCTACCTCCATGCCAAGTATTTATATAAATATGATAGGTTTAACCTTTATTTGATCTCTTCAAAACACCCACACCCATACCCGTGCTACTTATTCATCTCATACTACAAGTGTTTCATATGTCAATAGTGTATATCATGTTATTAATGCTTCTTATGATACTAGTGATTCTCATAGAAATATTATGACACATGCCACATCCTCATCTCACATTCATAGTGAATCTCAATATTTTAATACCTGACATAACACTAGTGCTTCAAATGCATATTATACTAGTCAAAATATAACTCAAACCAACTAATGTTTATTACAAACACTTAACCAAATGCAAGCATTTCAAACTAATAATGCAAATCAAATGATTCAAATACAAAATCACATATCATATCTCCAAAATCAATTTTAAAAAGCTCAATGGGTATAAAAAACCCCTAATGTACCCCCCACCCCTCTTATGGATTCACATGGTAAGTTCATACCAAAACCTCCACTTATCAATGAAACTATCAAACATTTACAAAATGAACCTCTATTAACTCAAGTTTCCAACATTAACATAGGATGTATCACTCTCACCATCACTTATAATGGATCTCAAGATCCTACCTTACATTCAAAAACATTTGGAAACCTTTACAAAGATTGGGTTAAGCTTAATACTTTCACTACAACTAAAATCTTAACTAAAACACTTTCAAGATATGTTTTAGATTGGTACAGTCAACTAAAAACCTACTACATTACCAAATTAGAAGATTTTTTCAATTTATTAATTTAATAATTCCAAACTAGTGATCTTCCTAAAAATAACTTATCTCATTTAATCAACTGTAAAATACTAGAAATTAAAATGACATATTTTTCCATCAAATGATTGAAAACCTTGTTTAATAAAGTTGAGTATACTATGGTATATTTATCACTCTAAATTGGTCAAGCAACCACACATATAATGTCTTTTAATAGTCCTTTCATAGGATACTCTGGTTGGAGAATATGAGCCTTGTTCACATTTATCCATATATTTTATCTTACTAATCTTGGTCTTATTTCATGATCTAGACACCTTTTTGATTATTCCCAATCATCCTGATATTTTCAAACAATCATTCCACTTCATCCAAGTCAAATTTATAGTGCTAATTCTATCATCTAGGTCTTAATCTTATATGAAATGAGCACTAGGATTGGAAAACAACACTAGAACCTAGGGTGTCCATTTTTAATGCTCTTGTTTACAGGAATTTTTAGTTCCAATGATCAATTTCCCTCACTTAATGAATCCTAACCCTTTTCTTAGCTTTATCCTTAGTTTTTACCATGTTATCTAAATTTAAATAAAGTTTCCAAATTCAAAATGAAGAGTCTTATATATAAAGGAATTCATAAGCCATTATATATCTAGCAGTTACTACTTTGGCATAATACATAATAAAAATCAATCAATAATATATCTCAACATTCTGCATCAAACATAGACTTACATGCTTGATCAAGGAAGGGCCTGGGTGAAATTTCCTTATTGCATCTATCATGCACATTGATTGTGTACATTCCCTAAGGGAAAACTACATTTGATATGACACCCTAGCTTGAAGGTTTATGTAGGTAGTGATCAAGACAACAGGGGTTCTAAATCATGTGACCATACTTATCCTAACCCAATTTTTCTCACTTATGATTTAAATGTATTTTTTTCATATATATATTTATATCTAGGGTTTATAGATTTAAATGGACCTACAGTGAGCTATATCAACATTCAACCCCTAAAATTTCATATATAGGCTCACACAGAGACAATAGACAAAACCCAAAAAACTTTGGTCTATGGGATAACAACAATAGAAAAGGACTATAGCGCCACACCCCAGGGTGTCTTATTTTTCCACTCTTGTCCTTTCATAAAATGAAATATAGATCAAGATTCTTGACATCTTCCCTGTCTTAAACCATAATTTCTAGCTCTCAAATCATTCATTACAGTTTGCTTTTTTAGATAAGTCTACTTTTTTCCCTATACAATTGATTTGATTAAATTGATGTAAATCTATATTTTACTATATTTTTCCCCTTGCTCTAGACCATTTATTTTTTAGTAACTCAACACTAGTTTCCCATAATTAATAAAAATATTTGGTGAACTTGACTTACTTAAAACAAATCTAAAACTCTAGGTACACTTAGGGTTTTTCCTTCAAATATTGTGCATAAATTTAATTTCTAATTTTTGTGTAATTTTTTGTGCATTAATACTATTAATATATTATTTTATAATTTAAATTATTACAATAATTTTGAAAAAGTCTAAAACCCTAACCAAAAACCCTAGATTTTCAAACTAGGTCATCAAACCCTAAGCCTCCATCCCTTATAATTTTTTTAAAATTATTTTAGAACTTTTGCAAATTGTTTGAAGTGTCAAAAATATTTCAAAATCACAATATTAGTAGTTATTTTGTGAAATAATTAAATTTCTAATTTTTGTATAAAATTTTGTGCATTTATCCTATTCAAAATTATTTTTAGAATTTAAATTATTCCTATAATTTTAAAAAATTCTAAAAACCTAGCCCAAAACCCTAGATATCCAAACTAGGCCCTCAAACCCTAATCCTTTCTTGATATTTTTATAAAAATATTTTAATTTTTTTGCAAATTGTTTAGATTGTCAAAATCTCTATGTTAGTAGTCATTTTTGCATTTATTTGCTTAATAGTACTTTTACATATTCTCTTTGATGAAAGAAATAAAATGGCCACTAAGGCACTTCTTCCCTCTCATCCCATAGATCAATTTCTAAATTTTTCTCATAATTATGACAATGAATGGACAAATTTGCAAAATTACACATTAGTTAAAAATGTGGAAAATGATTTCATTTACAATGAAGATAATTACTATTATTTTAATGAGTAATATGATGATACATGTGAAAGTGATAGTGAAACAAAAGTAGATGCATCTCATTCTCTCAAAACTATGTCTTTTATTCCCTCTTCTAAAGAAAATAATTTTGATAAATGGGAAAGATACTTTTTGCCTCATTATCCTATGCACAATGCACAAAATAAACAAATTGTTCATGCACTTCTAATTGAACCTCTTATTGGTGATAATTTGATTCTATGTGAACCTAATATTTCTCTCTTTTTCTACTTATATTTTCAAAATACAACAATATAAATGCAATAAAATAAAATTACCAATGCATAGTTCAAATGATGCATCTCATGATCTCAACTCTACTTTACCAAAAGAATGTCTAAATGATAGCTCTCTTACTCTTACTTCCCATATTGCAAATGAAAATAATGTATACACTCCATCTATGGATAACATAGATGCACATCATATTCCAAATTTACATGACAATTTATTACGTAATAGAAAATAATTAAATTCTTTTTTTACACCTCTCCCTAGTGACAATGGAAGTGATAATCAGTATGATAGTGAACATGAAAATGAATATAAAAATGAGAATGACTATGAACAATATTTCATTTATGATAATGCATTGAATAATGATGATTATTATGTACATATTGAAGAATAAAATGCATCTCATGTATCTAACTCTTCTCTCACTCTTCTTCTCAAACATAATGCACTACCAAACATTGTTTCTACTTCTATACATGATTTCATTTCAAATAATGCACATGATAATGATAACATCACATCCTCTACTCAATTATAATGTGATTCACTAAAACATAAAGATACCAATGAATCTTCCAAGCCACCCCCTACTACATTAGAACCCAACTATGACTCTTCACCTAAAGAGAATAGTATCCCACATCCCTTTAGTAAGGTATATGTTAGCATTACTCCAAAGGTTCAAGTGAGCACACCCCATATTTATGGTCCAATTGATAAATTTAGCATTCCCATGGCTAAAATTAATGATGAAATTCAATGATTAAATGAACCACTTCAAGATGCTAATATACCACCCCAGGAGATTATTTATTTGATGCATGCACTAGGTGAATTTTAGTACCAAGTAAATATCCTTACCTTGGAAAACAAGGATTATAAGTCTTGGGTGGATACCAATGATTTATGTATTAACTCTCTTTCAAAAATATTTTAAAAAGTTTCTTTGCCTAAGAATATTCAGATACCATATTTGCCTCACTTTGATGGAACTGGAGATCCACTCATACACCTTCAAGATTTTTAGAAAGCTATGCCATCTCATGCGAGTCATTTGATTCTACTAAAATTTATCTAGTAGACATTAGTGGGGGAAGAAAAGAATTGGTTATTTCATGTACTCCCTATCAGATCCTTACAAACATATGATGACTTAGAGGAGGCATTTCTCAAACATTACATAAAAAACATGGGTCCTCATGTTACATATGAGAAACTTGCCACATTGCATCAAAATACTTCAGATCCAATTAGTGATTATATCTTACTATTCAAGATGCACATCTTAATATTGATCTATAAACTATAAGATTTAGATATTCAACATATCTTTGTTAAGGGGATTCATCAACCTCTCCTTGAGCATCTATTATATCAGATAGAGTCCTCTTTTAGACACTTATGTTATATAGTTCTAACCTTGGAAAATAAACTGGGATTGATTAAGGTAGATTCAGTTGATCACATTACTCTATATTTCATAGTAGTACTTTCATATATATCTCCTATCACACATCATCCACCATGTCCTAAACAAGATAGGAGACCTCAACTAATAAAGTAACCTATTAAGAATAGAGATCCAATTTTTAGAGCACAACATATAGTATGCACTAGAAAGAACAACAACAAGGCACCATTACAATTTGATTCATAATGGGATAGCCCATATGCTATATTATTATCACTACTAGATAGGAGGTTAATCACATTACCATATACTCATCGATGAGATCTACATATCTTACATAGACAACCACATTGGTCTTTTTGTAGCTATCATCATATTCATGGACATAGAGATAATGATTATTATGGACTAAGAGATTGCATAATAAATGTGTTGATAATGGAGTTATAGCATTCACATAGGGGGAAATGAGATCTCCTCCATCATGGAACCATAGACCTCATTCATCCATGATAGAGTCATCCTAAGACATTCCTTCACAATAATCATTAGTCACTCATCATGAGAGTAATGTAGGTTCTAGGATAGAGCCTCATCGGAGATATCCTATTCCACCTATTCAAAAGGTTTGGAAACTAGTACAGTGAGAGCATCCTACATATAGCAATGTTGTACTGATCTAGAGGGATATTCACTATGATTGAGTATTTTGGGTCTTATCTCACATAAAACCCACTTTGGTTAAGATTAGATGAATCCACATTAGATATTATTGCTTTAAAGAGATATTAACTATGGACAAGCTTTTTGAGACATGTTTCATATAGTAATGCACTATGATTGAGATTAGATGAGCCACCATTATAGGTTTTAGCTCTATCTTGATCTATTGTTTAATCATATGCATCACAATAGAGGTCACAGGGTACTATTTCATGTAACAATCCACTACAATTATGGATAGATGAGCCTTCCTCATAGTAGATAGCTTTAGTTGCACACCTAGTAAGGTTATATTAGGTAGAGTTTCTACAAAAAACTATAGTTAGTGCATAGCAATTAGTATCAACTATAGTGTGTGTTCCTACATAGCATGAGTAGTATGGGCACTTGATCTATCTACCATCAAGGATCAGATAGATAGACAACACACACTCATATTGATATCAATTCATAGATTCACTTAATAAGGAAATAATGGAGCCAAAAGACCAGCATTTATTTTCTTGAGCCACCTACTCAAAAGGATTGGATGCATAGTCCAAACATTGATTAACACACACATGATTACATAGCTTCACTTAGTGGGTGATGATGGAGCCAAAGGTTTAGCCTTTGCATTCTTGAGCCACTGTCAGGGAATTGAGCACATAACTCTCTCTTACATTCCCTTCTACTAACAACTAACATTCCTAGCTCCAAATATCCATCCCTAGCCAAAACCAAATTATCCAAATTTGAACCTTCCCAATATCCTATTTTTCCAATCTTAAACCAAATCACATTAACAAAATAGTTTACCAATTACAAAGCTAAATTTTTTTTTGCCCACATATGATTACAAATCAAACTTGCCATCACACTTATCAACATATCATGAAAAATCAAAATCTCATCACAAAAAACCTCTTGCCAAAACATATGCAATCTCAAAATCAATACCAAATCCACTACTTCTAAATCAACCATTTACAATGAGTATAATAATATATTTCAAATCCCATAACATGGTATGCTTAAGTCAAAATCAAAATTAGTATCCATATATATAATGAGTTTTCAAAGAATATACATCATATCAAAATATAATAAATCATGAATGAGCATCATGCACTCACTCCCAAACTCACTCTCTCCACCATTATTGGTCTTATAATCCACTCTACCACTCGATCAAACCTCTTCGAGCTCTGAAATGCCTCTCTTATTTTAGTAGCTAACCATGCTCCTTGTGAAATTTTGTATATCACATCTAAAGTTTCATGTACTCATCCATAATCTTCATACTAATCAATCCAAAATTAGGTGGGGGTATCTTATGCCGATCTAGCTTAGCCCTTAGCTCATGTCTCTCTTGTATTGCTCTAACATATGTAGTTGTCACTATAAAAGCTCTATTAAATAAATGAGCATAAAAACCAACTATAATTGTTGCTCACTCTATTAAACCATCCTCCACCACATCATTAGGAACATGTTGTGTGAGCTCTCATAGTTTCAACTCAATGATGGTCTCCTAGAGTTGATCATATCCACTTCCTACTTTAGCTTGTGCTTCATCCTTCACACCTCTCACTCTACCTAAACATAAAATACAACACTACATTAGATATATAATTTCAAATCAAACTAAATCACAAACTTATACACAATTAAAAAAATATTACTTACCTCCCATCATCTAGATCAGCACAGGTCTTCATACATAGGAATATCCCCTCCATCAATAGGATATAATAGATCCCATTGATTCCTAGCCCACCATGTGGTATATGCCTCTATACATCCAACATCATGCACATCAAGAATATCTATAGCCGTATCTTGTGCATCCAAAGATAATGGTGATAAATCAACCTCATTAGGCCTCACATGAGCTCCTACCCTCACTGGTGCCTATGTACTCCTCACCCATACCAATGTTTATAGGGGCACATCTTGTGGTTCCCAAAACTATCTATTCATATGATAATACTAAAAGTGATCATACACACCAACCCAATGATCATGTAACCAATAACTAACCCTCATATATGACAATTGTACTCCATCCTTAGACCACCTAAGAAATCCTCTATAGGGCTTCTATATGATATCATGAGCCACCAATCTATCTAAAAATCATCTATAGTGATCTATCCCAGGATACCAAATAACTAATGTACTCATCCATCACTCCCTAAATGGCCATAGACGTGCCCACTCTAGCCTCGATAATCCAATCATTCGCATAACTAATTTATGCTCATAAGCACCACAATGAATTAGAGTAGCTACACTCACATCACCACTGAATGCCTCCTGCATAAACCTATAAATATCCCTATATAGGTGGGAAAGCATAGTCATACCCCATTAAAACATAGTTCCATACACCTCAACACTATGAATAATCCTATGCATCTTATATGTAATCAAGACTCTACACCCATCTATAGTAACAAACAAAGCCAACAACATGGCCAACCACTTCCATAAAGGAAAAACCCTATACTATACTATAACTAATATCAACACATCACTCTCACTACCTCTCTAATGTATACCTAAAGGTACACTATCAAAATATAAGGGCTCACTATCAATAACATCAGTACCCATGTCATCCTACAATGTCACTCACTATCCACTAATTGGTAAATGTAAAATGTAATACACATCCTCCAAATTCATACTAAACTCCCTTATAAGAAGACATAAAGTAAATTTATTTGCATTCCACTTCTCACATAAGGCATTAATTAGACACCTATCCTACTGCATAGTTCCTAAGTCACACATATGAGCCAACCCTATAATATCCATCATAGGTCTCTCATCAGTAGATAATGGAAATAGCCTCAATATCTCCATCACCTAACGTCTATATAACTCCCTCATATTTACCTTGCCCTTAAAAACACCAAAAAATAGCATATATATTAGTCAACCATGCTAGTTAAATAACAAAGCTATAAAATAAGTAACAAATCAAAATCTTATAAAATCAAGCCTAGTGGACAATACTGTTATAGAAAGGACACTAGCATTGGAGAAGAGTGTAAAAACCTGGATAGCAATGTTAAACCCTATATATGAACACTGAATCCTAGATAGGAGAAGTAAAACTAGTGAAAATTATTTAAGGCTACTTTAAATATCTAAAAATGCACTAAAATAGGCAAAAATCAAGCATTAAGCTTACTCACTAGGCTAACATCACCATCAATCTCAATTTGGGTTGCCAACTATTCAAATAGGGTCATGACAGGTGATCTTGTCCTCCTCATATCTCTCACTCTAGAGCTCCAAATCTCAAACTAGTCAATGTGAAAATGAATCAAGAATCAATCCAATTTTCTTATAGCAAACAACTTTTTCATCCAAATTAAAATACCATTTTGCCCATAACTACAACCTCATAACTCCATTTTACAAACCATTTTATTCTAGGGAATCATGACAATGGTACATTCGACATCACATGAGATATTCTCTCTTACTACTATATTTTCCTAATATAGAATGCACATCTTTATATTTATCTTACTCCCAAACATACACCTTGATTATCACCAATCAAAACTTGTTCTAAAATTCAATAACTTAGTCTAATTAGTCAAATAACTTCTCAATAAATTCAACACATACCAACCTTACATCTATTCCTACACCACTAGTCATCAATTTTGACTTACACTCCTCTATCACATGATCTTGTCCCTATCCCCAAAAGGGGGCATCATTCGTAATATTCTTATTCCTATACCTACCCAACATACCCATCCACTCTCATAAGTGGATACACCATGGTTCTTACACCTCAAACAGTCATATTGTCAAATTTAGCTTAGATCAATTAAAGTATATAGTGAGTTAGTTTACATGGATCACTCATCATTATTTAAGATATCTAGAGGGATATGCCTTCAGTTTATAGATACACAAACCATTTAGATATAGTGGTTGTCAGGATTAGGAGCACAATTGATTACCTTGTATAAACAACTAAACACAGAATTTAACCAGAAGTAACAAGTAACAAAGAAATCCAACCTTTCAAATTGAAAATCCATTAAGATCTGAAAGGTCTAATGTGAAAACTAAAAATCAAAGATTAGGTGTAAAATGGAATGTCCCCCCTTGTGGATGGATCAAAGGAAACATTGATGGAGCTGCTAAAGGGAACCTGGGAAAAGCAGGATGCGAAGGAGTCTTGAGAGATCATGTGGGAAATGTAATTGATGCTATTGCTATCCCTATAGGTAAGTCGAATAGTCATATTGCTGAAGCTATTGCAGCCCTTCAAACCATTAAATTAGCTGTTGAATCAGGATTCTCTAAATTATGGTTGGAAGGTGACTCCCTAAATATCATTAATATCTTAAACAACAAAAATTTAGTTTCATGGTCTATAGAGGCAATGGTGATGGAAATGAAAGCCTTAATTCAAAAATTTGAAAAAGTAACCATAACCCATACTTACCATGAAGCCAATGGGGTTGCTGACTGGATAGCTAATCATGCTATTCGAATAGGGCAAAAGGTGAGATGGCAAGATGCATTAAATAGGGATGTTAATCTCAAAGCGCTTATTAATTATGACATTATTCATTCAAAGGAGGGAAAGATCTGCTTGGAGTAGAAAGTTAATGATTTGGTGGAGTTGCTTCACGGTGGAAGGATTATATTCATTGAATAGATATATTCATGAGAATGTAAAGTGGGTATTGCATGTGCCAAAAAATAGGTGAGTTCCAATACAAGCTGATAACAGCCAGTTTCATTGCTCAGTAATTAGTGTTTGGGTGTTGCTGGAAAACTATATAGCCTGCAAAATGAAAGGTGAACCAAGGAAGTAGGAACCTAAAAGTTGTGAAGACTGGAAGGAAAAACAATATGTTTGGAAGATCCTTTAGAGAGGAAAGGTAGTGAGCTACTTGGAGCGGCTGCATGTTTAAAACCCCATATAACGATAACATTTTTCAAAAATTGGGTCGATGACAAGGTAACCCTCCATGGCATCACGGTGAAGCTCACTAAGGAATTCATTGCATAGGTCACGAGGCTTCCAATGGAGGGTATAAAATTCTCTATGTAGACCAGTATATCTAATTAGGCATATAGCAAATTCCCGAAGACGGATGCTGAGGAGCAACAGTTGGAAAAGAGTGGAGATTTTTTTGACCTAGAGTAGATAAAAGGAATATGGAGAGACATCTTATGTTGCATCCATGAGTATTTTATACTTGATGGTAGAAGTAAAAGAGTCCATAAATTTAATTTTGTCTTTCTTAATCATTTTAGGCACAAAGTAAGAATCTCCTTCCCTTTCTATTTGCGCTTCTCGTTGCTCCAAAGTCTGTTTGCTCATAAAAAAAGGAGTCTCATCCTATATTTGTATGAGGGACTGATCCTAATAATAGAAGGTTTCTACAAAAATAAGGCCATTGTCTCGAATCCTTATTCGGACAAAAATAAGGACTCACAGAGTAAGAAGAATGAAATAGTGAAGGTGAAAGAAAAAGTTAAACCCAAATCCTCCAGCTTTAAAAAATAGATTATTGATGAGGAAACTGAGTGGGAAAGCACTGAAAGTTCTAAGGAGGAGATTATGGAGGAAGAGGAAGGAACGGATAGTGGGGAATCCAGCTCTAATGAGGAAGGAAAAGATAAAAGTGAGAATGAAAAAGAAGGGGACACTATAGAGGAAAAAATAGAACAAAAAAACTATGATCTTGAGGATAATCAGCAAGTGCTAGGGGAAAGTGAAAAAGAAATGGATGTTTTATTTGAGGATCCTACTTCGAAAATAGAGAAAGAACATTTAGTTCAGGATGCCTATCATGCAATGGAAACTAGAGAACAAGTAAAGGATGATCTTGTTTACAAGGAAAGTCCTATTGAAACTAAAGAAAAGAAAAGAATGGAAAGGGAGGATCAAACAGAAAAGGGTGAAGTCAATCCAAAAGAGAACACTCAAGATTTTAGTGACGTTTGGCAGAATGACAGGGGGTATCCCTCTATGAATTCAGCAAAATGCAAAGGAGATGCTATCCTTCAAGTAGACTCATGGATGTATAAGGAAATAATGGGCCTCAAGAAGAAAATGGAAATGATGGAACATAATCAAGAAGCCGATCAGAATAAAATCAATAATCTGGAAATGTAGATGAGGGATATTCCTATCAAACTAAAAGACTAAAACAAACTAAGAAGGCTCATTAAGGAAAGCAGAATGAAGATGGAGGAGGCTACTTATAGCATATGTGTAGCTGCTACAAACATTGGAAAATGAGCTAATGAGGAAATAAAATCTTTGGAAGGGCCTAGTAAGAGGACCAGACAGAGCTCAAGGAAGAAAGTAATGCAAGAGGTTTCTACGTCGGCTGCAATATCCATACAAGACATTGCTACGATTGGAAAGGAAACTGTGAAGATGATCCTAGAATTAGAAGAATAGGATCTTTTTTCTCTTACTATTCTGGTCCTGTTAGTTGGATGTTATAACTAGTTCCATTTATTGTTTCTTTGTTTTCTTTACACACTTGAGTTTCCAGGTCTCTGTAAAACCTGGGGTCTATCTTTTGTTGTTCTTGACTTGTGGTTTCAAGTCCCTATTAAACCTATTTTTGATACTGCTCAATAGTAGGTTTTAGGTTTGTCTCACCTGAGGGCATTATTGTTATATCCTTCTTCCTTTATTTTAGGGTTTCAGGGCCCCTTCAAAACCTATTTTTACCTTAGTCTAAAACAAGTAACAAAGAAATCAGTAACAACATAGAATTTGAGAGACAATACAATCTTGTATTAAACTCATCCAGAAAGAAAATACAATAAAGAAAATGCCACTTCTTCTCACACTTATGAGGCTTCCCACACCTCTAGGACTTCCAGTAATTCTCAATCAAGAGTTCTCTCTCAATTATGGTCACAACAATCAACTCAAACACAGAGTTGTTGTTCACTTCCAACTAGTCAGTATCACTACTGCTAGTACACAAGTACTCAAAGTACTTCAAGTAGATCTCCCATGAACTTGAAACAACCTAGAAATCAAATGATCTTACTTACCATGTAGATCTAACATGATCATGCACAACCTACAGATCAACCTGATCTTACAATTGGAAGGATCTCTTCCTTGCCTTAATTACAATACAACCCCATGAGTCTATTATATAGATCCCATGCAAACAATAATTAGACACCTAATTACAATAATTTGAAACGTAACTCAAGACTAAAATTAGCCTTTTACATGCAAACAATCAGTTTGTTAACAAACTATTCCTGAAACTGACAGTTTCAAAACCACGCAGGCGATCGACGTTAGTGACTGTCTGTCTAGATATGACCAACATCGGCCGATCTCTGACCAATGTTAGCAGCTTCTTGTCCACTCCTAACCAACGTCGGTTGGCCTAACTAATGCTGGTGACTGTGACACTCAGCAACTCCTCCATGTCTACATACAATGAAGCTTTTAGCTCCATAACCTAACAATCTCCCACTTGGAGATAAATAGCTGCACCTATACCTATACTTGTACATCATCTATTTTGTTTCCTAGCTTGTATCCCTCTTCAAGCTCAACCTTGAAGACCAACCACCACACATCTTGTGGTGCTACGCCTGTCATCCAAGTCCCTTGCCACATCTGATTCTACATACCCATGTAGAGAAGTGTTTGACCTTGCATCGCATGTATACCTACTGCTGGTCCCTCTCAGATACCTGAGAATCCACTAAACAACTTTCTAGTGCTTCTTTCTCAGATTGACCCCAAACTCGCTGACAACACCCACTGCTTGGGCAAACTCAAGTCTAGTACATACCAGGCACTTAACCTCATTATGTGAATTGGGACACTATTCTGTGAACTATCCATCCATAGGTGTGCAAACTGGTTCTACATCCCACATCTTGAACCTCACCACTACTTTATTCACACAATCATCTTGAGACAACATCAACTTGTGATCATCCCTGTCTCTAGGAAAACTCATGCCAAAGAATCTTGCTGCTCCCAGATTCCTCATGACATACCTCTAAAATAACTTTACCTTTAGCTTAGCAACTCCCTACATGTGTGACCCTGCAACAAGCATACACACCACATACAGTAACAGGATAATGTAGCTAATATTATCCAACTTAGTAAAGTAAACACAATGGTTAAACCTCCATTGTCCTGTAGCCTACTTAAGACCATATACCCTAGCTTTCCGTCTCACATGTCCATTCTCTCTCTCTTTGACCTGGGAATCCATTCATCTCTCAGTGCTTTATCTCCAGCTGGAAACTCTACCAAATATCCCATTTGGTTCTCATCCAAGGAATCAAATTCCTCATTCATGCCATGCTCCCATTGTTTCCTAGATTCTACCTACTCTGCTTCTTTAAAACTTCCTGGTTCTTGACCATCAATGAGCAATAAGTAATCTAAAGAAAGGGGAAAATGAATTTGAGGCTTACTTACCCCTTCAGTCCTCCTTATGGGTGTTTGAGACTCCTTGATAGCTTGGTGTCCACCCAAAATCTGTTCTAACAATGACCATCATCGGTCAGCCCTCAGTCTACATCCAATCAATGTCGGTTCCATGGGACTGACCTGACTACCAACGTTAGTTTCCTGATTGACATCAGTCCTAACCTACCCAACACCACTAACTCTGGTCTGCACATGCCTAACATCAATACCTATCTATTCAACATCAGTTCTACCTAACCGATGTTAGTACCTATGTTTCCTTGTGAGTGATGAATTTTTACCCATGAGCTTACCTTGGATCACACACTTGTCCAAACTACCCTGCTCAAAAATTTTCAGCCCCTATGACTGGCTTATGTCCACCATCTTCTCCTTGAACACCAAGGCTTTCCTGTTCTTGTCAAAAACATCAGATTTCCTCTTTGTGCAATAGACCTGATCCTTTCTTGTAGCATGAGTTTCAAGAAACCTCACTTTCTTCTATTGCTTACAGAAATCTTGATCTATACTTTTTGGATCTAAACTCTTACCCTTTGACTCAAGAACATGCATCCCCTCTTTATTCATGTGACCAAGCTTAAGAAGCCACATCTTTGAATCTACAGCTGAAGTAGATAAACCAGAAGGAGAATCGGTAATACAAGTAGATAGATAAAGAGTACCCACTTTCTTACCTCTTGTTAAAACAAGTGCACCCTTGGTAACTTTACAAGAGTCTGCTATGAGAGTTAATGTGCATCCCTCATCACCCAAATTTCCAATAGAAATCAAATTCTACTTCAGGACTGGGACATGCATGACCTCCTTTAACACCCATGTGTTGCCCATCTACAATTTTAGCTATACTTTCCCTTTGCCAACCATTTGACAAGGCTTTCCATCCCCTAAATAAATTTCTCCAAAGTCTCCCTGGACATATTCATGAAAAAATTCCCTATTTGGGGATGCATGGAAAGAGGCACTAGAATCTAAAACCCAAGATTCTACTTTATCCAAGGAACATACTAGAGCATCCTATGCAACAATACCTGTAACATCTACATCTTCAGTTCCTTCATGCTGATCTTCAACCGACTTGCAATCTTTCTTTCTATGCCCTACCTTTCCACAATTCTAGCAAATAATCCTGCCATACCTAGATTTGGATCTCCTACCTATCTTTGACCTTGATCTCCCTTGCTCGATCTTCTCTCTTTACCTTCCCCTACTTTCAACACTTAAAGCATTCCCTGATGATTCACCTGTGCTTTTCTTGTGAATTTCTTCATTCAAGATTACACTAACAACATCATCCACTTTCAAGATATTAGAAGCATATGCAGTATTAATAACTACCATTACCAAACTATCCCAACTTTCAGGTAATGAGCATAAGATTAAGAGAGCCTTAATTTCATCATCAAAAACAATATTGACTGAAACTAACTAGTTTACCAAACCATGGAAATCACTAAGATGACTATGTATAGATCCACCTTCCAACATTTACAAGTTAAATAATTGCTTCATAAGAAATACCTTATTTGAAGCTGAGGGTTTTTTATATAAATTTTCCAAGGATTCCATCAACTCTACCATTGTCTTCGCCTATGATAAGCTGGAAATCATAGACGATGCAAGGCTCAACCTTATAGATCCCAGAGCCTTCTGATCAAGAACCTTCCATTCTTCATCTTTCATATCTGTGGGCTTGCATGCAACCCCACCCAATGGTAAGTACAAATCTTTCTGATACAAATAATTTTCTATTTGCATCCTCCATAATTGATAATTCTTGCCTTTAAACTTTTCCATTCTAAGCTTACTTTCTTTTGCCATTGCTATACTCCCACTCAATCAGAAACCCCTAAGAGTGACATGTAATTAACAAACACTTAACACACTCTGAAACCAAGGTGTTAGTAAACCTGCTCCTGTAACCCTAGCTCTGATACCACTTTGTCAAGATTAGGAGCACAATTGATTACCTTGTACAAGTAACTAAACACAGAATTTAACCAAAAGTAACAAGTAACAAAGAAATCAGTAAAAACACAGAATTTGAGAGACAATATAATCTTATATTAAACTCATCCAGAAAAAAAAAAAAAGATGCCACTTCTTCTCACACCTCTGAGGCTTCCCACACCTCTAGGACTTCCAATAATTCTCAATCAAGAGTTCTCTCTCAATTACGGTCACAACAATCAACTCAAACACAAAGTTGTTGTTCACCTCCAACCGATCAGTATCACCACTACCAATACACAAGTACTCAAAGTACTTCAAGTAGATCTCCCATGAACTTGCAACAACTTACAAATCAAATGATCTTACTTACCATGTAGATCTAACATGATCATGCACAACCTACAGATCGACCTGATCTTATAATTGGAAGGATCTCTTCCTTGCCTTAATTACAATACAACCCCATGAGTCTATTATATAGATCCCATGCAAATAATAATTAGACACCTAATTACAATAAATTAGACATGCAACTCAAGACTAAAATTGGCCTTTTACATGCAAACAATCAGTTCATTATCAAACTGTTCGTGAAACTGACAGTTTTGAAATCACACAAGTGACTGATGTCAGTCGCTATCTATCTGGATATGACCGACATCAGCCGATCTCTGACCGATGTTGGCAGCTTCCTATCCACCCCTAACCGACGTTGATTGGCCTAACTGATGCCGGTGACTATGACACTCAACAACTCCTCCATGTCTACATATAGTGAAGCTTTTAGCTCCACAACCTAACATTGGTTGAGATCATATCAATCCATAGTGATTTTATATTACAAATACATAGACTATTCAGATACAGTGGTTTAAAATATATGGATTCACAGTGACTTTGATACATATATAGACTCAAATACCATATTTAGGATCATATACATTAATACATGTCTCACACATATAACTTCATACAACATGACATAGTTATAGGACCATATAGCAGATTATAGGCATAGTGCAGAGCAAAATATTTTTGATCTCTAGTTTTGTATATGGGGCATGACATGATATGTCATATCACATGTGGTTATATATGTTAATAGAATATACATATGTGTCACTTACATACCATATTTTGGGGCATGGTACAGATGTTCATGTTCATCATCCAAGATTATATAGATTAGAATGGTAAGACATGGCATTATCTTCTTACATATTTACCAAAGTTTCAAATTACACCCCACTATACCCAAGTTGTCACCAAGTTGGACCACATAATGATTTATAGTGGTTAGTCCATTATATTACCCAAACCCAAACTACATGAGTTTGTGTCGGATAGAGGACATACATTGGTCTTGGTTCTCTAAGCATTTCTCAGTTCCAATTTAGATATTCAAAGTGGGGCCATGATAGATTTTGCTCTTTGCAACATATAGACTCTATACACACATTCTAGATTACAAGATTTTATGTGGGATAAAGGGTAGACATTAGTTTTGGGCCTCTAAACATTTTGCATTCTATTTAGATTTAACACAATTGAGTAAGCATTTCTCTCCTTCTCCATGTTATAAAGATTCCATTTTTAGATTTAGTATAGGCGGCATCCATGCTAGGGATTCCTTCTATCTCTAGGCACTATTCATCTCTCCATCCACTTCCTTGGCCATGAAGTGAGTTGGACGCTTTGTAGCACATTCATCTCCATGCAAGTACGTTTAGGTATGCATTTTCTTTTCTTTCTTTTACTTTAGTACTTCATTTCATTACATCACTAGAATAAAATGGGGAAAAAGTATACACCTTAAATTAGTTAAGTAACCATATCTATCATGTCTTTTCATATTCCTTTCAAAGGAGACTCTGATTGGAGAATATGAGCCTTATTCACATTTAGCCATATATTTTATCTTTCTGATTTTGGTCGTGTTTCATGATCTAGACATCTTTTTAATTACTCCCAGTCAACCCAAGATTTTCAAATGATCAGTCCACCTCAGCAAGGTTAGATTCCTAATGTTGATTCCATCCCATTAGGTCCTAAGCCTATATGATAAGAACATTGGGATTGGATTACCATGTTGAAATATAGGGTGTCCATTTCTAGTGCTCCTATCTAAAGGCATTTTTAGCTCCAACAATCAGTTTCCCTTAGTTAATGAGTCTCAACCCCTAACCTAGTTTCTTCCTTTTTATAATATCAACCAAATGTGAATAAAGTTCCCAAATTCAAAATAAAGAGTCTCATATGTAAAGGACTTCATAAGGAATTTTATATCTAGAAATTACTACTTTGGCGTAATACATAATAAAAATCAATCAATAATATAACTCAACATTCTACATCACACATAGACTTTCATGCTTGATCAAGGAAGGGCCTAGGTGAAAGTTTATTCTTGCATCTACCATGTGTATTGATTATGTATGTTACATAAGGGAGAACTTCATTTGATCTAAGACCCTAGCTTGAGGGTTAATTTATGTAGTGATTAGGATGACATAGGTTCTAGCTCATGTGATCATACTTACCCTAACCCAATTTCCCCTCTCCCCGCTTATGCTTTTAATGTATTTATTATTTCATGTGTGCAGATAAAACTAGGGTTTTGAGATTGAAATGGAACTATAGAAATCTCTGTTGACATCCAACCCCTAAAATTTCATTTATAAGCTCACACAGAGATATCAGACAAAACCTATAAAATTGAGGTCTTTAAGACATCAATGGAAATAAGTACTATAGTGCTAGACCATAGGCTATTTTATTTTAGTACTCCTATCCTTTCATAAAATGAAATATATATCTAGATTCCTAACATATTCTCTGTCCCACACCATAGTTTTTATCTCCTTAATCATTCATTATAGTCTAATTTTCCAAATAAGTCTACTTCTTTCCCTATATAATTTATTTGATTAAATTGATGTAAATCTATAGTTTACTATATTTTATCCCTTACTCTAGATCTTTATTGTTTAGGAACTAAACACTAGTTTCCAAAAATTAATAAAAATAGTATATGAGAATATATTCCACCTATTTACTAACGATTTCCACCCTAAAACACAATATCACATTAGGAATATTTCTCCAAAAACTCTAGAAGAGGTTCTTGACCAAGCCAAATGCCAATATTTTCTCATACATCAATTTGAACCTCAACCTAAAATAGGAACTTACATGATTATCAAAAATAAAAAATTGCATGCAACCAATGATGTTTTTATAGACACTTATGAAACCATACTCACCATCTAATACATTGCTCGAAATAATACCATAAATCATGTTCCTTCCCCTAACAATAATTTTCAGCATAATCCCACATTTTCTCAAAACAATCATACCAATGTGCACAAACCATTGTCATTAGTAGAAATTCAAATATTTATTCCAAGACCTCTACCATGATATATTGACCCCACATGACCCATGAAATCATGGTATGATTCAAATAATTTTTTTTGGTTTCATTCAAGTTGGGGCCATTTTTATGAGACTTGTAGATAATTAAGAAATATTTTTAAGATTTTCTCCTTAATCTTAATTTTTACCATGAATCCCTTATACAAAAACGTCAACAATCTGATAACATAGAACTTAAATATCATGAGACTCAAACTAAGATTCAATATTTAAACCAAGCTAATGCTCATTTATCTATCTACAAGTATCCCTTTACTAATCACTAGGACAACATTGAATAACCTACCCCTAATACAAACAACATTTAAAGTCCTATATAACTTAATACCAACAGTGAAAATGTGATTAATATGACTAATATGATAATATTAGTTGCCTATATTGATTCAAACCCAATACCTAACCATCACACCTCTTCAACATTTTTATTTATTCAAGACACTTTCCCATCCCATCTCATAGAGTTAGGGCATGAGGAACCAATACCCATACAAGCATCAACAATAAAAAAACAAATCAACCATACTTCTCATACCATTGATATAGCTTATACTCATTCCCCAACTTCCATACCTCAATAAAATATCCCTCAAACTTAAAAAAATATTTATTCATCTCAACCACAATAAATACCTCAATAAACAACCACATTACCTAAGGTTAATCAACCTACTTGAAACCACCCTAAACCAACCATACCTTATCAACATAAGTTTCATCACACAATAAACCTCCTTTCAAAGGATTTATTACAAAATTATGCACCTCTATCCAGTAATTGTCTCATTGGTTATGATGAATGGGATATTATTCTAGAACTTTCCCATATCCCATCTTGAATTCCATTTTTAGAACTTATGTAAACTTTTACTCACCATCATAATTATATAATTCAACTATTATTGAAAATGAACATCCCTCATCCTCCTCCCATAGGGAAAGAATCTACCTTATCCAGATCTAAAGATAACATTATTAATCAATGTGAAGAGATGTCCATCCATATTGATGAAACAATGGACACTTCCCTCTCATTTAAGTTTATTTTATCTTCTATGATTCCCAATGAGATATTTCTTAATGTGGATGATCCTCCTTTATTCATTATCATTAAAATAGGTGATATCCTAGTTAAGCATTATTTAATTGATGAAGGCTTGTGCACTTGTGTTTCCTCCTTTGACTTTATTAAAACAATTGGATACTCTAAGTGTAACCTTAAATATACATGCAATACATGCTAAGGTTATGATAGAAGACAAATTCGTCCTATTGTTTGTATTTTTATTCTCATTACCAGTCCTCTCACTACCATTCATGTGAAATTCATGATATTTAACTTTACACTTTCATATAATATCATACTCAATTCAATTTGGACTCATCACATAAGAGCAGTTTTCATGTACATGCCAATGTGTCACATTCCCTTATAATGGTGCTATATAAAATATTCAAGAGGATGTAAATCCTCATAATTTTGAATAATTCCAATAATTAGGTGTCTTTAAAATACAAACGCTTGAACTCTTACTTAACATTCCATTTGGAGTATCCCAACACCTTAACTATCCCATCAGCTCCACTAGAGGTTATAATGGTCATTCAAAATTGATTTTAAATATTCCACCTAACCTCTTAGACTCTAATGATGAATAACTAAATGAGATAAGATTAAATATCAAGACTACTAATCTCTCCCCTAACATCATCACTCAAATTCCTCCTTCTCTTAAAATTTGATCCATTCAACCATCATTTGAAGGCATACCAATTACTTTAAAAAAATTAAGCATTCCATTCACCATGCTTTATTTACTAATAACATCATTCACTCATGTACTATTGACTTGCATAAACCTAATTATGATGATTTTTATTCTTTGGATGACCCATTTTTATCTAGACTCATTTAATCTAATTTTTTTGAGGTTCTTAGATATAATTCTTCTTTATTTTAGTCTCACAGTTCTCTTTCTACCATTCTTTCTCTTATAGTACCTAATACTATTTTTTTGCTAATATTCACAGGTTTAATATGGAGCATACATATATGATGCCTCTATTCATAATAGATCCTATTAGAATTATGCTCATGGATCACACCATGATGTGACCTTATCATTTTACTATATATCATAATACTTCCATTATGTTTCCTCCATAGATGTCAGCCACTTTGATTAGACCCACTACATAGCCTGTCTTACCTACAAATGATCCTAGTCTAGTTTTCACTCTCACTTCTCCCTTCCTTAGTGATGGTATTATACCATTACCTTAGTTTGATCCTTTACCTACACAATGGGTAGATGAGCCTTATTGTGATTCTCATAAATTTTCTAGTCATTATTCAAGGGATTATCATTTACATTATTAGTTGCAAGATTCTTCTTCCACAACTTTAGCTAGTAGACCTCCATAGTCTACTAATAAACATATTTGTTTCTTCCATGGAATAAATAACCATTTTTATAATCATTAAAAAAATCTTAGGTGGTTTATTGATACCTTGTGTCCAGTCATTTCCCAACCCAAAGACAAGACTATCCCTCATCCAAACTAATTCTAGAATACATCCCTAAATATAGGGAAATATATTATCTTTGGCATCAGTGTTTTACCCATCATATTGATAGGTGCCAAGTGATCCAATAACATCTCTAATATTCCAAAAAATATATACTAGTACCATTTATTCCTCCTATTATGGATCACACATGAATGACGGCTCCTATTTCTTCATCGATTGCACCTCCTCATGTATCCATAGATACCATTCATATTGAGATATCTATTCCTCACATTGAGTATCACATATAAGAGGTACCACATAAGCATCAATTTTATTCTATAACACCTTATTTTTGGGTAGATATTATATGAAATAAAATAATGCATCATGTTCATAAATCAACCTTAGATCAGATGGGATATAACACACCTACAAATCTAATTGGGTAGCATAGAATTTTTAAGTGAGATCATGACCAATGTGAGGATCTGCTAGACCTGATTAGGGGATCACTTATCACAAAACACCATGTGAGATAGGGTCCCAAAGCTTATAGTATAACACAATCACATAACAAACCTAAAAGAGTCATATGATTTAATATTTACCTAATATAATAACAAGAAAAGTAAATCTAATCTAGTGTACACCAAAGCTTGTGACACAAAGTGGGGGTTAGAAAAAACAAATAAACAACTAAACTAAACATGTATAGAAGACATACACTCATGTAAATGTATATGAAATCCTAGTACATGGAAAAAAGAATATAAATTATTTATTTATCTTCTCTTACAAAGGAGGATTAAAGTTAGGAATACTTATCTTTGAAGATGAACCCATTGAGCCTCAATATCACCCTTGGCCAAGGTGTTTTGCAATATATTTTCATGGTATGTAAGGACAACTAAGATAAATCATCTCTAAGATACACAACCAATTCAATCATATAAAATACTCATCCACAAGATGAGATCAAATCTCCAAAGAAAGTATTGAACCCTAAAGCTTTATTCCTCAACTAGAATGGATAATAGGTAGATGTTCATTTACACTTCTTCAATTAATTCTTTGATCTTATGAAATGATAAGGAATGACCTTATATATATTATTATCTTAACCTAAAATATTTTGGGAATTATAATTGTCCTAGGTTGACCTGGTCAACCCAAAATATTTTTGGGGCTAACTCTTTATGTCTGTGCTAGGTCAGCCAAGAGGCCAACAAATCAAAATAGAGAAAAAGTCCCTAAATTGTGTTGGGTCAACCTAGTCAACATAGCATAATCGATTGGTCAAAAGGATGTTAAGGCAAGAAATAAAGGAAAAAAATAAAAAATTATAGTAATAGGTATAAATAAGAAGAATAAGCTTGGAAAAATGGTTTCAAGAGGCTAAAGCATGGATGGCAAGTGGCAAAAGGAATGATAATATTATGAAGCATTGATGGTCTACCCACCCCATTCCTAGTACACCCTTTAAGGTATGCACTTAGAGAGATTGAGACTTGATAGGTTCTTACAAGATATGAATTGTTAGTAATAAATAAAATTTAAAAATATTATGTGTATACATATGCCCCAATCAAAGCTCATCACGTGTCACATAAGTGTAACATGTGATGGTGATTCAAAATAGAACATGATAACACAAAAAATTGATGCTAACTATGGTGTATTAAGTATAAAATAATATAAATCCAAGAATTGTATTTAAAAACACATACCTTTAACTTATCTTAATGTCATAGATAAAGGAGTAGACTCTAAAAAATGAAGGTGTCAAATGTAGAGTACACTAGGTGAACCTGTAGAAGTTAGTGCCAAAAATTGAAATTATTGGAATATATATATATATATATATATATGATAGTGTAAAATAATCTCTAAACCATCACTATTCTAATGTATTTTATAGTTTACAAAATATATGAGTAGAAACAAAGATAGAGGCAAAACAAGGAATCTACCTGAAAATAAATGAGATAATTAAGTTGCTAAAAAGTGTTATTGAATAGGGAAAAAAGAATTCATTTGTCATTTTGAATTGCGAAAGAGATAAAAGAGAGATCAAATACTGGATAAGGCTAGGATGGTGAGGGAATGACATGCTAGATGAAAAGGACACTGAGAGGCAACAACAGGTACACTATAGGTATGCAAGTACATATCTCCAACCAGCTTTTGAAATTTGTATTGAACTAAGTGATTTTTTATAAAATTTGATTTTAAGCATTTATATATGTCAAAATTGAGAAAACATAGATTCTAAGGGTAGAAAATAGGAAGATGGGAAATGGGTTGTAAAGGTTTAGGAACAAAGTGAGTAAAATGCACATTTTAGGAAAAATGTACTAGGTCAGTACATAGAATGCACTAGGTTGACCAATTCAACCTAGTAGGATGAAATAGGGAAAAATCCATATGGTCAATCTAGTAGGTATGAGTCACCCTAGTGTAATCTGTAGGCTAAAAAGTTAGAATGGAGTGAGAAACTAGTCTGTTAGGGCCAAAATGAAAACTTAGTACCAGGGAGGGGAAAACAAGAGGGTTGACTTGGAATTTGAAGTCAAATATGAAAACAACATGGAAATTTTAGTCAAACTAGGTTGACCAAGAAAATAGAATAAGCACAAAAAAGTGTACAAAAAGTTGAAAGAGGGATATAATGGCCCAAAATGACCAACAGAGGGAAATAAGGACCAAGAAAGATAAAAATAGGATAAAATGAATAAAGTAATAGAAATTAGTCTTTTTTTTAAATTAGAAATATAAAAATGATGTGTAAATAATGTATTATGATTATAAATGACATGGAAGAACTAATACATTCTTTCTTGTTTCTTGGTTGCAGAGATGATCAAGATTTTGGAGGTTGGTGGATGTGTCTTAGTTTCTAGATTTATTAGATAGATTAACAGATGGATATTGAGCTAGACTAGTAGCCATAAGTGTAGGAGGTATATCAAAGATGTGTAGGATCCCCCTCAACACTAACATATTAGTCATGTTCTTGAGATGATGGGAATGATTTACTAACACCTTCAGATGGGAGGTGGATGGGGATGTGATAGAGGTGGGTATCACACTAGAGGTTGTCCATGCCATCCTTGGGCTACCCATAGTAGGAGCATTGGTGACCATAAGGATATCAGATAGCTTATAAGAGAGGAGAACCTTAGCCATATGGGTTATAGGATTAGAGATCATATTGAGAAGATGGAGATTTAGTATGGATGATGTGTATATATCATAAATTCTAGACCTTTACAAGGCAATAATAGGCCTTCTAACATGGTGGGTGCTCTATCACAAGTTAGATGGAAAGGTACCACTACTCATGGTATCCTTGAGTAAGATGATGCTAGAGGAAGGAGTATTATACTATCTAGGCTTTGAAATTTAGGTCTAGATCATAAATGATCTATTCAAAATGATGGTCAAAGGGTAGAAGACTATGGGATTGATCATACTATTAAAAATAGGGATATATGAGATATTCCCCATGTATTGACCAGTTTTGTTACCCCATGCAGTCGATGATGGGTTACCTTGAGTTTGGAGATGGTATGAGGACTAAGTAGCATGAGTTGTGCCCAACATAATATCACTACAATCAATGAGATGTATAGACATAATTTGGTAGCTATATGGGCACATAATAGATATATGGGTGAGCTGACATAGTTTCACCATCACTAGAGAGTAGAGAGGTGATTAGACACTATACATGGTGGAGAGAGCCACATCTAGTGGCATGGGTGGTAGGAAAAATGAGATTAACTCATCTAGTGACACTGATACTAATGCTTGACCAGTGGGCTTGACATGTGAGGGAGACAAGAGGGAAGAGGGGACTCAAACCACTAATAGTGAGGCCAACACTAAGGCTATGTTGGGAGTGACCATTAACTAGTCTAGCATGATGAGTGGTAGAGGAGGAGGTAGAAGAGGCATATATAATAAATGTACCACTAACAACCCCATAGTGAGATGATCAATGACCATTGAGGACATGACAATGATGGAGATAATAGAGAGTGGAGACTATATACATCCTAGATGATCTCATAGATGAACTAGAGGAGATGATAGAGAGACCACTTAAATGGAGGTTGAGATCGATACGAACCATGATAAACTAGTTTGAGATGAGGAGGAAACCTATCAAAGAGGTAATAAGAGGCCACATATATGGGAAGACTATGTTAAGAGATTGTGTAGATGATGATATCATAGGAGCTGAGACACAAATAGGTATAAATATGGTTGAATTATCTCTTAAGTTTTTATTTGGTAGTAGAGAGATATAGATAAATATAATGAGATATGATAGTGATATAATATCCATCTAGTGTGATTTTGAAGGCATACCTAAGGATGAGGAGGAGAGATGAGAATCCCTAGTGAGGGGAGGACTCCATGACATCTTAGACAAGACTCTATAGCCATACAACCCCATGACACTAGAGGATTCAAGTGTACCATATACCTCAGTTTAGTTGAGCTAGTTTAGATTAGATGGTGAGGTAATGAAGTAGATATAAGTATTAAGATAAGGTGTAGCCACCAGTAGATATGGATATAGGTGAGAGATAGGCTTGGAAAGCCTTCATATATGAGAGAGCTATGCATCTAGAGATAGTGACATAAATTATGTAGGTATACATAGTGATGTAGACTCAACTAACATAAGCACATAAATTAACCCAAGATGATTTGGAGCAAGTAGATGTATAGATAACATGCCTATAAGGATAATTAGAGGGATTGAGATATTAGATTGCCTCATTACAACATATCATTCAGAGTAATTAGACTGAGGCCTTAGTAGGTAGCATGGCTAGGCCACAAGATAAATAGTATGGAGCTTAGCCCTAGTGTTGAGGCTTTATATATATTCTATCAAACTCATGGTATATATATGATGTATAATTTAGGCTTATTGGTGTTGTTTGTGTATGTTGTCTTTATGATGGTTATTTTTCTGGATACTTTTGGATATATTTATTTCTATCACATGTATTTATCTTTGTTGTATATGATATAGGAAATATATGTGGTGGGGTTTATTTTATAGAATTATGGAGTACACATGCATGGTTAAAAATAAATAGGCAAAAAGGGACTTAGAAAAATATAATTAATCCAAGAAATGTACTACACACTAGTTCAAGTTGGGAAATGTGTAATAACAAAAAAATACTAATTATGAAAATCTAATAAAATGGTAAATAAGATGGTAAAAGGAGATTTGTTTTTAAACTGATGTAAGATATTTTGGCACCAAATTAAAAAAATGAAGCTCATACTAAATATCACATTGGGAGGTATGAAAAATAATGTACTAAATTGGAAGGTATGTAAAAGGACACAAATGGTAATAAAAAAAATCAAAATTAAGTCAATTAATTATACTATTTCATGATGATAAGTATAAAAGAAAAACAAAATTTGAAAAAATATGGTGTTAAATTTATCATACTAATTAAAGCAGGGAAGTATGAGAAATTCAAGAAATGGTTGTAATCTTACATGCACTCAAAAAATAAGAAAATAAAAGGAAGCATATAAAATACTAAATATCAATATGGGAAGCATGACAATGATGTGTAACCTCATAATCTATAAAATATTATCTCATATTTGACACATGTAATTATGGATGGTGACTTTGATTATTGGAAATTTTTTTTGAGGAGGGTCAGGTCCTATCTATAGTCTTACATTAAAACTCACAAAATAAAAACCCAAGGGTACCAAATCAAGATTGGTAATCAAAGGGATAAAGAATGGTAAATCAATAATTTGGGTAATAGTATGTAAAATATGGTAATTTGTGAAGGACATTGTGTCCTATCCATGGTATTATAAATCAACTCACAAATGAAATCCCATGTGAGTGATTAGTAATCAAAAAAATATTTCGTAAGAGGAAATATGAAGGAAAAGGAATGAAAAATGGAGTGTAATAAGAAAGACTTTAGCATCTTATAACAAGACCGTAGGAGGCAAGAGGCATACTAAGGACATGGAAAGACACTAACTAGTGGTCATCTATGTACAAAGGAAACCCATTTTCTATAGACATAAAGATTTGTAGGAAAATAGATATGATACTAAGATCCACTCATGATGGTAGATTGTTACAATGAAAAATTAAAATATACCTACCTTCCCACGACATGTTCCCTGCTCCTTAAGACCCCTTACAAAGCCATCACTCTATTATGAAGATAGGGTAATTAGATGAGAAAGTAGGTAGCACTAAAATATTTTTTAATTATCCTCTTATAATCTACTAGCCTACCGTACCCCAAAGGACCTTAGCTCTACCATGAAGCCAAATTTAGAGTTTGATATTTGACTAAAAGAAGGAGATGTGCTTTGAATCACATCTTTTAGTGTGAATAGACTTTTAAGAATATTCAATATTTATGTAAGTTGATGTCATTGACTTTTATTTAAGTGATTTGGATTTTAACTTTATTTTGAAGGATTTTAAAGATTCCTCCTCCATATGGATTTATAATGACCAATCCTGGGAGAGGTAGTGATACACATGAATGAGTTATAGGCTAAGGCTAAAGGAAGCAAAGTGACCCAATGACAAAAGAATGACTAGAGGACTTAGGATTGATAATGAACTGAGCATGTGATATTGAGTCTCAACCATGTATATGTTTAGTTTGCAAAAAAAGGAAGAAGGTAAAAAAGAGATCCAAAGGAGGATTGGTGAAAGGGATTAGTAATGAGAAATATTTCTTGAAAACTAATCACATGGTAATAGGAGCTAATAACCAAAGGGAAGAGGGTAAATATAGCCAAGTCACCATGACAACTATGTGTGAAAAAAAAGACAAGAAAGCAAACAATCATAAAGATACAAGAAAAGAGTTTTGAGAATAACTCTAAAGGAGAGGAAAGCAATGATAAGGGAAAAATAACAGTGTTAAGGAAAAGATAAGTATATGTGAAATGTAAAATGTAAAATGATAACATAAGATAAATATACTAAAATAAGAAGGAAAAACATGGTATGAGATAAGAAATAATTTCACTTAGTGTCAATTGATATAATCAAGATAGAAATAAGATTGGATCATATGTCCAATCCAAATATAAATGAGAAATCACCATGCATGTACTCATAAGTACTATTAAATCTATCAACACACATTATCTAATACATAAAATAAATCTCTATGAGGCTATAATCAAATTGTTTCTAAGGTCTTATCAATCTTTAGTGAATACTGGGCAAATACTTCTTTTATAATCTCCTTAATTGAAAAAGTAGGAATTCTTAAAGGATCATGTTGAGGAGGAAATTTAGGCAAAGGCTGGTTAGGAGAATGGATGGAAACAATATCTATTGGAGAATAAGGAATCAAAGGTGTAAAAGGATCCACAAGTGAATCAATCATGAGTGGAGAAGGATCCTTAGGTTAGTGAATGTCCACAGGTGAAGGAATCATAGTTGGAGGAACAAAAGGTGGTGAAGGGACCATAAAAGTTGATGAAACCACTAGAGGTGGAGCCATGGGAGAAGGAGGATCCTTCTTATGGGAATGACCTATGGGAAGAATGGTATAAGGTTTATGGATGGCTATAAGATGATATTTAAGATGTTGTTAAAGGATGTGACAATGATCGGTGTGATACATTACACATAGGTGCCATAGACAATATACCTCACCATACTTAGGTAAATATTTAAGAATTACCTTTGGGGGAGGTATGGCTTTGTCCTATGATGGGGAAGAAGGATGCAAGGTATTAAGGTATTGTCATAACTTATGATAATGGGTGTAAGAGTGATTATCTATCCCATGGAAGTAATAGATACATTTGTGAGTGGTTTTAGGAGCACTCACAAAAGGAGGTGAAATAGGATCAAAAGCAATAAAATATGATTCATTATCCTTTATGATGGGCAAAGGAGCCATCTTAGGTAGTAGAAGCAAACCATTATCATGAAAAGGTGATGATGGGTAAGGAGTGGAACTAGGCTCAATAGGAAGAGTACTAGGATGACAAGTAGGAAGAGGCTCATCAACATCAGGATAATAAATAGGATCAAATAAAGTGGAAAAAATAACATGCTTAACTATAGCTAGCCCTATTGAAGGAGGGGTGGGATTTGAAGAAGTTCTAAAGAGGACTTCCCTAGGTATGGAAAAGTGATAAGGTCTAGTCATAACATGATCCAAGAGCATGGTCTTAAGTGGTTCCTAAAAAACTAGAGGTATCGATGCCATCTCTACCCCATGATAAAGAGTAAAAATGCAAGAATAAATAACTATAAATGAAATAGAATGATGAGATGCATGAAAATAATCAAGTTAAAAAGAATGGTAATGAACAATCTAAACATCATAGGCCTAGACAAGGATACCTAAAAGAGGATCATCTAAATAATAGATATCATCATAATATGAGTATGAAGATCAATGACACAAGTAAAGATGACCTTGTCATTAGAGGAAGCTTGGTGAATAGAGTGCCCAGTCTTGGTTAAGACTATCAAAATGTCATCACAAGGAGGCTTGTGACAACAAGGCTATAAAGAAGTAGGAAGCTATGAGATGAGATGAAATATCATAAGTTTCTATCTTTAAGTTAATATAATTTGGATCATCATCATCAAAGTTTAAAAGGTTGTGAGGAATGTTACCAATGAGCTTAGGATGGCCATTGTAACCTCTGATTGAGTTGATAGGAAACTTGAGACACTGTGACTCATAGAATGAAACACTATTTAAAGGCTCAAGAGTATGAATTTAGAAGACACAATAATTTTGGAATTATTCAAAATTACAAGGGTTAGTGTCTCCTTGAATCCTATAACTGTCTTTATTGTGAGGAAATTTTATGAATTAGCAAGTGGAAGATGAGAAAACTTGCATAAAATGAATCTACAACCTACCAAACAAGATGTCATATGAATGAAATTTTTTGAAGATCATCACCTTCATATGAATGGTGATAAGTGGAATGGTATTGGGAAGCCACACACATACTAAGGGAGGCATTTGTATTATATCATATCTTTGGCATGTGCTATGTGTAGATTTGAAATTACATTTAGAATACCCAAGAGTCTTAATGAAACCAAAGGAAGCAACACAGGTGCCATAATTCTCATTGATCAAGGCTTGATTAACTTAGATATCACCTATTTATATGCTAATAAATAATAGAGGATCATTTTCACAAAGAAAAATATCATCTAGAATCATAAAGAAAGAGAAGTGTCCATATTTTAATCAATGTTAATGGACATTTATTCACCTTGCTATAAGATACTATCCTTAGATCTAAATAAAGTAGCCTCCCATCCTGATAGAGGAGATTGAGGGAAATTCATCCTAAATAATAGTTGCATGAGGTGGTTTCTATGATTTGGAGATGTCCTCATGAGTTCAAGGAAAGGTATTTGAGATGAAAGATTAGTAAGTTCCATAATGGGATCCCAATCATTATAACCCATAAGGATATTGTTAGATATAGGTGCATCATAATTAAGAAGGCATTTGGAGGGTGGATTCAAAGATCATTCAAAATTATGTTGATAAGAATGAGAAGGTTGAGCAAAAGGTTGTAAATCATTTAGTGATGAAGAAGTAGTTGGTTTATATTGATCTTGAAATTTGGAAGAAGTATTAGTTTAAATTGGATTGTTATTATTATTAGTAGATGATACAAGGGAAGTATGCACAACATGGGATGTGTCATCTAAGGGAGAATGATAAATTGGATCATCAAAAGAAATAAGATCTTCTTGCCCTAACTCATTTACATGAGTTGGAGAAGAATCATAGATAACATGATATGTCTTATCGTAAGGATGAGTGTAGATAGGTTGTGGATCAATGAAATCCACCATTATTCACATATTAGTCATGCTAACCAAATTATCTTCATAATTTAGTTCAATAAGACTTTCTAAATCAACAAAACATATTAGCATGAAATCAACAAAAATTATTAGGATCATATGATGATTTCATAGGTTTATTGGGGTTAAGATCTCAAGGGAGAGACTTAGGTAGATGTTTAAGAAATTTATCTAAGGATACAGGCTCCTGGACATTAATGTTGTTTGTTGATAAATATGGATTAGTGTATTGCTGAGAAGGAGTTAGTTCCAAAGAAAGGGTAGGAATGACAGATTGAACATTATGAATGGTATCATATGAATTGATAACACCATCATTGGTAATATTATATTTTTTGTTCTTTACCAATAGATGAGGGCCCATGGAAGATTGGGATAGAACAAATTGATGCATGTGGAAATATTGTCTTTTGGATTGATCGATAGCTTCACCTAAAATATGTGGAGAAAGGGTATGGACTTGATAATATAATGTTGGAAATAAAGCATTTGTAAATAGATGAACGAGATTATCATCTACCATGTTACGTTCACATTTATTTTACAAAGTCTTCCATCACTTAACAAAGGCTTGAGAAGTTTCATTTTTGTTTTATGTAGAACCTGCCATGTTAGTTGAGATATTAGGCATGGAGGTAGAAGAATTTAAAGAAGAAGATTTCATGGAATAATGAGTCAAGATTGAAGGAATAGGTTGAGAAGCAAATAAATTATTACTCCCAAATCTAACTGAGAAAGTGGGCATAAGAGAATGAGGTTATTCAGCTTAAATAGATTGAGACTTTACAAGTTCTTAAAATATATGAAGTGTCAATAACTAATAAATTTAAAAATATTGTGTATATAAATATGATAGAGAAATAAGTCTTTGCATAACTTTTCATCAAGATTGATGAAACTCTAACTAACATTAGAATTCAGCTGTATATGGATGTGTCGAATGTTATAAATGATATTTTTGGTTAGATCTATCAATATTTATGATTACAACATGGTGTTATCTCACATCATATATAATTATATTACATAATTTGGATTGGTTTTTTGTTTCATTTATATATTTTAAATTTTTAACTATCTGTCGAATTTGATTTCACTTATTTCTTTTGCATGAGCCATTATATTATGTTTTGTGTGTTTTACATGGTTTCATTCTATTTATCTTTATCTTATGTACTATTCTCATTATTTTCATGGCTTAAAACTTATGTTTATGGTTTCAAATATTTCATATGGATTTATTTATTTTATCTTTGATGATTATTTTGTATCTTTCAAACTCAAATAAGGATAATTATTATTGTGAATTGGTTATACAACCATTATTCCATTAGTATATTATCTTTACCATATGATAATTTAGTAAGCATGACTTCTCATTATACTACTTATATACACTGATCTATTTGATATCCCTTTTTCCCTTATTTCATTTTCACATAATACACATACATATGGTTGAAACTTGAGATTACATACTAGTTCATAGGTAAGCCTAAGCTATTTAGTCAATCGTATCTCTAGTTACTTATTATACTATAACCAAAGTCTAAATTTCAATAATGTGTATCACTTTTTTCACTCATGTTGGTTTTTCCAAAGCTGTATGGAGGAGAAATCACAAAACCCATAAAAAATTTAAAATCCAAATCATTTAAATAAAAGGAAGTGATCCAAAAGGAAAATATAACATATAAAAGTCTAATCACACCAAAAAATTTGATTTCCTATATTTAGCACATCTCTTATCCTTAATAAAAGACCAAACACCACTTCTAGCCTCATGATAGAACCAAGGTCTCTTGGGGTATAGTATGCCATTAGATGGGGATAGGAAAATAAAAAGTCTATAGTGCTACCTAGTTTATCACACAAGTACCCAATCTTTGCATTAGATCAATGGATCTATAAAAGGTCTTAAGGAATGGGGAAGATGTTGTGGGAAGGTACGTCCATTTTAATTTCCTTGTTTATATAACCTTCATGAGTTGATCTTATTATTCCACCTATTTTCCTATATATCTTTGTTCTTATTGTGAACATGCATCCTTTATATTTTTATGGCCACTATCCTTGTAGTGTCTTTTATTTTTACATAGTATGCCTCATGTTTACTAAGGTTTTCTTAAAAATGCCTATGTCATGATTTTTACACTCCTTGTTTCATGACAAAAATCCTAATATTTCCCCTTTATGAATATTTTTTTGTTAACTAATCATACCCCTAGGGTTTCCCTTTATGAGTTACATTATAAGACCTTGAATAAGACCAAATATTCCTCATAAAAAATTTCCTTATTTTACCCCTTATTAGCATTCACCTCATTGGTTTTTACCTTGTGAGTTGCAGTCTAAGACCTTAGATAGGACTAGACATTCCTCACAAAATACCACATTAAATCCCATTAATTGGTTCCAACATTTGTATCCACTTCATTGGTGTTCCCTTTATGAGTTGTAGCGTAAGACCTTAGATAGGACCAAATATTCCTCATAAAATATTCTAATAAAACTTCACACTATGACCAAGTCACAAAAATTATACATGCTTAAAATTAAGATAATTTGTGTCACACTATGATTTACATGTCATTTACATACTTCCCATCTTGATTTAATACGTTTCACGTATACATCATAAATGTTTCACTTTATCCTCTTATTTTTTGATTATGTGTATTTTTATAATGATTTTATTAAATTTATCATACTTATCACCTTGATTTAGTATGATTAATTTGATTTATTGTTACATCTTTATTTTCTTTCCATACTTCCCATCTTGATTTGGTATGATTTATTAACTTTAGTATACATTTTTTTAATACCATTTGTTACAACATGCTTTCCACTTCATTCCAAAATTTTCATACTTACCAACTTGATATAATATTATTTATTTATTTTTTAATTTGGTGAAATTTTAATTATACATTGTTTGAAACATTTGTAACCTTTTACTTTACCATTTTTGTTTATGATACTTATTCATATTTTTTTTACACATTTCCCATCATGATATAGTGTGTATTACATTTTATGACTATTTATTTATACTTTTCCAAATTATATGATATTCATTTTAACCATGAATGTGTGTCACATAATTCTATAAAAGAAAACATACATCACACATTTCCCCATAGCATATACAACAAATGTAAAATACATGTGGTAGAAAGGAAATACATCCATACATCCATCAATAACATCAATACAACTCATAGATCAAGGAATGCCCATATCAATATTTATAACATGAGTTTGATAACACAAAATACAAATACAAATACAATAGTTATATCTCTAAGGTTGTGTTCCATAATGTCAATCTTGTGACTAAGCCACACTACCCATAGATGCCTACAAATGACCCCTATGAATAGTACACTCTAATGAGATAGTCCAAGATCTCAAACCATCAATCTATCCCTGTAGATTAGCCACCTAGGCTTACACATGTCTAATATCTATATTTATAACCATATGGTCATCTTGCATATGTTTCAATGTTTGTTAGGCTTGTGCCTCTCCATATTCTACTCCTACAGGTAATAATAGGTTATCTCCTCATTCCTACAACTATTGATCTACCTCCCCAACCAATCAAAACCAACTATCATAAATCAGGGAATATAGGACAATAGGACCCACCAATGTAGATGGATCTTAATGTGATAGCACCCCATCTAAAATATCATGGTGTTTAACCAAAACCATGGTACCCCATATAATATCATCCCTAGTAGTACCTTTGAAACAAAAACCAAATATGCATTATATCATATATATCTTAATATCCAAACCATATCTATAATAAGTACATAAACAGTGATGTAAATAGTAATCCATATCAAAAACATAAAACTTGAAGAATTTATTACCAATACTAGTGTCACCAACCATGGTCTCTTCATCTCCATGACCACCGAGCACCTTCTCTATAGGTTTCCTCTATGCAAGTACAAATCTTAGAGTCACCATAGGTGTCCATCATGAACCTCTCCTCAAATACCTCTCTATGGACTAGTTATACCTCATATCTATGGTATGATATCCATATGAGCATCTTTCTCCTATGTCAATACCTACCATGATCATGCCTCTCCATCTATAACTCCTATAGGTTACTCTTCATACACTCTTTCACCCCCTCTACCTCTGGGCTCTCTAAAATGTGATGTATAATAAGTAGGTACTACTAAGGGAGCCATTAGATGTTATAATCCTAGTTTTCCATGTACATGAGCTATAGGATGTGGCTCCACCTATGAGCTATATATATAATAATGTGAACATTCACCAAACTAGTAGAAATAGTATCCCAAGTCATCCAACTAGCCATAATATAAATATAAGAATGCCATACTATTTTCCCACAAGTAATGCTATACAAATTTAGGGCATGAGGCATGGCACTCACTACATGATGTTATCATAATATCACCACCTAAATTATCCTATCATCCAAAACATGGGTGAACCTATCATTCTAATACATAGGAAACCTCTCATAAATCCAAGCACTCAATAAAATCATGGGGCCCATAGTCTTCTACCCTTGGGTGAGCATATCATACCTATCATGCATGAGATGCACCCAAATTATATATAGCACATTGATATAGGATAAACTAACATAATGATACTACATACAATGGTACCTTCACATCCAACTTGTGACATAGTGCATGCACTTTCATAAGTCTTATCATGGCCTTCTAGATTTCTATAATGGTCAAGATATATACATAAAACAAACTCACCTATAACTTAGGGTAAATCTTATCAGATCTAGTTTCCCAAAGGGTTAAGGATCACCCATCCTCATTAACCTCTAGTGTATCACAAATGATAAGAGTCATGACAATGGTAAATCTAAGAAAAGCATGGACATCCTTGAAGGTGATACTCACCTCTATGGTATCCACCTCAACCTCCCATCATAAAATATGGGTCAATAAATCTAATTCTCCTAAGAACATGATGAATAGATAAAAATTGATAGGGATCCTTTGCATCTCCATAATGCCTCAAAATCCCATGGGAACCAGTCATGCTCGATTCACATATGACAATTGCTCTAGTAAATTTGGTGGCCAAAATACATCCAGCAGGTACCAAAATCTCTTTTGTATCTAAAAAATGTCAAAAAACATATAATGTATTATATATCAGTAAAAAAATGATAAAATACATTATTAAAATTCTTAAAACTACTAAATAATTAACTAATTCATCAACCTATTCTTTATAATTTTTTATGTTTCACCCTTTTCCTACATAGTTGGCACTTTTGATACTAAATAGGTCTTATCACCTCCTTTACCAACTATATCAACTATCTATTATGTATTTATCCCATTCCTAAAAACATAGTTGGCACTTTTATACTAAATTATCCCTTTCCTATATTTTACATATTATATCATCCCTTTACCACATAGTTGGACCCATTTAACAAATCATATTGGCCCCATACTACATATCGCATTGCCCAAGATGCACTAAATTGTCCCTATAAATATTTATAATTATGTCATTCATCTACTATATATTTATCCATTCCAAAAAATACTCATTTGGACCTCTACCACATAATTGGTCACCTTGTTACATATTACCTTTTCCAATTGAATCAGTAGGGCTGACTTTGTTTGAGATTTGTGATGATTTTTTAAGTAATTACCATAAATGCCTTAGGAATTTATTGTTCTGACTCTTTCCTAACCAATATAAAACTTTATTCATAGTTTACCTAAAATTTTATTATAAAATTTTTTATTACCTAAATTTTACCTAATACCTAGTTTTATGTATATAGCTTAACTTCAATTCAAATCACCAAATTTTTTGAAATTAATGAAACACTTAGCTATGTTGCACTAGATTTGGCCACTAGGTGTCTTCCACATTTTAATTGTCATATCCTCACCATGGTTAATCTCTATTCTTAGCTTGGTCACTCAGAGCTCTATTTTATTAGAATAGTAAAAATTATAAATGAATGAATTTTCACCCTATTTATATTTACTATTCAAAATTATTTTGCTATCAATTATTTTCACCTAGTTTCTATTTTTTTCCCATAACTTTGTTTTTATTAGATATTTTTATGACCTAAAATATGTTATATAATACTAACATTTTACAAACAATTTCTACATATTACACATATATCTTGCAAAAAATTCAAATTTTTCTTATTTTATAGGTTTGCCTAATGTTCACTACATTGGACACCTTTGATTTTCTCTCACTTCATTTCTACTCTATATAATTAAGGTATGTAAAGGTATATATATTTAAATTGTGTCCTTTTATTTATCTTATTCACTTATTACTAAAATTTAATTATCTAATGATTGTGTTTTGTTGTTTTCTTTTCTCAAAACCCAATCCTATGTTGCAACTACGTGATATGTGATGAGCTTCGAGTGGGAGAAATATATATACACCATATTTTTAAACTTTATAAATTATTGATGCTTTATCTATTATAGGAATCCATAGAGTCTCAGTCTCTCTAAGTGCATTCCTTAAAGGGCCGACTAAGAAAGGGGTGGTCAGACCATAAATGCTTCACAAGATTGTTATTCCCTATACCACAACTTGAAACTAACATAAGTCCATCCTATACATTTCATTAATATTTAACACATCACATACACGATATTCCAAAAAACTCACCACTTAAAATATCCCCTTCCCAATCCAAAACCTATTTTTACCATCCTTCAAACACATTCAAATGGGCTGACCTTGTTCTAATAAATGAGCAATTTATAGGACTATGTCAGCCCAACCAACCTAGTCCAAAACCTAATTACTTTATTTCCTAAATAACTAGGTAAACTAGGAGAACTATGTTGGATAAAACTTTGGAAGGGTTTATGGTTATATCCATCTATATAATCACATATTTTACCTCATTATAAAAGAGAGATAAATATAATCATTCATTTGTGCATTTGGTTATCCACCATTCTACTTGATGAGTCATTGCTTAGGGTTCCTTACTTATTTTGGAGAGAAACATTTTGTCTTATGGGAAATATATTTTGGATTCATATGAGAATTGTTTTAACCTAGATCTGACCTATATTTATTATCATTAAAAAACATAATAACATCTTTCAAAGCACCATCATCCAAGTGAGATATTGAGACTCGACGACTTTCTCTTCAAGGTAAGTATTCATAACTTTTTCTCCTCTTTTATTAGTAGTTAGGTTTGAATGTATTAGCTTATGAATGTATTTATCTAGACATGAATTAAGATTATGAATGTATGAACTAAGTAGATTTCATTTCATGTTTACTTTTATGTTTATTATCCCCCATTTGTGACACAAGCTCTGGTGAGCAATAGATTAGTTTTAATTTACTTTTTAGTTACTTTATTCAAAACCATAGGGCCTAGCTAGGGGTATTGTGTGTTATTGATTGATTAGAGGGTTTGGAAACCTCTCCCTATATAGTGATATTATTTTATAAGATACATCTTAGTTAGGTCTAACATATCTATATCAGTCATGACTTTGATTGTCTAAATGTACCAATAAGTAGAAGGGCTAGTTTGATTAATTTTATTTGAGATATGATTGACTTGTAGATTTGATTCACTTTCCCTTTTATACACCACCCAATTTTCCCATATATCATTCAATAATATGGTAAACAATATCTTTTTTGTTGTGCATTTTAACAAGTGCCAACATTCTAGGCTTATATCACAACTTGCCTCTCCTATTGGTGTGTATTTTAGCATGTACCAATGTTAAAGGATTGTCTCATGACTTGAATTTGTTGAAAAAAGATTTAAAATAATATCTTATAGGTTTATACCTACTTGGTCTAGGTGCATTGATATTCACTCAATATCTCGTTATGACCATTCCATTCAAGGGGCCTTTATTGGTTCAAATCCAAAACTTAGTTCTAATGATATATGTGTTTTTGAATAGTTTAGTGAGTAATGTATGTTTATTGTTTCATTTTTATGGGTTTTATGTAGATTAAAAAAAATGTGGATTCATTTTATATTCCCAACAAATCAATGTTTAGGGTTATACATAATGTGTTTATGAATCATTTTGATGTTCATTCCATTGGTTTTAATAATTCAATAATGAGATAATAAAAATGGAAACAAATATTATATCAAAATAGACATTTAAGTAGATTGAATTCATAGGTTCATAGTTTAACTAACTGATCAAATAATAAAAGATAAGGGAGATGAAATAAAATAAAAGCATATGATAAGAAAATCAAATTTGAAGCCACTGATTGACTATAACATCTAAAAATCAATCCCTCATGTGACCAGATAATCCATAATCACCATAGGAATGATGCAAGGATATAAGGAGAGTGAGAGGATGAGAGGAATAAAAATAACCACCATTCACATGTACATATCGCCAATAAACCTCTACAAACTTATATAAATCAATATTTTCATGTTGATAACAATGTTTCGAGTTGATTACAATCAATTACATCCAAATCCCACTAGAATAACACTATGATTAAAATATGAGGGAGATATTAATATACTAAAAAAAAAAATTACCAAAAAAGTAAGTGTGATTGGATCTATGGTATTTTTGGAAGAATAAAATCTAAACCTTTTACAATAAAAATCCATCCTTTTATAGAAACTATAGTATTCTATTGGAAATATTGTCATTGATGTCAAAGGTTTAGTATTATTGGTGATAAATGCCTCATTGCATTTAATGTTATTTATCTTGGCTAATATGAGTTAATATTTATTTAATATTAATGAATATATTTTTGGTTTCATATGAGAAAAAATAAGGGCCCATGGAGAAGTCGAAGAGTCATGGGATAAAGACAAAAGAAGGATGGGATGCATTTTCCCATGAAGAGTCATCTTGGGGAATACCAAGAGTCACCAAGTGAAGACAAAAGAGTAAAGGGAAAATTTCTCATGAAGGGACACTTTAAGGAATATGAAAAGTCACCAAAGATAAGAACAAAATTTGGAAAGATGTTTTTGGTCATGAAGGGTCACCACATGACTTTTCAAATGCTTGGATATGAAGGGTCATCCAAGATTGGCACCATTTTCCATGAGAATTGAAAGGTCACAAAGGGGGAAGGCCAAAGGTCATTTGGAAAGATATAAATAAAGGCTTTAGAAGCCATTTGAAATGTGGAAGAGAGAGGTTGATTTGATATTGTAATATCTATCTTAGAAGAGCAATTGTTAGAGATGAATATGATTTGTATTTGTTATATCTAGCTTAGAAGAGCAAAGGAGAGAGAGAGAGAGGAAGGAGATATTATATTGATCTATCATTTGTTGAGATAAAAACATTGAGAGATAGGTGTGTGGTATACACAAAGGGGTTGGTGCTCCTATGGGTTACTGCTCACGAATTGTTGTTGGGTTGGTGCTCCTATGGGTTAGTGCTCACGAATTGTTATTGGGTTGGTGCTCGGCAAAGGGGTTGGTGCTCTTGTGGGTTGGTACTCATGAATTGTTGTTGGGTTGGTTCTTGGAAAAGGGGTTCATGCTCCTATGGGTTGGTGCTCACGAATAGGTGCTGGGTTGGTGCTCGGCAAAGGGGTTTGAAGCTCCTATGGGTTGGTGCTCACAAATTGAAGCTGAGATTTATACTTGGCAAAGGGGTATGGTGCTCCTGTGGGGTTATTCTCATGAATATATTTGAGATTGATTGTTCATGGTTTTTCCCACATTGGGTTTCCACATTATATCTGGTGTCTCTCTTTATCTTGTGTGATGTTTATTTTTTGAGTTTTATTGCATATCTTGAATGATTGATTAAGTGGAATTTGGTTAAAGGAAAGATTTATAAGATATATAATATACTGATTCACCCCCCCCTCTTAGAATATTTTGTGCTTAACATATTCAAGGGGAATATTTCCCCAAAAAATTCTCAATCACCTCCATTAATGATTAAAAACCAAATTTTATGCAAATTATTCTCCTCTTCATGGTACTTTTACTATTCATCACCTACACAAAAAAAAACAAGTTCTTTTTCAAAATGGATAATTTTAAAGTCTTTTAAGTGCACTTTACAAAGGTAAAAATAGAATAGGGTTAGAATAATAGCCATAAAACATGATTTAAAAACCTTCCTAATAAACTAATTGAACCATAATGTCCACATCAAAACCATATTTCCAATGCACTAGTAGTTTTGTAAATCTGTTAAGAGAATTAAAAGTTATGGTAAAAAAGTTAACATCTACTCTAAAGGTGTTAGGACTTTGTGATTGCACTATAGCTATCAATTTCTAATGCTTACAATGTAGGTGTCAAGATATGATGGATTTACTATAGTCCTAAAAGCTTGACACATCCATGGGAGATAACACAAATATAACATTCCAAAAGTAGGTCAGAATTTGGCCTTAGGACAAAGTGTCAAACATGAAAAACCTCTGACAAGGGTTGATCTTCATGATGGAGAGAAAAATAGAAACATGGAAAGAAAAATGAATATAAACCCAGATTGAAAAACCATATCAAAAACCAAATTACACCATAACATGTATATCAAAACCATATTTCCAATGCACTAAGAGGTTTTCAAATTGGATCCTACTATAAAAATTTGTGTAAAAACCTAACACCTTGTCCAAAGGTGTCAAGGATTTGGGGCTGCACTATAGTTATTATGTTCTAGTTTCTAAAGTGTAGGTGTTAGAGTCTGATGATTGTACTATAGTCCTAAAACCGTGAAACATGCATTGGAGGTCTAAATCTCTAAAATTCCAAAATAAATTGAATATTTTTCTTTATGACAAAGTGATAGACATTAAAATCCTTCCCTTAGATCTGATCTTGCAATGAAGAGAGAGAAAAATATGATACATAAATGATCACACATAATTTTTTAGAAAATTTTATCAAAAAAAATTGTACCATAATGTGCACATTGAAACAAAATTTATAATGCACTAAGAAGTTCTCAAATCTAATAAGGGGATAAAATATATAAGGTTAAATAACTAAGACCCTTTCAAACCATGTTAGGACTTTGGGGCTATAATAAAAATTTTAGGTAATGATGACTTTAGTATAAGGGTCAGAGTCAAATGACTACACTATTGTACTAAAACCTTTTTAAATGTATGAGAGATCCAAAAATTTGACATGGTAAAAAGAGGGGTAAAGTGCATGTCTAGACCGAGATTTATATATGAAAAACCTTACCTTGGAATTTATCTCCATGATGGGGAAAGAAGAAATAATGGGTATAGGAAAAATACAATAAAATAATATTGATGCATCCCCCATGAAAAAATATTATACAAAACTGTCTATGTCAAAATTATATTTGTAATGCACTAGGTGGTTTGAAAAATTGATCCTTGGGTCAAAATTTATTGTAATTTTAATGACCTTATATCTAAATGTGTCAAGAATTTTTGAGTGTGATACAGTTATTAGAGTCTGAAAATTGCACTATAGTAGTCAAATCCTAATGATTGCACTGTAGTCTTTGAAGCATAATGGTTGAAATGCAATCATCAGATCCAAATAGATGAATTGTTATCATCAAAACCTAAATAATGAAATTAAATCCTTGTATTCCAATAAATTCAATGTATTACTTATATTATAATGGCTATAATTCATTCTTGAAACCCTAACAATGCATGAAAGGTGAAAAACATGACATTTCAAAAAGGATGTAAAAAGACATTTTAAAGAGAAGGTTAAAACATGAAAATTTCTTACACAAACACATTATTTGAGATGTAATGGTTTTGTAAGCTACAATGAAATTAAAATATAGTATAACCCCATAATATTAATCAATAGAGATGAGCATGACACATGTAGAGTAGTGGTCCAACTCCCACACTACAAAAAGGAGGTCAAAAATACATTTTGGGACCAAGTGTTATATATGAAATTTTATTGCCTAGAGTTGGACTTCATAATGGGATAGGTTTAGGTATCCTAAAGGTCACATATACCAATTAAAAACCCTAGGGTAGGCTAAGAGAGATGATATATCTAAGAGATACAAGCTTCAAATGTAAATTAGAAGGTCAACACTCTACTTTTACATGAAGTGTAAAATACAAAGTTGAATTGCACGAACATGGTATTTCAAACAATGGATTTTTTGAGTTTTGTTTTATCATTAAAAATGAGATTATCCACCAAGGAAACTTATGTTTATGAGATGAATAAATCATGATTTCAATTGGGATTTTAACAAAAATAAAAAGAGAGGTTCTCTGATTCTTAGAATCAGGGTGTGTTGTGCAAGAAATAACATATGGAGACTCTACTAGAAAATAATCATGAGTATTTTAAAATGATAAAAAATTGTTTATAAATATATAAGATATGGGTTATAACATAAATGTATAATCAAAATATTCAAGATAGGAGAAGATGTGAGTGACTAAAAGGACTAAATCAGACATTCTTGTTGATAGGGTGTGTGCATGTGAATTAATTTACCACTTCTTATAACTTGAAAGTACTAGCTACTATGGATCAAATAATTAGGATAGTGAATCATACCTTGAGAATGATTTCTTATAAATTTATGTACTACCAAAAATCATCCATATCCCTAACATAGTTTCCATTAATCATACTCTAGGCCTTGCTCCATTGCCAAGCAAGCCCAAAAGCCCATTGTGGAATTACTCGAATCACTCAGAATCAAGTTTTTTTTAAAATTGATCCTTTTATTTTCTTTTCATTATTTATTTTTTATCTTTATTATTTAACATCTTGACTCTAGTTTTGGGACTACCACAATAAGTGAAAGTTAAAACTATATTATCTAATGGGCTACAACACTCCTTGATCTGTGACCATCCCCATATTTTCCATGGAAATGATTGAGTACTCCAATTTATTCTTTCCTATTCATGCATCTAAGATATATGCCTTCATTATTATTTTTTATATAATGCTTGATTTGATCATGAAGTTGTTACTTTTGATGTATGAGTATTTTATTTGAATTGAATTTAGGTGATTTGGTAACTCATTATTTAGTAAATAATAGACAACATCTTGATACCAGTCATCATTAGTAATGTTTTTCACTATGTATTAATGGAACACTATCTATGAGTCATCTTTAGACATGGATTTACTAAGTGTTTGACCTCTTCTAATTTTCATTGGCTATATCTCTAGGTCAAAATTTTGGAGAATGGTCATAAATTTTTCCATTCAATCACCTAACTCATTTTACATTAGCATATCCTTTACTACTGGGTTAAGCACCACTGTTAACACCTTTCTATAGATAATGTAGTGTCTAGATTTTTTGACACCTTCAATCAAGGTAAAGGCTTTCTTGCCTATATTTTAATATATAAATTAATCATTATGGAGAGGATAAATTATTATTATATAGGTCTCTCATCTCCATCTTCTTTTATATATGTTAGGATAATAACACTTTAGTTTTCTAAGGTGAATGAGTAGATATAGAAGTGTTGTGTGTAATTAGGATTGATTAACACTAGTGTATTTATAATTTATTTATTGATCTTAGTGAAATCCACGTGTGATTTATATATCCATTAAATATTTTCATCCTTATTTAAAATGTTATTCAATGGTCATACTATATCTATAAATCTTGAAATAAACTTCTTGATGAAGTTGATCTTGCCGAATAAAGTCTCCATCTCTTTTCTACTACCCAACAATGGAATTTTTAGAAATTCTTCCACTCTCTCAAGATATATAGGTATGTGTCTTCTTGAGATGATGTGGCATATAAAATTACCCTTTATCACTCTAAAGATGTACTTATTTGAGTTTAAAGAGATTTTATGATTTCTACATCTCTACAAGACTGATCTCAATTCTTTCATGTGGTAGTTTATATCATTGGAAAATAATAATTAAGTCATAAATGTATATTACTATGATTTTTTTGATAAGATCCTTGAATGAAATATTCTTGTCAAATTGAAATGAGATACCCACAATGATTAGGTTGAATGGAATCCTATTGTATGTGAATGTATCTCACTTTATTGTAAACATTATATAAATCTAATCCTCATAATTAATAACTACCTAATTATACCCTAAGTACCCATATAGGAATGATGTCATTTAATAACTATTAACTATTAGTAGAACTTCATATAGTGAAGGCAACATGTAATTATATTTTTACAAGGCCTTATTCAAGTTGTAGAAGTCAACACATAGAATTATATCTATTATTTTATTTCTAATTGGTACCAAATTGGCTACCCACATGGAGTTACTTATAGGGAAGATTATATTTTCTTAGAGTACTTTTTATAATTTTTTGAATGTCAATAGTTCTAATAGTCGATTGAATGGTCTTTACCTCTAGTGGAATGGTTTGACCCCTAGCTTGAGAGGAATGATATGAATGAGAATGGACATGTTGATCACATTTAGGTCCTCATATCTCCATGAAATAATATATTTGAAGTGTTTTAAACCCTAAAAAAATTCTTTCTTTTCCTTTATAATTCATGTCATGCCTATAAACACATTCTTTGATTCACTTGCATTCCCTAGATTGTAATGTCGGTGTAACATACCTTTAGTGGGTGCTGATTTTTATTTATCACCTTAGTAATCCATATAAAATAGATATTTTAATGATACCATGCACTTAGGTAAACTATTATTTTTCAATTTTATGACCCATTCCTCATCTAATTCAAACTCTTCTTTATCATCTTCATTTATATCTTTGATTGAAACACATCTATGTTAGTGATGGCGTTTATGATATGATGATCATCATTAAATACCTAGAAGTTATTGATATTATTAGGAATGGATGGAATAGAGACTAACTCCACTCAGAACCTCTCATATTAGAGTTAGCTATAGGTTCTAAAGTACTCATAGTTGTAGCCAATGCATCTATCATGTAATTTCTTCTACATGGCAAAGTCTAAATATCAAATGCATTAAAGTCATCTATTAAATTTCACACTCAACTATGATACCTATACAAACACTTTTCATTAAAATAATATTGGATTATAACATTATTAACCACTAGTTTAGAATCACCATGTACTTTGAGGTTCTTGAATTTATTCCTTAGTGTGAATAGAAGGCCATAGACTAGTGCCTCATACTCAGCTACATTATTTGTTTAATTGAAATTTAGGCATTACATAGCTATATATGACTTCCATTACATATTTATGATCTAAACACTAGTTCTACATCCACTCCTAGATTTAGAACCATCAAATTTCAATACCCATAGGTGGGTTTTAGCTATATGCATAGGATTTTGGTGAGTTGGTGTTGCTAAAATGTTGATTTTTTCATTGGTTTTCTATACACCAAGTGGACATATGTATTGTTCCTCATTTAATAGGGACCTTATGGCCATGTACTTAGTAGTAAAAGTAAAAACAAGGCTATCCAATATTTTTTTTTTCTCATCATGAGAGCTCATAAAATCCATAAATTTGATTGGACAACTATCTTTAAGTTTATTAATTTCTAACTCAGCCATAACCAATGATGGAAATACTTATTGATAGCATTGATTTTCACATAGATCAAATAGTTTCACCACCTCATTTACTATGGAAAAACTAGGGAATGTAGTTATTATAGGCACACAAAGGAAATCATCTTCATCTATTTGATCTCGCTCTTCAATTTATAAATTATCTTGTATGAACATATTGATAAATAACTTATTATATGTATATGCTTATTTATCTAGTGCATATTCACAAGGATTTGGTTCTTCATACAAGATCTCATTTAATTTTTTATATTCCACTATCATGTGAGTAATCTTGGGCTCATTTTCAATCCTAATTTGATTAGGTATGCCTCTCTATGGGATCCACATGTGATAAAAGTCCATTTCCATATAATTATTTATCATTCTAAGCCAATATTTACTTAGAATCATGTTATAAGCATCAACTCTATATACTGTCTGAGTGTTAATAAAATAATTCACCCTTATATAATAGGCCCTCTATATATGAATGTGATTTAGCTCACCAAAAACCTTGAAATTTGATTTGTCTAATTGAACTACATTTGTATTTAATTTTGTAGGTGTCAAACCCAACTGCAAGTGGATAGCATAGGGCATCACATTTACAAAAGAACTTGAATCAAGTTGTAATTTTTTTCCAAATATACATATTGTTAGGAGGAAAGGATGGGTTTCAATTTTATCTTTATATATTTACATGTGATCATCATTTGTTTTATTAGTTTCTTTCCCTTTGGGACTATACAATTATTTTAACATGTCATTTTAGTTTGAGATCTAAATTAAGTCAAACATTATGATGTTGGCCTTACTTTTTCTTAGGTCATCCATAATATTGTATCCATGTTTAATTGGATCTACTAGTTTGTCATTTTATATAGGTGTGCATTTGTTCTTTGGATGATAAAATGCAGTGGGTCCCATAGGGGAAATGGGTTATTACATGAGCTCTCATCAAGAAGGACTTGAGTATTATTTAGAGGAGTGGAAGTGGTTAAAAGAGTTTAAAATTTACTCTTCAACTAGTATTTATTTCCCATTTGAAATTATTTAAATTCATGGACCTCATCCAAGTTATCTTTAGTCTCATTGTCAATTTTAAACAAAAACTTATAAGTTTCCAAGTCTAGAGTTGTTTTATGGTTACCTTCACATTGGTTAGAGTTGTTATCAAGGACAGGGACTAGTTATAGATTATCCATCTATTTATAAAAGATGTTTGAGGTAAAAATCAATTCTACATAATCAATTTTAATGTGGTCAATTATATTTTATGTCCTGTACTAGGTGGGTAGTGATAAATTAGCCAAGTTCACTACATTATAATTACTATTATTGTTATTATAGTTACTTTTATCCAATGGGATACATACACATCCATTATTTGGTCTCATGTTCCATTTCCTATTGGTTATTTGGAATTTAAAATTTCTACTTGGTGGTGGGTTATTTTCATTTTTCATGGTGTTTTTTGGCACTTGCCTATGCAAATTCACCATGTTGTGTGTAAACCTTTAAGGCATCTACTATAAATTTGCTATTTCAAGGTTCACCCCAATATTTAGTGTGTTTATTACTTGTGGTTATGGGTTAACCACATGTGCATTAGTGTTTAGAAATGTAGGAATAATAATATGTGCTCGATTATAAGTGGTGTTGATAGGTGTCTGATTGTTTAAGAATGATGAGATAGCCTAGAGATTTTTATTAGAAGGAATGTAAATGTTAATGTTATTAAATGTAATAAGAATAAGTTATTGATTGTTTGTCTATGGTAAAACATGATTGGGATGCACATAAGGTAACCCACTAGGCATGTAGTTCATTGGTGTTGGATTGTAAACCATATTTAGGATTGCATAAAGGGCACTTAAGATTGGATTTATCAATGGTGTACCATGATGAAGGGCATTAATGATCATTAGGATTTTATTGTAATCATCTGGCTAACCATGTTTTGGTAAAGTACTTATTTTATAACCTTTTAAAACCATTTTTTTCTCAATGTGTATAGCCTCATTATAAGCCAAGGATAAAGATAAGAGTGTTTTCAGAGTTCTTGTAAGGAACATGGATGGCATTAAATGTAAATCCCTCATGTATTTTTGTATGGAAGCCACTTCTTTTTGAGTATATAGGTCTTTAAACCTTTGATAAATCTTGTGAAAGTGTTAGTTGAAGATACTCATAGGCTCATTTATCTCCCTATGTTTAGACACAAATTGATGATACAAGACAACCAAATCAATGGGCATCCTAGAATTTTTGGCAAAGACTATTTATAAATCATCTCAATGGGTAATATATCTATTTAGAAAGACAAGGTACCAATCATAAGTAATCTCTCCCAAGAAATAAGGAAAGAGGGGATAATCCACATCTTCATGTTGAACTTGTATTTATATCCAGGCATATTTAAATCCCTAAATGTGTTCCTTGATTATTTGGATCCCATTCGGTGTATATTTTAGGCAAAATTTACCTACATTCTTTATTAAATTATAGTTAGACATTGGGATATTCATAGGGAATCCACCTTCACCAAGCTAAGTGGGATCATCTACCATTAGTGGGTTATCAAGGGTAGAGAAAGGTATAATAAATATAGCTATGGTAGTAGGTGAGCTACTAGATGAGTTATTTTATGGTATTTTTTGGTTTCCCTTTGTTTGCCTTCAGTTTGTAATATTTATTGAGTTCTAACAATTCAAAATCAACCCATGTGGACTTTGATCATGTGTATCCATCTAATTTATAGTTTACTTTTTGGACTAACTCCATGTGGGAAATACTCCTAAGTTTTTAAGTATTAAATTTTCCACTAAAATTTTAGTTTTAGGTTCAACTGACCCTCTTAGCACCAGATTTGTTGACATGTGTTTTGGCATGCACCAAATTTATAGGCTCATCCCATGACTCACCTCTCTTGTTGACATGTATTTTTACATGTGTTAATATTCTAGTCTCATATCATAACTTACATGTCTTTAAAGGATATTCAAAGGAATCTCCCCAAGGTTTATATCTACCTAGTCTATACACATTGATCTTCACTCAATGGTTCATTATGACCATTTCATTCAATGGTGCTTTGCTAGTTTGAATACAAAACATAGGTTTAATCGTATGTGGGTGTTTGAACAGTTTAGTGAGTAATGCATATTTATTGTTTCATTTGGATGGGTTTCATGTAATTTACAAAAATTAATAGAACATGAATTCATTCAATATTATTAACAAATTAGTGCTTAGGGTTTTCCATAATGTATTTATGACTGATTTTAATGTTCATCCATTGGTTTTAATCAAACAAAAATGTTATAATAACAATGGAAAAAAATAATAAAATCAATATATATGTTAAATATATTTCATTCATAGGTTAATAATTTAAATAATTGATAAAAATAATAAAAGATAAGGGAGAGGGAAGAAACAAAGTATTGTGATAAGCAAATCAAATTTAAAGCCACCAATTAAATGAAACACTCAAAAATCAATCCCTCATGTGACTAGTCGATATGAAATCACCATGGGAATGATGAAATCATGTAATAAGAGTGATTAGAATAAAAATTACCACCATTAACATGCACACATAACCAATAAACCTCCATAAAATTCTCAATATTTTCATTTTCATAATAATGTTTTGAGTTTATTACAATCAATTACATCCAAATCCCATCAATGTAACACTAGGTTTACAAGAAGAGGGAGATATTAAGCTAATAAAACAATAAATTACATGAAAATTTAGTGTAATTTTCTCTTTTATCTCTTTGGGAGAATAAAGGTAAACTCCTTTACAATAAAAATCCCTCTTTATATAGAAACTATGGCCTTTAAGGCAAATATTTTTCCTCCAAAATGATCAACCACCTCCATTAATGCTTAACAACCAAATTTTATGCAATTTTCTCTCCTCTCTGTGACACTTTTAATATTCACCGTTTATACAAGACAAAAACAAGTCATTTTTCATAATGGATAACTTCTAGTTCTTTTAAGTGCACTTTACCAAGGCAAAAATAGAAAGGGGTTAGAATAATAGCCATAAAACATGATATAAAAAACCTCTAAATAAGATAATTGCATAAAAATGTCTAAATTAGAACCATATTTATATCACACTAAGAGGTTTATAAATATGATAAATATATCAAAATTTATAGCCAAAAACATGACCCCCTATCCAAAGGTGTTGGGACATTGGGGTTGCACTAAACATATCAGGTGTCAGTGACTATAGTGTAGGAGTTAGGGTTTGATAGTTGTAATGTAATCCTATAACCCTAACACATGAATGGATGGTCAAAAGCCTTGACATTCTAAATGGAGGTCAAATATTGTCCTTAAGATAAAGTGATAAACATGAAAACCCTTAACAGGGTTAAATCTTCATGATGTAGAGAAAAATAGAAATAGGGATATAAAAAAGTATACAAACCCAGATTAGAAAACCATATAAAAAAAATTACACCATGACATGTATATCAAAATTAGTTTTCCAACACACTAATAGGTTTTCAAAACAAAGCCTAAGATCAAATATTATGGGCAAAAACCTAACACCCTATTTAAAGGTGTCAGAACTTTGGGGTTGCTCTATAGATATTAGGTTTCAATGTCTATAGTGCAAGTGTCAAAGTATAACAATTTAAATGAAATCCTAAAAACATGAAACATGAATGGGAAGTCCAAAAACCTAACATGACAAAAGGAACTCAAGATTTTGCCTTATGATAAAGTGATAGATATGAAAAAAAAATTCCTTAGACCTAATATTTGAAACAAAGAGAGAAAATAAAAACACTAATATCTAAATGATCACACCTCCTTTTTGGAAAATAATATCAAAAAAATTATACCATGATGTGAATATAAAAAGCATATTTATAATTCACTAATTGTTCTCAAATTGGATCAAAATATATTATCAAACAACTTACAACCTATCAAACCATGTCAGGACTTCGGGGATATACTTAGCTATCATGTTTTGACACATACAATTGTTAAGCACGAAATATACTGAGATGGGGGTGAATCAGTATATTATATATCTTATAAAACTTTCCCTTTATCAAATTCCACTTAATCAAACATTCAAGATATGCAATAAAACTCAAACAATAAACATCACACAAGATAGAGACAGACACCAGATATAACATGGAAACCCAATGTGGGAAAAACCACAGAGAATCAATCTCAAATATATTTGTGAGAATAAACCCACAAGAGCACCATACCCCTTTACCAAGTACAAACCTCAGCTACAATTCATGAGCACCAACCCACAGGAGCTTCAAACCCCTTTGTTGAGCACCAACCCAGCACCTATTCGTGATCACCAACCCACAAGAGCACCAACCCCTTTGCCAAGCACCAACCCAATAACAATTCATGAGCACCAACCCCTTTTCCAACACCAACTTATCAAAAATTCATGAGCACCAACCCATAGGAGCACCAAATCCTTTATGTATACCACACACCTATCTCTCAATGTTTCTATCTCAATAAATGATAGATCAATACAACATCTCTTTCCTCTCTCTCACTTTTGCTCTTATAAGCTTGATATAAAAAATATAATTCATCTCTCACAATTGCTCGTCTAAGCTAGATATTATAATATCAAATCAACCTCTCTCACTCATATTACAAATGGCTTCTCAAGCCTTTATTTATAGCTTTCCAAATGACCTTTGGCCTTCCCCTTTTGTGACCCTTCAATCCTCATGGAAAATGGCACCAATCTTGGATAATCCTTCATATCCAAGCATTTTAAAATTCATGTGGTGACCCTTCATGACCAAAAACGTCCTTCCCACTTTTGTCCTTATCTTTGGTGACTTTTCATATTCCTTAAAGTGTCCCTTCATGAGAAATTCGCCCATACTCTTTTGTCTTCACTTGGTGACTCTTGGTATTCCCCAAAATGATGCTTCATGGGAAACTGCATCCCATCCTTCTTTTGTATTTATCTTGTGGCTCTTCGAATTCTCCATTGGCCCTTCTTTTGTCTCATATGCAACCAAAAATATATTCATTAATATTAAATAAATATTAACTCATACTAGCCAAGATATATTTATTACCAACTACATTAAATACAATGGGGCCTTTATCACCAATAATACTAAACCTTTAACATCAATGAAAATATTTCCAACAATATCCCCTTTGTCATTGATGTCAACCTCAATCTTGAAACTACCACATCCTATCACCTGCACATACCATCATCTAAAAACATAAAATAACTCCCCCTTACTGTAGTAACCTGTACTTATTCCCTTTACCTATTTTCTGCACCTGTACCTACACTTATTATTCTCCCCCTTTCACATCAATGGCAAAGGGCCTACCTAGAGCTAACACTTAGCTCCCCCTCACTTGATGTTGAACATCAATGGTAGGAAGTAATAGAAATGAATCCCAACTCCTCTCACTGATCTTTGAGAAGATATCTGATTTTACCTATCCTTTGAGAATCTATAATCAACTCATTTGAATATTTTCTTCTAATCTCACAACCTCTCACATGAAACTTTAAGGTGTATCCTTGATAACATATTTGCCTTACACTCAATAGATTATGCTCATAAAACATTCTTAGTCTTGGTTCTACCATTATCCAAAATTAAAGTACCTTTTTTGACTATACTGGCAATGGTTTTATCTCTAAATCTCATTGTACCACCATTGATCTTCTTTACTCTTATATCTTGTCATATTCCTCTAACATCTTCTATCAACGAACTATGGCCAAATTTTATTTCTTACATGTAAAGCTGTTTGCATCAACATAGAATCTTTAGGTTGTTTCTTCTACCATGAACATGTCTGAACCTTCTTCTTGATGAATGGAACTTTGAAACTCTGATCCTTCTTCATTAAATATGCATGAGTATTCTTTTCCTTCTTTCTAAAAATGTTAGCTCTTTTTCAACATTCTAATTTCTTATGACCATAATCATTTAAAACACTGCATATGCAAGAATCATTCTAATAGCCTCAAACCATAATACTGATGTAAAATTTTCTTCAAAAATATATTCCCTCAAAATATATACAAATTAATTTGCCATCTCACCTTCTTGTCATGCAACATAACCAAGACCCAATAGCATCCACCATGCTTCAATTTTTAAAAGTTTCTCCTTGAAGCCTAGAAGAGACACCCCACACAATAGGGTTCTAGAAATAAATCTCAGGAGATTCCCACATCTCCTTCGTTTCTTCCTTGATCTTCTTGTGTTTTTATTTTAGAATCTTTTTAAGCATGTCTAACCTTTTTGACCTACTAACCTTATGATTTATGATGTTTTTCTTTTTCTCAACTTTTACAACTATCTTATCTTGACAAAGCTCATGCTCAAATGTAACAAGAGATTCTGCACAATCCTTTGTATCTGATTCTTTATCTACTATAGAAAGTAATTCATTTTCACTCTTAAACTCAACTTGATCAACCTTTACTATTTTAGGTCTCCAAACCTAAATTTGTCTTTTCTCATATTTTATAGGGTCTCTAAATCCTTTGTAATACCTTGAATATCTCTTTACTTTATTTTGGCATAATCTAGCAATATGGACAACCTCATGACAATAGAAGCAAACAATATTTCTCATACCTTTTTCTTGAATGTGACTGATATCTCCCTTTGATTGATTGCTTCTCCTCATACAATCTCTTTCCCTATGACCAACATGATGACAAACAAAACAATGGCCAAGAAAAGAATTTGAAAACTTGAAAGCATTGGACTGCCTGATTGGCTTCTTTGATTTGCCTTCAAAACCTACATCCTTCTTTCCTTGGACTAATATTTCATGATATTTCTCAACCTTGATTAAAAGCTTCTCATGATTATCCTTTAAAGAATCTAACTCAACCTTCAATTGATTACACTCTTCTTCTTTTGATGTTAAAATTGAAGTTGCAACCTCTAACTGATTCTTAAGATCCTGAATAAATATCTTATTTTATTTTACTTTTATAGCCAACTTAGAATCTAAGATACACACCTTTTCCTTAATAGCGTCAACCATAGATTTCAACTCTTGATTCTCCTTCTTTAGCTACTTGGCCATCTTGTGCTTTTCCTTAATCTACCTTCAAGCTGTTAAACCCTTTCTGAAGGAACCTGCTTTGATACCAATTGTTAAGCATGGAATATACTGAGAAGGGGGTGAATTAGTATATTATATATCTTATAAAACTTTCCCTTGATCAAATTCCACTTAATCAAACATTCAAGATATGCACTAAAACTCAAACAATAAACATCACACAAGATAGAGAGAGACACCAGATATAACGTGGAAACCTAATGTGGGAAAAACCATGGAGAAACAATCTCAAATATATTCATGAGGATAAACCCATAGGAGCACCATACCCCTTTTCCAAGTACAAACCTCAGCTACAATTCATGAGTACCAACCCACAAGAGCTTCAAACCCCTTTGTCGAGCACCAACCCAACACCTACTCATGAGCACCAACACACAAGAGCACCAACCCCTTTGCTGAGCACCAACCCAACAAAAATTCATGAGCACCAACCCACAAGAGCACCAACCCCTTTGCCAAGTACCAACTCAAAAGTAATTCATGAGCACCAACCCACAGGAGCACCAATCCCTTTGTGTATACCACACACCTATGTCTCAATGTTGTTATCTCAACAAATAATAGATCAATACAACATCTCTTTCCTCTCTCTCACTTTTGCTCTTCTAATCTAGATATAAAAAATACAATTCATCTCTTACAATTGCTCTTATAAGCTACATATTACAATATCAAATCAGCCTCTCTCACTCATATTACAAATGGCTTCTCAAGCCTTTATTTATAGCTTTCCAAATGACCTTTGGCCTTCCCCCTTTGTGACCCTTCAATCCTCATGGAAAATGGCACCAATCTTGGATGACCCTTCATATCCAAGCATTTGAAAAGTCATGTGGTGAGCCTTCATGACCAAAAACGTCCTTCCCACTTTTGTCCTTATCTTTGGTGACTTTTCGTATTCCTTAAAGTGTCCCTTCATGAGAAATTCGCCCATACTCTTTTGTCTTCACTTGGTGACTCTTGGTATTCCCCAAAATGACTCTTCATGGGAAAATGCATCCCATCCTTCTTTTGTCTTTATCCAGTGGCTCTTTGACTTCTCCATGGGCCCTTCTTTTGTCTCATATGCAACCAAAAATATATTCATTAATATTAAATAAATATTAACTCATATTAGCCAAGATATATTTATTACCAACAACATTAAATACAATGGGGCCTTTATCACCAATAATACTAAACATTTGACATCAATGACAATATTTCCAATAACAATGGAGGTGTTAGAGTCTAAAAATACACTATGATCCTAAAACCATTACAAATTCATGGTAGGTCCAAAAATATGACATGGTAAAAGGAGGGGTAAAACACACTTCCAGACCAATATTTATTTATGAAAAACCTTCCCTTGGATTTGATCTCTATGATGGGGGTGGGGATAAAAAGTAATAGGTATAGGAAAAATAATGAAAAATAATATTGGTGTATCCCCTGAGAAAAAAATTATGAAAAATGTATATGTTAAAACTATATTTATAATGCACAAGGTAGTTTTAAAAATAGAGCCCTTGATCAAAAGTTATTGTCATTTGAATGACCCCCTATCCAAAGGTATTAGGTATTTTTTACTGCATTGTAGTCATTAGAGTTTGACAGCTTCACTATCGTCATCATATATTTATGATTGAATTATAGATGTTGGATCTTGATGGATAAAATTTAATCATTAAAGCCTAAAGGAGGTAATGTAGTCATCAAATTTTGATAGATACAATGTAATATTTTTGGGTAATTTCTATAAACTTTTCCCTAGGGCATTAAAGTGTCTAGTTCCCAACAAGCTAAGGTACTGGAATTTCATGTAAGGCTGAGATCTTATGTTCTCACCCAAATCACACAATAATAAATTGGTTCCCATAGGTTATGTTGTGTACTAACACACTTGTCATATATTGATGTTTATTCATATATCATAATTATTTACTAAACATAAAAAGAAATACATAGCTTTGGACCTTGTTTCAATTATGTAAACAAACATGATTATGAAGATAAATAGCATGAGATTCAAAGTATGTATTACACAAGTATAGATAATGTAGGCTCTATTCATTATAGTCAAATACAAATCATAAGTTACATAGTAAACATACTAATAACTCAATGTTAAAACTTAACTAACAACCATAGTATAATATCATAATTAAATTAACTTCCATGATTTCACTATTACCACAATCAATCATTACATAATACCAATGTTGAAAAACATTAGAAATCTCTACATAGGGATATTTATACTTGGTTTTGCCTAACCAGGTTATTACATTAATCATGAAACTTTTTGTGATTAGCCAATGAACTCTAGTAGACTGAGAGTCATGGAAGTTGTTTACTTATTTTTCCCTAGGGACTCAAGCCTTTGTGACCCTGTATTATCATTGGGTGCTGGATCCTTTTTTACAAATGACCTCCTTTATGTTAGTTGATGAGAAACACATGTATGATTCAATTATGTTCTATCCTTGAGAATCACTTCTTAACCATTTCCTTTGCACTCCCCAAGTCTTTTGTTTGTATACTAAGTTCTCCATTCTTGGGTTATCCATTTGTTATGCTTCTCCTTTGACTAGGTCTTCTCACACCTTGGTATTTTTGTCAATGTCTTCTATGCCATGGTTCTCCTACCCCATGCTCATTCAACACCATAGTCTTCTTGTGCCATGATCTTTCCACACCAGGGTCTTCCTGCACCATGCTTATTTTACACCATAAGCCAAAATAATTAGTCAAAATTATTGGTCCAACATCACCCCACACTATGCTTTTAGTCCATCTTGGACTAAGCACCGATCTCAACCTTAACTAAAAATTTAGGGCTAACCTATTAAATATACTATCTGACACCTTCTCATTGTGACAAAGTGTCAGGTAGCTTTTTTATTATTTCCTTTATCACCACTTTCAAATTTTTAGTGTCCTTACACTGATCTTCATACCAACTTGCCCTATTGACCAATTGGATGGGATGTGGAATCATCCTTTTGGACCTATTTAAGTGTGATGACCTCATTCACAACCTATCCTTAGAGTGTCACAAAATTAGAATTTATTTCCTACCAATGCATATTTATTTTTTCTTCCATAGTTTCAACATCCTTAAATACCTTAATCTGCTTAGTTTTATCTTTTAATAGTAGGGTGGCATCTAATAATTACTATCATTAAGACTCTTATACCTAGATTCAAACCTTTAAAAATTTACTAAGCCACTCTAACTTCTTAAAAATCCCATATATGATGGGGATAACTTCCCTAACCCAATAAAAGGCATGCTTGCATACTTCCATTGCTTGGGTAAATTGTTTAGCTACCCATAATGTTTCATTTATAGGTGTGAGGTGATCTTGAAAATTAATCAATAGGAGATTCGCAAGGGTCTCTAACTTATCATCATACCCTCCCTCTAAAGGAACCCCATATGCCAATGTTGGTTCTAACCCATAATATCCTTACCTAAATTAAAATTTTTACCCTTTTCTATTATGGTGACTTCCAAATAGTGTTTCGTTATGTCTACTTCCTCTTCAAGTGTATTTTCAACAACAAATTCTTTATCATACATCTCCACCACCTTGCAATGTTTTTATTTTACCATGCGTACTTTAGAATTTGAAAGCACATTATTTTGTGTGACTTCAAAGTCCATTTTCCGTAATGTAGTGATAGTTTTTAAAGGAGAAATTTTTGGGGGATTAATAAAAATAGGAGTGGTCATCATCATTGATTTTTAATCTAAATCTAATCTATCAGGGTTATTTCAAAATGGCATTCCTCATTGTACATGTACAATAAAAATGACATTTTATACCTATTATATATAATGACATCTTATAAATGAAAATGGGAATATATATATAACAACTTGTTAATAACTCCTATCTATTATTGAGCATGTAAGTTTATGGTTGCATCACCTATAGGTGGTTAGAATACAAAGTCAGCACACTGATTTCCTTTAATGGGATCCTACTCAAGAATTTCAACATACATATCTTGTGCCAAGGAAGTGTTGATGATTTCCATGCCACTCAATTCTTCTACATCAAAAGCATTCCTCTCTTTTCCAAGTTAATTTTCAATGTCCAATTACAGTTCTTTAAGGGTGGTCTCCTCCTTTTGCACTAGGGAGAGTATTTTTTCTAAGTTTGACTCTTCTTATTCTTTAACTATCCCATTAATTCTTGGTAATTCCTCTATATATTCCCTATTACCATCCTTAATCTCTTCATATTCTAATGGAGTGGTTCATGTTGATGATACTGAGCCTTTTGATTGTTTTAATAGTGGATCACATCTAAGTGAATCCCTTAGTGGTGATACATTTAGTGTTAAAACCCTTAGTGGTGGTGCCTGGATAGTCCTATACCTATTTGGTGGTTTTGGATGTCAACATGTGATGAAATAATTCTTGATACACTTCTTATTATCATGTGGTGGCACTAGATAAATTTTTTCTCTATTGTACTCTATGCTTATTGAAGATTTATTCTTAGGTCATAACATATAAAATAAATTATGAATTGACTTCCCAACCATGGTTTGGATAACCTTGATGTTATTTATATCAATCTCATGATTTTCTCTATATGGTTTATTACTAGGATGTCCATACATTTTGTGGAGAGTGTGAATATCTGAGTCAATTCATTCTACTTTAAGAATGAGGAGCTACACATCATATATGAAATTGACTTAGTCGACAAAGTACCTTGTTATGAAAGAATAGGGCAACTTCAACCAAACAAATTTCTCTTTATAGAGGGGCATATTGATACATGCCAAATAAAAATGTTACTTAACATCAAACTTGGCTTGTTCACCAACCTAGATGGGTATGTCCTTTGGAATACACCATTATTTTCTAAAGGATTCCTTCATACCATAATACTATGACTCCATCTTGAGTTTAAAAGCTACAGTAATAATTAGGGCATGTGAATGCCTTATAGCACTCTGTAGGGGACTTGTTTTAGGTGGCCATAACCATTTTAGTTTCCAAAGGTGTATAAGTAAAATAATTTCATCAAACACCATTAACAAAAGGAATAAACCCCATGAGAACCTATGCCTATGTGTCTAGTGGGTCTTCTCTACATCTATTCTAATTTTGTTGGAAAAATACATTTCCCAGTTATACTTTGTCCTCTTAGTTACCTGGTGAGAGACATATAGGTGGTCCATGTCAACCTCCTCCCATCAATTAGTGCTACCAAATTTGGTCATAATGATGTGCATTACTAATCAAAGGGTAAGGTCTTATAAGTTTTTAATATGAATGACATGGCCTTGATTATGGTATTCCAATACCATGGTCATCTTCTCTATTTCCTCTTAGTCCTCCAAATTAAATTCAAGGTATGTGCTAGAGAATTACAACCTTGAAACTCTATTTATTATTTTAGATATAATTTTTATTTAGTGCCTATAAAAATAGATATAGTTCTCATGGAGGTGTGAAAGCAAAAAATTAATTACCTCTACCAATTTTCCAAAATAAGGGAGATTAAAAAGCTGGAAGAGCTTTGTAGAGTTCAATGCATTGAAGATTTTCAAATCATAAACCAATTCACTCCTAGTGTTTTGGAATTAAAATTGATAATCATTTTGAATCTCAACCTCATTTTTGGGTTGTGGTGGTTATAGTAAAAAATGGTACAGGTGGGTACATTTGGTACCCAATTCTCCACATAAAACAACATTTTTGGGTAATGCATCTCCTCTATTAGCAAAGGTGGAGGTGAAAGAACTTGGGAGTTCTTCTTAGTTTGATGTGTCATTCCTATTCATTTACCTTCTATTCACTCACTCTATTATTCAAGTGTTTCTTCCCTAATTAATTTTGCTTCCCCACCAACATTTATCTCCTCTTCCTCTAGAATAGCTAGTAGTAGCTTGCTTCATTAGGCATTTTTATTATGTTGCATCACATTTTATGGAGCCTATATTGTGAGTCAAAACCATCTAATTTTACCAAAATAATACATGTTTGTTATGGAAGTGTCTTGGATCTCTTTCTTTGATGTCTGTTAATGGTAGATGCCAACCTTTAAAACCTACAATCTAAAAATTTCATCTGCATGCTTTTAGTTTAGTTATCTTTTTCTTAATCAATCAAATAAGAAAATACTTAATGATCAATTAATAGTGAATTGATACTCTATACATGTCTTGGAATTGCCTAAACTTATTTTTTCACTTTTTAGCTTTGTAAAATCACATTTAAAGCAAAGGTAAAATTTATAATGAGCCCCCAAATGTCTTTTCATAGTTTTAAAGGGGTAACTTACATTTACTACCCCCTTATCTTTGGCCATCACTTCTTGCAATTAATGTGAATAACATTCTCCTTTATTCGAATACCACTTCACCATAAATATAATTAATGGTATTTTAATGACATGATGTTGGCACACATATCATAGCCAATTTTTCTTTATATAAATTAGACATATTTTCCCATTTTTTTATCAAAGTGCATGACAACTATAAAACAATTTGAATATTCATACCATTGGTGTAGATATATATCCTTAAACTTCTATACTTTCATGTGTATCCTTACAGACCATTTTCAAACACATGTAACACCCCTCACCCCACACTTAATGTGCATCATGGTCCTCCATGAAAACATAAGTACTAAGTTAAAAAAATTAAGTAAATAATAGAAAGGGGTGTGAACTAAGGTCGTTATTTATTGAATTAAACTAATGGCATATGCCTTATTGATATAATTGAAACCAAAATTTTAATAGAGAAAAATGGCCATAGCCAAGTACCATTATAATGATTAGGAAGAAAATGGTCTTTCAATATTATTAAATGACATTCATCGATAGGATAAATACTAACAAAAAAAGAATGATCCCATTGAACATGAATCTTCCTAAAGTGGTGCAAAACCTTGGATTTATAGATTAAAACTTGCACTCTTGGGGTAAATGTCTTATGCTTGAAGTGTAAATCATGTCCAGCCTTCTATTTGCACTTCTCCACATCTTGACTCTAATGATCAAGGAAATGTGATTCATCAATTTATAATAAAGAATCCAAACATGTTTTCAATGATGATTCATTGTTTAATTATCTAATGTGTGCAATGTAAAGAGAAGTTACCAAAAATTTAACCAGAAGAACTACTTTGATTCTAAACACCAAATTTAAGGGTGTACTTTTGTTGAGTCTTTTGTAAGTTTCTAGTAATCTAAAATAACTATAGACACATAATCATCCCATTATGTGCATCCAATATTATTTTTTTAAGTTTTGTTCCCAATATTTTGTTGAATTCCTTAGTAGTGCCATTGGTCTAGGGATGATACAACTTTTTATTGTGATGGGAAATCATGAATTTAGTGAGTAATATGCAGATAGTCTAATAGAGGAAGTGTGTAATGAAATCACTAGTAAAACTTAATGGGTAGAAAAATATTGTTTATATATATTCCCATATGAAATACATGGTAATTTTTAAATTACAATCTAGTGTTAGCATAGCCTCAACCCAATGCATGAGATAATTAGTTAGTGTGATGATATAATGGGAACATATACATCATTCAACTGGGTTGATTGGGCCAACAAAATCAATGGCCCATTTTTTAAATAGTTCTTATGATAAAATAAGATGTAATGACATGGCATCTCAATGATTTGGTTTCCCCATGCAATGACAAATATCACAATTTGACATGTATCCTAACATCTTGGAAAAGTGTAGTCCACCATAAACTAGCTAACAAAAATTTGCATGCCTCAGCCTCACCAACATAATATCCACTAATAATTCATATGTGAAATGCATGGAGTAATTTATAATGATCATGTTTCATGACATAATATCGAAGTATTTCATCTCATCTAAGCTTGTAGAGGTCCCCTACAATGAGTTGAAATGTTGTAATGCAGATGACTAATTATATTTTAGCCTACAAACTCAAATGATCTAGAGCTATGCTAGTAGTTAACAAATTTATTATAACTTCTAACTCCTCAAGAACATGTGAAATTTTAAATAAATATACATCAATTCAGTCATCCTCAATGGCTTTCAATGGCTCAATAGAATCAATTTTGGAGAGATGGTCAAGACCATAATTAGTCTTACCTATTTTAACCATGATAGAGAACTAAAATTCTTAGAATAATATAATCCAATGGAAAATTAATCTACATAACATAGGTTTATTAAAAAAATATTTTAAGGCTTCATGGTATATATAGAACACAAAATGATTCACTAATAGATACTATCAAAACTTTTGTAAAGCATAGACAATGAAAAATGCTTTGCGCTCCATTGTGGTATAATTTCTCTCAATTGGAGTAATATTTATACTTTTAAATTAGATGGGTTGATTAAGGTGACCCTCCCTAGGTTATACTGGTATCACATCAATGAACACACTATAAGCATCAACATGTACATGAAATGGTTTAGTCCAATTAGGAAACTAGAGAATTGGTGTAGTGATGAGCTTGTCTTCAAAATATTCTTGTCATGAGTGGGTCCTAATGAAGTGTTTGTTGTGCTTCAAGAGTTACTTTAATATAAGGGAAATCCTTGCATAACCCTAGATGAATTTTTGATAGTACCCAATATGACCTAGAAAGGCATGAACTATGTGCTAAGAAGTTGGCACTGGTAGATAAAAGCTGATGGAAACCTTAGAAAGGTATAATAGAGGTACATCTTGGCATATAATGTGACTAAAGAGAATTCCAAATAATTTATCAAAAAATAATTTCTTTAAATTGAGTGAAATATAAATAACTCAAAAATTCTTAAGCATAGTCCTAAGATTAGAATAGGGGTCTGTCACCAAGCCATATACTATCCAGTCATCCAAATAAACCTAAAGGAATTTATGGATGAAGTCTTTAAATGCCTTAATTTATATTTAAAATAATATAATGTGTGCATTTTTTAAACCCAAATGGCATGATGGTATATGTAAAAGACCCTCATTCAGTAGAAAATTTAGCCTTAGGTTGATCTTCCTCTATGATCTAAACTTGATGGTATCCAAAAAATCCATCTAAGAAAGTGTAAATTTCACACCCAATGGCACCTTAAATGATTTATTCAATGACAAGTAACAAAAAAGGATTAGTAACATAAGATGCATTAAGTATTTGATAATCAACACAAATTTTGATGTGCCCATCTTTTTTTATGCTTATTAACATGGGGCTAACCCATTTAAAATTATTAATCGGAGTTATAAATCTAGTGTGTAACATACTATAAATTTCCTCTTTCACCCATGCACATAAATTTATATTCATCCTATACGACCCCTTCCTGACTGGGCAAGCGCCTTCAACCAGTTTGATATGCATTTTGCTTAAGGATGGATGAACACCTTTAATTACAATATAGTTCATTAGGAAACCATATTGTTACTCTTTTAGTAACTCAAACACTTTAAAAATCTTAGTATTTAACTATTAGTTACCCACAATATCTATCTTTGGTGCTTCCTCTATGCCAATTTTGATCTAGATGGTTTGAATAGGTTTTGAGTATGTATGGTCTATATCAAGACCAATATAATGAATAGTTTGAGTATCATAGTCTATGGGGACTTCCAAATTATTTTTCAATGGCTTAGGTGATTAAGACCCTTCACCTTCATTGACATGGAACACTAATTTTTACTTTACTTTATGAATTTATTCATGGCATGCCTAATGGAGGACAAGTTCTAGTGTGGAAGAATATTGCTTAGTTAAATTATTAAAAATGAACAATATTTCTTTTTTTACACCATATATGTGTCATAGTTAATCCTCAATAAGATTAGGGTCACCAAAAACTATTTGACACATTGATTATAATGTGAGACACAAATCCATCCTTGGGGATGAATAAGACAATGTTGAGGCCATGTTATTTTTTAACAAATGCCAAAAATGGGTACCTAAATATCATTTTACATGAACATACCAAGCTCTAGCCTAAGTGTGTAAATTATTGTAAAACTCATGTACCCATAAGTACTCTAGAAAAAATATTCTTTAGCCAACCACATTATTTCATAGGATTCTAGGTGTGGTTATAGTGTTCAGACTCCACTATAGCTAATTTTTCCTTGAACGTAATTGTCATGATGAAACTAGTGATGTAAGGTAGAGCATACTTGGTCCGAATTAAGGATATTATCATTATAATGCCATCATCTTGTGGCTATGCCATCAAAGAGGTAAACCAATGAATGCATATGATCAGTATCAAAATCATAGAATGCTTTGAGTCACTAAATGAAGTCATATATTTCTTTTTACCCATAAAACCATGAAGCTTCATCAATCCGTTCAAGTGGTGTATCCACAATTGGTCCTTAAATTACTTGTCTATTTATAAGATGAACAAATCTATGTATCTTGTGGTAATAGTATAGAATATATTCACAACTAACAATGGCACCACACACTCTTCCAATAAGGTCATACTCACCTTAGTCCCAATCATTATAGACATTACTTGTAGTATTTGAAAGGGACTATGTGTTCATCCAATAAAGGATGCCATCTGACGTAGGATCATGATGATTACCACCTATATATATGACATTGTGTATATGATTAGTATACTCATCTATGTTAATAGGTTATACATAATGGGGTCCATATGCTTGGTCTAATGGAATGATAACTCACTGGTCAGTATTTTCAAAATTAATATACTAATTTTTTGAGGATTAAATTAAAATTGTTTGCATAGCACCAAGGATGACCCAATAGGGTTTTAAAGTCATTAAATTCAACCAATTCTATAGCTTCAAAGTCATCCTTGAAAGGTACCCCAAAGATATTGACATTTGCATTTTTAAGAACTCTAATTGGTGTATCATAGGTTTTATTAGCCATAAACAACACATGAGGTAATGGTTGTAATACTAATATATCCATTTCTTACCATGCATAATTTGTGAGTAAATTAACCTCAACACTATTTTTGACTAAATTTATTTTAGATCACCCATCTATAAATGGTAGCATTCACCAATATTTCCTTATCCTCTTGAGGGCTAAGAGGATTAGAAGTATCTTATTGTCAATCATTGTTTAATCAATGGTATTAAGTTGCCCTTGGTGCCTGATGTTTAACCCAATTAATCAATTATGGGATAGTATATTCTTCTAACATGTGATTACAAGGTTTTTGGAAGTCATCCCATACCATGTTTTGAGGTTTCATGTATTTTTATAGATTAGTACATTTTGTAGCTTTTCAATCCTTAAGGAACTAAATTTACCCTTATAGTTCATGTACCAAGGTCATAGTATCTTGTAGCACATATTTATATTTCTGAGCATCATGATACTTTTTTCCACAAGTCTATTCACATTATATCTTCTCAATGGGTGGAATAGATGTAGATTGGGAGTGTCTTCTGCTATGTGTGGTGATATTAACCTTTTGAGCCATCAGAGTGTTAAACATGGTTTCTAGTATGGTTTATAAATGTGTATCACACTATAACATTTTTCATTTCTTTATTAATAGTGATCTATAAAACCAAATTTATAACATGTTCATGATGGAAAACACACACCTCCTCATCCCCATATTTGGTCTCATCCATGATATACACCATTATCTTGATTGTTTGAAATAGATGTTTGATACATACCACATATGTACACCTCATGTATATCATTGACTAGGTGACAATCATTTGGGTCATGAGTATATGCATCGCATATATTGTAATAATTATCACTTTAGAATGTGTATCCCATTTTAATATAGGATAAGATAAAACCCCATGATCTTCATGGAAATTTTCATAAGACTACCTTACTATAACATGGATGTTCTTTTGAGGATAATTATTTCTATTATAAGATTCAGACTCATAATCAATAAAATAAAGATTGCTGTGAGTTTCATGAAAATTATTTGTAGTCAACTTTTATAAATAGGATTAAATTGAAGCTGTTTGAGCTTCCATTAAACTATTGACTATAGTGTCAATGCTACCAACAAATTCAACATAGAGGGCAGCTTTTAGAGGCTTTCATGGGCTGGTAAAGGTTCTTTAAAATAGCATTTGTCTAAAGGGAAGTAAAAATATTCCCATGAACCATTGGGAATGTTAATCAACATTAATCTCAAATGAGAGCTTATACAAGAGTGTTTTAAATCATGCATCATACTCGTGTACACTTTCTATTAGCTCTTAGTTTATATCCTTTTGCAATAATACTTTGTTTCACAAATTATGGAATATCAAACTCTTGAAGTAATGTTGTCTTGAGTTGGTCATAATAAATTAATGATTTTTAAGGGTCATACTTCCTATACCACGTGTGTGTTCTATCAATAAGTGTGGTTCCAAATTACATTGACTTTCATTTAGAAAAAAATATACCATGCATCCTGTAGATTAGTTCATACTTATGAACATACTCTATGACATTATCCATGATTCAATATTGTGGTAAATGAAGAATCATTTAATAATACACATTTCATAATTTAGGTACTTATAATGGTGGCTAATTAGAACTCCTAAGTCCTATTCCTAGGGTATAAGTCAATCACTTCCTCTTACTTTACCTCTATTAGCAACACCCAAGATGTTGGGTATGGTAGTATGTTTATTTATAATTCTTGGACTAGTACTCTATCCAATAATTATGTTGAGTCCATTAGGAATACCAATTTAGGCCATGAGATTACATTAAAGAGGAAAAGAAAGCACCAATTCACTATGAGTCAAAAATTTCTTAGAAACATATTCCCTTATAGGATCAGTCTCTGACTCTACACTATCTATATCCTAGTTATGTATCATTAAATAATCTATATTAAAACCATGATACCACACTATGGTTGAGGAACTGGGTTAGTTTAAATTGGGTTCTTCAGTATCCATTATTCAACTAGTTTCTCCCACATATGACAAAGCTTGTATTGTTCATGGTTCAAAATTTGGTGTGTCCTCATGTACTCTTATGCTTCCTTATGGATCCTGACTATACTTCTTGGGTCCTCCTATCCCCTTGCTACTCTACTTCTACCTATAACCATTTTACTAACTTCATCATATTTACACTTTCAATTTTTTTGCTTATTAGCTACCATTTCTAACTAGTAATCCTTCACCAATACCCCTGTATTCCCCTCCTAAATTTTATACTCATTCAGGAATAGTTTTATCCCTTAATAAGCATAATTTATAATCCAAATTCAATACACAACTTCTTTACTTCTACTGGGAAATGTCTAATATAATGACCACATGATTCTTAGAGGAACTAGAACTCTACTTCTTTAGGACAAGAGTAAGTGGTTATAGTATAATCCAATATATAACTATTCAACACTTCTCTCCATCAGTCATTAACAACTCATGTCCATAGTGTTACCAATGTGTTAAATCCCTTTGATACTCTATCACCCAAGCTCACCTCCTCCCAAAATTTCATGACTAGTCTTGAGCATAAGCTCAGAGCCAAACATGCAAATGAGTAGGGAATTTGATAAAAAAAGGTTATATATATATATATATATATATATATATATATATATATATATAGTTTAACCCACGAGTGTGCATAAAATCATATTTTAAGATAGGGATTGAAAAAATATCCTCAACCTCGATAAGTCATTGTTCAATATTTTTAAGGGATAATCACTCGATCATTTTACATTACTATGCAATTAGCACTACAAGTCCCAAAAATGGAACCAAAATGTTTGGTTTATATCAAATTTTCATTAGGGTAATAAAGTGTTTAATTCCAAACAATCTTACACATAAAATTTCACACAAGATTAAGCTCTTTAGCACTAACCCAAGGCACACAACAAGAAACTAACTCCCATGGGTTATGTTGCATAGTAACCCACTTGTCATATATTGATGTTTATTCATATATCTTAATTATTAAATTAACAAAAAAAGAAATACATAATAGTGGACCTTATTTTAGTTAGGTAACCAAACATGATTATGAAGATAAATACCATGAAATTTAAAGTATATGATACACAAGTTCAGATAATGTAGCCTCTATTAATTATAGTCAAATACAAACCACAAGTTACATAATAAATATATTGATAAATAAATATTAAAACTTAACTAACAACCATATTATAATATCATAACTAAAGTAACTTCTATAATTTTTCTATTACCACAATCAATTATTACATAATACCAATGTTTAACAACATTACAAATCTCTACATAGGGGTATTTATACTTGGTTTTCCTTGACTGAGTTATTACATTAATTATGAAACTTTTAGTGAATAGCCAAAAATATCTAGTATATTGAGATTCATGTAAATTTTTACTTATTTTTACCTAATGACTTAGCATTTTTTCCCCTCTATTCTCATTCAATGTTGGATCCTTATTTCCAAATATACTCCTTTGCGTAGGTCAATGTAAAAATCATGTATGATTGAAGTTTTTTATATCCTTGAGAATTGACCCTTAACCATTTCCCACTTCCTTCACACTCCCTAAGTCTTTTTCTAATATACCGAGTCCTTCATTATTAGTTCCTCCATTATTTTTTCCTCTCATTTGACTGGGTCTTCTTACACAATGGAATTTTTTACCATTGTCTTTAATGCCATGTCTTCCCAAACCATGCTCATTTTGTGCCATGGTCTTCCTATGCCATGTTAATTCCATGCCATAATATAAAATACTTAGTCAAAATTAGGGGTCCAATAGTCTTGAAACCTTGACACTATATGGAAGGTTCAATACTCTGACATTCCAAAAAAGAGGCAAAAAGACATTTTCAAGAAAAGGTTAAAACATAAAAAAAAATTATTACACTAATATATTATTCAATACAAAAAGGTTTTTGGAACCCAAAATGTCAATAAAATTGATAAGAACCCCCAAGATGACTCAACAAAGCTAAGAAGGCTATATGTAGAGTAGGGGATTGACTCTCACACTAAAAAAGGAGTTCAAAACTACATTTTGGGACCAAGTGTTATTTATGAAATTTTATCATACATACTTGGTATCTAAAATGGGATAGGTTTAGGGAGCCTAAATAGTATAGATACTAAGGTGAACCAACATAGTAGGCTAAGAGAGCTGAGAAATCCAAGAGAGCCGGACCTCAAATACAAATTGGAAGGTCAAACTCCACTTTTATGTGAATTTTAAAATGCAAAGTTGACTTGCACAAATGTGGTCTTTCAAATGGTGGTGTTTTTGAGTCCTAATTAGGAACACAAACTAAGATAATCCACTAAGGCAACTTGTAGTGCTAAGACCAATGAACCATGAGTGTAAGTGGGAGTAGAGAAAAAAGAAAAAATAGAGGTTCCTTGATTATTATAAGAATTAGGGCATGTTATGCAAGTAAAAATAAAATTATTAGTCAAGTTCTCTATTTTATATTTCCAAAAATTATTCAATATTTATTTTCCAAAATCCCATTTTAAAAGATGAAAACATAGGGTCAATTTTTTTTTGAATTACATTACTAATATTATTTGAATTTAATCATAAACATTAAATACCTTCAAATTTTATGAACTTTTTATTGTGAGTAACAAGTTATTGTGGTCTTCTCTCTATAATCAAATTTGACCTTGATTTGTATAACTGGTCAATAATTATATATGAACATATATATTATTTTTCAAGTTTTTATTTATAAATGACAATTATTTTCTTGATTATGGCCTTAAATGATATAATTTGATCAAAATTTTGTTTCATTATTTCATGTACAGACACAAAACTATGGGTTTCAAATATATTATTATATGATTCAATTCTATGTTGATAGTCAATAATATAATAATGAGTCTCTATCTCATGTAAGTCTTGCTCAAACTCTACATTTATGATATATATAGTTGTTTTCTTAAAAGGTAACAATATTACATCTTTTTGAAGAGGCATTGGGATACATAAAATTGAGCTAACCAATTGATCAACACTATCTCTATTAATATATAAATACTAGTATTTAGAATGTGTCAAGTGTCATCTTCCAATTCCAATCTTAAAATATTTATCATTGAGAAAGAAAGTTGAATATTATTAGTTGTTGAAGAATCTTAAAATAGTCCTTATAAGCCATAACCCTAGTCTATCAGGTCAGTGATAACAATGAAATAATCTACCATGGCCTCATCTTTTTTATTTTTCAATATAGTGAAACTATGCATGGGAAGCCTATCCCCCAGCTAAAGACTCTGTGGCTGAAGACACCCTAAATGATGACACCCCTTTTGAAGACACCCCATTTGAAGACCCTTTCGAGGATAAATATGGTGTACCATAGAAATAGGAAGATTCCCCTTCCCAAACCCTCCCAAACCCTTCTCCCCCTTTGTTATCCCCATTAGGTCTCCCTTCAAGTGCCCCTATGAATTTTCCCCTACCTCCACAAGTGAAAATCCCATATCTATTACCATTCCCTAGAAAGAGGAGGATGGATCTAGGAGTATGGAAACCAATAGAATGGTGGATATGAAAACTAAACATAGAAATAAACTAGTTGTATTTTTGGATAAAATGAAAGGTATTGGGATGGCCATGGCCTGTCTAATATTTTGACATGGCATGTCTCATAAAATATTAGAATGAAATTAAAGCTGAAATTGTCAAGCTAAAGAAGGAATTGGAAAAGGAAGAGAAAATAAATTTCCTAGTCCAGAGAAAGAAAGTAATGATGGGTCAGGGCAAGAACATATTAAAGACACTTAGCCTTATCTAAAATCCAAAAGTAAAATTGAAATACCCTAGATCAAGTCTAAATAGGCTCTCCTAAAAGGACCCTCCAAACAAACCTAAGGAAGAATTAACCAAGAATTACTACCGATGAAGATTAAGGAAATAGATTAAGTTTCGTCACAATATAAATATAATTCAGAGGAGGTTTAAGTTTCTATCTTAGGTTATTTCTATTTTAATTTTTCATCTTAGTTTATTTTCATATTGTTCTATGTTGGCTTAGCTCAAGGACTTCTATTTTGTAGTTTGTGGGGCTTTTTTATTTAACTATGGTTCTTTACTTGTTTTAAACTTATGGTTGTTGGAGACTTGTAAAATTATCTCTATTTTACGTATATAGTAAAAATATACTCAGTATTTTTAAATTATTTCTAAACTTTTTTGAAAATAATCATTTGTCATGTTAATTATTTTAATTCATAAAACTATGACACTGAAGTACCTTTTTCTAGGCTTTCTAGTTTCTATATCCTCATAAAAGTAAACACTATAACATATATTTTTTTACCATATTCATTATCCATATTTAAGCAATGATAAATAAATGAATTAAATCCAAATTGATAAATTTTCATTAAATATAGTCATAATACCATTTCAAATATTTTGACTATATTTTACATCACATATTAGAATTTAGATAAGGTTGTATACTCTAGCAATAGGAATAACAAGAATGCATTTGGTGTTTCATAGAATTAACCATTTCACTTTTTTATACAATTCCACCTTTAACTCCATTTTAATGACTTGACATGGATGTTTAAAGTTATTTAAATATTTCACTTGAATAGAAATCATATCTTTATAAACATATTTTATACATGATATAATTCCAATGGATTCATGTGACCTTGATATTGAATTAAACAACCACAAGTCATTATTTTAGGTATCTAGATAACACATATCTACAAACCATTCTTCATCTCTTCTCTTCTAGTAAATGGAACCATCTATGAATGATATCTCTCTTTACAAAGTGTGTGTAACCAAAGGCATTATTTTCTAAAATCAAATAAATTATTAATACTTATCAAAGTAAAATAAAACACATAATAAATTCACCTATAATAGTGAACTTGTTTAAAATTATAGTTTATTATAGTCTAATTAAAATAAGATATAATAATACAAAGATAACCAAAATAATTCAATAATAAAGACATGTGAATTTTAAAATGATTAAAAGATGATGCATGCCATGAAGAAACTAGGAAATTAATGTTCATATTTATAATATAGAGAGGGATGTTTCCCACTCTAAAATATATTTAGGTTATAGATTCACTTTGAATTTAATACTTACTAGTGTTAATATATCTAACAATATAAAAATTCAACATTGTATGTAAGTTACTCATTGATGAAATTGAGTGTTAACAAAATATAAGATGAAATTAAATATAATTTATCTTAGGTTTTATTATTTTAACACCAATTAAATTAATCAATCTATCCAATTCACATTTTAGACATAGATAGTGCAAATATGAAGATTGTTAATACTAATATTAATTGGGAGTCTAGGTAATTATTTTCATATAAATGTGATATATTGATTGAGATTGACTTTTTGACTTTGTTATTTGGTTTATATTAAAAATATATTTCAATTAATTTAATTTTTTATTCCATGTCTCATAGTTTCATGTTCCTCATAGTTTCTTTAATGTTTCATAACTTTTAGTTTCGTAAATATGTTAAAGTGTTAAAATTTCATGCTATTCTGATTTTCAAACTATTTATAAAATATTTTCACTATAGACTCTAATGATTTATTAATCAAATATTTATTTTAAGTCAACAAATTTATGAAAAATATAACAACTTTGTGAGATCTTCTCCTTTTGAATTTGTGAATACTTCATATTTCAAATTTGCAAAGTGTTAGCACTCTTAATGGTTAATCTTTTTGTGTTTTTACAATTCTCACATTTTCATGGTCTCAAAACTTATCTATGATAGAATCATTAAAATAATATGAAAAAATAAGGTTATGAAACTCGAAATTCTCATTCTCCTTCACACTTTGTAAAAATTTTGACACGATGGTTACATTAGGGCTAGGAAAAAGGGTGAAACAAAAAGAAATAACTAAGTGGATCACTGTCGTAAATTTAGAATTGAATACAACTTATGAATTTTAAATAAGAGTAATAAAGTATGTAATAAAAGAGATACAATGATAAATATACATGTAAAATTCAAAGGGAATGAAGTTAATAAAACACCATGTTCACAAATAAAGTTGACAGCTCTAAAAACCATGACAAATGTATGTCCCAAAGTAAAAATAATCACTATTTTATAAATCAATGGTCAATCAAGCATAGAGATTCCTTTAAAAGATACCAAATTACATTATATGCCATTCGTACTAATGTGTTTCCATGTTTGGACCTTTATATCAATGTATTTACTAATATACAATGCCAAAATAACATCACAATGCCCATTAATCAAAGGAATCATATAGCTTACATTGGGGATTCTTTCAAAGCCTACTATGAATATTTTTATTGAGCCCAACATTAAGTTTAATCATATAGTATATAAAAAATAAAAAAATAACAAGGAAAATAGGTAAACTATTGTTAACCCTATCCAAAAGACTATTATAAATTATTTTCCTAAGCCCATTGTTAAGTTTAATTGTACAGTAGCTAATAAATAAAAAATTAAAAAGAAAAATAATATAAAATATTATTAAGCCTATATGAAATACTAATGATATATATATATATATATATATATATAATATCACCTCTTCAAGGCATTAAAATAATTAATTATAAGTTTGTGATGATGACAACTTAATGAAAGTACATTAAATAGTAGCTTAGATTAGTTGTAAGGAATATGAGAGAATTAGGTGAGTTAACTAGATATTAATATACACTCTAATGGGCCTAGTGAAAAATAGGCAAGTATGCTAAGTATGATCATGTTGTTACTTTATGTAATGATTAAACATAATATTCCTATGGTCTTAGCAACCTCAAATTGCATCTTTTTTCTAAAAACTACATAATACTATAGCTAGAAGAAATAATAAAATAATTATATAAACCAATCCATATATTTCCTTCAACACATATTTCACATTATAAAAACTTTGATTACAATGTGTTTCCTTCCTAATATTTCCCCATACTTGAATGTTTCCATAACTCATAAATGAGTCCTTTATGATGTATGTCCAATTATTGGATTTAGGCAGCCCATTAGCATAAGATTCATATGATATTATAAATTTGATGAAACACTTTTTATTATAATGTTGAATCTTATAATATAATGTGTTAAAGGACATAAATGCTATAAAAATATATTAATTATAAAAAAACTATGATGAAATATTGAAAAAATCAATCAATTATATAATTCCATTTGTGAATTAAAAACCTTGAATTAGTTTATGTGAGAGATTTCTAATGATGGGTTTTGTTTAAATAGGAAAAGTAACCTTGTTGTATCTTGGTTATTTTTATCCATTTGGGTACTTAAAGGGTTTGAAAACAATATATTCACTCGTATCGATACATTAAGACATGCTAGAAACTAGTCTCTACTTAGGATGGATAATTGAACATAACTTGGAATTTTTTTAATCTGTGTAATTATTGACCGTTTTAACCACAAGTCAAAATGAGTCAACACTGTATAGTCAAGACTTGATATGGGGATAGAACATAGTTTCATAGGGTGTTTTGTGGTATATTTTATGTCATTTAATTCCATTATAACCTTGTTCATGATTTAGTTTAGTATTATGTCATTTGGAGTCATCTAGGGGGTCAGACTATCATGGCATGTCATAGAAGAATGAATAGATCAAATTTTTTTATGAATTTTACAAGTGTGCTTAGAAAATATTTCAAGACAAAAATACTACATAGACATGATGATTTTAGTGTCAATATCATCCTCTACAAATTTTGTGTCTTGATGAGCTTGCTATCTCAAGATATAAGCATTTAAAGTTGGACTAACATCGAAAGACATGCATGGGGATTCAAGTTTAGGGCTCATTAAATGACCATTTGGATTCAAATGCTGCTAAGGTTTAATTTAGGTTCAACAAGTGGAAATATCTTAGGTGTTCAGATCAAATATACTAGACCCATTAATATCACCTTCATTCACATGTTATTATATCTTATTCAAACCCAAAATATTTCCACTTATCGACCCTAAATTAATCCTTAGGATAATGTGAATCCAAAGTATCATTCCATGAGGCATGTACATGATTTCCCTATGCACATCTATCTCTACTAGTCCACCTTTAAATGCTTATATCTTTAGATAAAAATCTCATCAAGACACAAAATTTGTAGAGGATGATCTTGGCACCAAAAGCATCATGTCCATGTAGTATTTTTGTCCTAAAATTTTTCTAAGCATACTTGTAAAATGAATAATCAAACTGATCTATTCATTCTTGTGTGACATGCCATGATGGTCTAACCTTCTAGATGACTCCAAATGAGATAATACTAAACTAGATCATGAAAAAGGTTAGAATGGCATAAAATGACATCAAATAGACCACAACACACCCTATGACACTATTTTATATCCCCATATCAATTCTTGACTATAGGGGGTTGACCCATTTTAACTTGTGGTTAAAATGGTCATTCTTGGCAATTTCTAAAGGATGGTATGCTTGCTATGTGAAGACCAATTGCCTAATGCTATCCATTGGGCTATGTGTTTTAGGTTATATGTTGTACCCTAGTGGAATTTAAAGTATTAAATTTATACTCTAAAACCTATTATAACATGTGAATGACCATAGTCTATGAGTTACCTAATTTTGGGTCAGACCTCTAGGGTTTTTAATATATTGTTAGCTCCTTAGATATGAAAATTTGAATCCTCTTATTGAATCTTGATCTATTAGGGTGAATATTTGAGAGAATTTATCAATGAAACCTACCTTAATTTTGGTGATGCACCAATGTTAAATGATCCACTATCAACTTATACACTTATATTATTACTAATGAATACAATGGGGACAAGGATTGATCAGATTCTATGATAGAGTTATAAATATGAATATTTTATATGAATGTTGAAAACAGGTCTATAATTTGAAGGATAGAAATAAATAGGTCTATGAAAGACAATATGGATTTATAAAACTTGAAGAGAGACTTTACTAGCTAACACTTCATACAACTTGCAAGAAATTAATCGTCTTAAAGCAAGGTACATGAAAAACCTATAAATGATGAATATAAAACATGAATTTATAGAAATAAAACTTGAATAAAGCACACTTATCATTAAATAGAGTCTAAACTTGTCTTATATTTCTTTAAAGAGTTTACAAAGTGATTTTAGTCGAGGTTTGCTATACCTAGCCAAGGGATATAAATCAAGAGCTCAAAACTAGTATTTATAGCAAGAAAGAAGACAAGAGAGAGAGAAATTGGTGTTGAAGGGGTCATTAATGAGCCTAATTTTACTTATAAAAAAATACCATCACAATACTTCTTGAGCCTCTCTTTGCATTAATGTCACTATGTATTTTACTAGAATACTGGATAATATGAAGGTCAAGATCAACTACAAGAAGCAATCCCCACTATTGTAATAATCTCTCTCAATCTCCTCAGCATTAATGCCCTTCACTATCCTCCTCAATCATGTTTTATGTTCTCTATGTTACCAAGTAGCTACTTGAGCTTGGTCATGATGTTATTTTTGGCATTCCTTGTATAGTCACCATTTTACCATTGCTTCTATATCCTAAATATAGATCTTCTATAGATGAAAACCAATCACCCCATTGGTGTTCATATAAATATGATTAAAAATGAAGATTAATAGTCTAGGGTTTTTTATATTTTAATGAGATATATGATCTATGTCTATAATCTCTCAAAAAGATTTTATAAAGGGTTTTAATTCCACTAGATAACTCTATAGAGTCTACTCCTAGTTATCCATATCATGTTTGATCTTTAATTTATGTCTTTTACCTACTCATAGTGGTGAGATCATTCATCTAACATTTATACATTCATAGTATAATCTAGTTTGACCCTGGTCAAATTTTCTCTCCATAAAAGTCCTTGGATTTCAAATTGTAATGTTGACCATTGATCTTGATCTAGGCTTCCCATGTTTTTCCAATTATCATCTCTTCATTTTTATTACAAGATCTTATTGTATGTCATTAGAATTTTTGAGCTCATGTGCATTATGGATCTTAATTTTTTTGAGTAAATGTGAGCCATTGATCTTATGGTATCCTAATATACTTTTGACACTTGACAGCTTCTCATTTCGCTTCAAGATCTATTGACTTGTTGACTCATCACTCACCATTGATTTGCTTGGTAAAATTTCACACTCACCTTCAATCTACCTAGACCTACTAACCTTATTAATAATTTCACACTATTATATCTATGTCAATACATTTAATATCTTTCCACTTTTCAAGTTCTTACTTACACTGACCTTTTGACTTGATGCTCACCATTGATATGCTCTATATGATTAAATATGTGCCATTGGATCTTGGGACCCACTAACATATATTAGATCAACACTCACCATTGGATATTGACCTTAGATCCTAATATTTGGACACTTGTCACTCTCATATTAAACCTTGGTATATTTGAATTTTAATGGCTACTTCATGGAGCTTAAACTTGACGTTTGTGCACTTGTTTCATTCATCATGTGTAACTTTAAAGATTTATATCTTGAGATAAAAATATCATTAAGACATGAAATTTGTAGAGCATGATCTTGTCATGAAAAAATTCATGTCCATGTAATATTTTGGCCTTGAAAGGATTCTAAACACACTTATTAAATTTCCAAGCAAGCAAATCAGTCCATTTTTACATGACATTCTCATGACGGTCTGATTATTTTGGAATTGTGAAAGAAATTTCAAAGCCATGGAACCTAATTTATGTCTATGAATTCATGAAATTCCATGATAACCTACTGGATATTCTCTTCTTACAACTTTTCAAGACTTATTTCTCAAAGATCAACAATATTGCACTTTAAAATTGCTTAAAGTGTTTCAAAAGCTTTGTAAGAAATATGATATCCTTGGACCACTCATTCCATCCAAAAAAAAAAATTATCTCATCAATTTAGGTAAAATATTGGCATGTGGGCCAATATGGCCAACATTTTCATGACTCAGTTGGCTTGACCAGCCTGTTGGTCTAAAATTTGATCAAACTTGCTCATGATGACTAGACAAATGAAGCATCATTTACAAAAGGAATATAATTGACTTTTGGAAACACTTTGAAGAAAATTTTAAAAACACAAGAAATAAAAAATTAACAAAACTCATATAATAATAGGAAAAAACCACAAATAAATCAATGTAAAAGAGCACTTGGAGGTAAAGATAGACCTATCTACTTATGTACAAATATCATAAAATAATATTAGTATAAAAATTTAAGATACCTCCCAAAGATAGGGATCAGAAGGATCTATCCATTTAACCTATCAATCTCAAATGCATTTATCTCATTAAAATCTATGATAACATAAGGCCCACTCTAAATAATGTCAAATTTGTAGTGCTTTCCTAGTTTTGCATGATCCTCATCCCATATGAGGACTATATCACCTTATTAGAATGTCCTTAAGGAAGATTTTTTGTCAAATGACCTCTTTATTTGGTGAAAATTAGACCACATAATGTTCAAAAAAAAATTTGTTGTCTCCTTTAGTTATCTCAACTCATTCAGCCTTACCTACATGGCATCATCCTCTAGGATCTCAAGTTGATGTACAAGCTCTAATGCAAGAAGTTTAAGAGATATATGAATCTTGGATTCTTTCCAATAGACAAAAATTTATGGGGAGTGTATATTATAATTATTAGGTGTCACTTTATCTTCCCATAGGGTAGTCTTTAGTCTATTATGCCAATCTCTTTGACTATTTTGCATAGTTCTCTTGATAATCCTCAACAAGTTCTTATTAGTGGAATCTACTAATGCATTGCCCTATGGGTAGTAGTTATAGGATTCCTTGAGATAAATTACATGTGAAAAATCCCACTCACATACCTTATTACTGTTGAATTCCAATGCATTGTCAAAAATAATTGTAGAAGGCACATGAAATCAAGTCACAAGGTTATCATAAAAGTCCAAGATAGAATATTCATTAGCTTCCTTGAGGGAAGTTGATTCAAACCACCTTGTAAATTAGTTTATAACTATGATTATCCATTTATATCCTTTAATTGAAGGGGGGTGTATCATTCCTAGGAAATCTAAGCCCCATTACATGAAATGTTGTTTTACTTGTATGTGTTACAAGGGAAGGGAAACAAATTTCTATTTTCCAACAAACATTTCACATTTTAGGAATTTCCTAACCTATTAGTGTGCATATATGAAAATTTTGGGACAAAATTACCCATCTCTAATGATATTGGAGGTTGTGATCTTATCATCAAAGTGCCCACTGGCTGGACCATCATAGAACTATTGAAGTAGTTTATCTACTTGGCATGATTTCACACACCTCAAAAGCATGCCTCTTATGTCTCTCTTGAAAATTAATCCATTTATTAGGACATAATGTATGATTTTCAACCTAAAGTGTCATCTCTTGGATCTATCTAGTCCCATAGGACATTGTCTTGACTCAAGAAATATGACTATATCATGTGTCCAACTAAAAGGTGTGTTGTATGTAGTAACCTATTGGCTTTCATGGAATACCAACAATTGATCTTTATCTTACTTTACTTCTGCTATAATATGTTCACATAACCCTCTTCCCCTTACAATATTTGTAACTCTAACCTCAATTTCATACTCAAAACATTTTTTCACCCATCTAGCTCATTTACATTAAGGTCTCTATTGAGTATAAACACTTTAATACTTGGGTGTACCACCATGAGTATGATATTATTATTGGAGACCATGTACCTAAATTTATTAAAACATCTCACTAATTCAAGCACATGTTTCTCTAAAAGTCTATAATTTTCCTCATACCATTACAAGGCCTAACTAAAGAATGCAAAAGGTTGTTCTAAACCTTGTTCATTCTATTGCATCAATATGGTAGAGATGGCATCTAATGTAGAGAAGTCATATAAGTAGAATTCCTTATTAAAATTATGGTTAATTGGAGTAGGGGAATGAGATATGGACTCCTTGATGTCCTTAAAACTCTCTTACCTTATTTGGTCCATGTAAACTCCTTTCCTTTCCTTAACATGTGAGTAAGAGGCTTGACCAACTTTGTAAAGCTTAGGTTAAATCTTCTTATAAAATTAATATTTCCTAAGAAACTCTAAAGATATTTATTGTGTTTGGACAAGCTTAAGGATAAGATGGACTCAACTGTTTTAGGATCTATGTAAAGGCCATCCTTAGACACTACATGGCCTAATAACCTACCTATATGAACACCAAATATACTTATTTTAGGATTTAATGACACACCAAACTCTTTATATCTTTAAAATAATAACCATAGGTGAGCCTATTATTAGCTAGGTCCTTTGAGAAAATAGTTATGTCATCTAAGTAGATGAGTACCATGTCATTGATGAAACCTTCAAAGGCAACATCCATTACCCTTTACAAAATTTATCCTACATTAGATAGTCCAAAATGTATTTTCATATATGTACAAGTGCCCCATTTTGTGGTGAAGGTAGTCTTATGTCTATATTCTTCTTTGACCATGATCTGATTATAGCTAGAGTAGCTATCAAGTAATGAAAATCTCTACTAACCTATCACCTTTTGAATAATCTGATCCGTTGAGGGTAGTGGGTAATGGTATTTTAGGGACACTTTATTGAGGTCCCTAAAGTCAACACATAAATGTATTTCCCCATTCTTCTTCATCACTGACACAAGGTTTTCCACCCATGAGGAATGTTTAATAGGGAATATGATATTTGATTTAATCAACTTGAACAACTCCCTTCACATCAACTCCTCCACTTTTGGGTTGATAGGCCTTTGTTTCCACCTGATTAGTTTTGTATTATTAGTACAATGGTATTTTTTTCAAGATTGGGATCAAAACCCATCAAATCATTTTATTCCCATTAAAATAAACCAAAGAATACTTGGCATAATGAAACGAATGCATCTCTCTCTTCTACTATGTTGATCTTTCCTAAGTTTAACAATTTATCCTTGAAGATCTCTATCCTTTCATAATGTTCTTCTTTTGCTGAGATACATGTCTGGCCTCTTATCACTTGATAATATTAATTTAATATGATTTATAATGTCACAATCCCCTTAGGTAGATTTTTATATCTTAATTACACTATTTGACCATCATACTGATGTTGAAATTTAATCTATTTCTTATGGAAGAATTCTACCTCTTATATTAGAAAACATATAATTTGGTCATCATTACTAAACACCTGTCAACTCAACTCATTATTAGGTACAAATGGCCTACATATGAATTTGATTTTTTATTGGATTTGGATGCCTTTTCCTCCCTCTACAACCTCATACTAAGCTCTTGTGGCTACATGCCTATCTGCATGTTGATTTGCCTTTCTTGGTATGGATTGTATATTAAAAGCTAATAAGTCCTCTGTGACATACCATACATGATTCCTTTAGGCTTTGAAATGATTTTTCTTGATTTCACTCATGTCTCTTACTTGTTGCACAACAAGATCACTATCATCCTTGACTTGAAGAATTTTGAAACCTCTCCTTCTTGCCTCTTGAAAACCATGTCAAAGGGCTTAAAATTCAACTATATTTGAAGTAAAACTAAATTAAAATTTTGTAGATGAATAATACTTCTAAACTTAGGGTGAAACCAACATGACTCTATCTCCAGTACCATTCTTTCACCTTGATCCATCAAATAATTGAGTCCATATACCATCTTCCTTTTGAGTAGTGTTAGTTAGGCAAGGTATAGAAAGAACTTCCTCATTCATGCAATACACCCCTAAATATACTTCTTCAATATTTTTACAGGGATCAAATCCATGATTGTCAGCTACCCATTCATCTAGGTACATGTCTGTAATGAATTAAATATGCTCATGCAGTTGTTGCTCACTAACATTTTCATCCTCTTCAAATATGGTACAGTTGACATTTTAGGTTAGGCATATAGGGCTCAAGGTAGAACCTAGATATAGGTTCCAACCTAATAGTGAGCTTAGTCCTATATCTACTCTTCAAAACCATGTATGACAAGTTTGAGGACAAATAGCCCCCAATATTTGTAGTAAAGTCCCTAGATAGGTATAAGGCAAAATATGTGGGTAAGTCCACAACCATAACATCTTGAGTGATGACACAATCTGGGTAGGCTACCAATATGATCTTAAGGTATTTTAATATACATACTATTTTAGTGTGGAAACTATCCAATTATAGAACACCCTTTTTATTAGGCACATACTTAATCTCAAGCTTATATTATATGGATTTAGGCATAACTAAGGTTGAGGCACCAAAATATATCATACAATTGTGTACCAAATAGTCACCTTTGATGACTGACAAGTAGAATGGAGGGGGTTTGTTAACTTTGGTGGGAGGAACAACATTATGAGCCTGATTTTGTCTAGGATCTTGAATAGGAACTTGAATTTGAGTAGGATAACTACTATTTGTAAAAATAGTGTTCACCTTATCAACTGTCTCATTCACATGAGAAGACATAGAGAGTTCTTATTGAAGGATCTCTTTTTATCCAAAAATAGATAGAGTATCATACATAAACATAGTGACATTAGACTTTTTCATATGATCCACAATATTTAAATGAATACTATTACTTTTGAATTATGCCTTAGAAGCAGGAGTGCCACTTGACTCTTTAGTGACATAAGGAATAAAAGGAAACCTCTATTGGTATCTATGATGTTGGGGTATTTATTGAGTTATATGAGATTTATCAGATACATTTTAAGTGGTAGGATGTTGAGTTATTTTTGGATATGTTTAAGGAGTCTTAGGCTACCCCAAATTATCATCCAACATCCTCCTTTTAGCCCTTGTATTACCTTCAATGGGTTCAAATATATTTTACATAGTCCATCCCATGTTTACTACTACATGCTCTAACATATGATCCCCTTATTTATAGTTTATTCACATGGTGTCAATTGGTACCTTACCCATGTTTGCTTGCTATTGAATTTGAGCTTCTAATGGTGTCAAGGTAGGCACATTATCTTGATTCATCAGAGGGCCTTATGATGGAGAAAGCATTATGTCTTGGCCTTGGAATGAAGGATTAGGATACCAACTAGGATACTGATACATTTATCCACCTATAACCATTACCATCTCATTAGACTACCCTCTTGATTGCCATTGGCATTCTTATGCAAGGTTGTTTTGTGTGGGGACCAAGGTTCTTGAGTTACTTTTAGTTGTGGGCTTCTAACTATTATAAGATTTACTTGAGTAATTTGGTTTTGGGATTATTAGTTTGATGGATAAGGGGGTTTATTATATGATTTAGTAGGGTATATGCCTATAATGGGACTTGGTATGGCTTATATGAAATCTATTACTATGTCCCTAGAGCCACTAGCTTATCATTTTATGCCTTCAATAAGATCTCAATCTTTGCAAATTTATCCACTTGACCATCATCAAGCTAGGATTGATTATTTGGAGTGGGAAATGGAGCAATGTTATGTGGGGTTAGATGAATCTTAGGAAAAAATGGCATGAGAGGTCTTGGCATGAGTTTCCCCACCTATATCAAGCAGTTTTCTACCCTTATAACTATCTCATAAGCCCTAAGTATAGTTGTACCACCCATAGATTCAATGATGACTATAATGTCTGAGTCCAATGATCTTAGATATTAAAGAAAATCATAATTAGGTATGGGATTACTTATGATAGGGATCCTATCCCAAGTATTTTAGAATCTATAATTGAAATTAACCAAAGATTCTTAAGGTGCCCTCTTGATTAAGGTAAGTTGTTCAACAAGTGACACATGGTCACTTATATCCTCAAAGTGTATATATAGGCACTAACCAAACTCATCCCAAGTTTTAATTAAGGTAAGAGTTATACCTCTATACCATTTTAGGGTTTTGCCTCTCAAGAATGTGGATAGTAGTCTCATTGTTACATTTTCTTTTGTAATGTTATATACAGAGCAAAGATTTTCAATGTCAATAATATGCTCTCCAGGGGTGGTGGAATTTTATCCTATAAAATATGGTATACTCTTTAAAGAGGTATTAGGGATATCATCATATTATTGATGGTTAAGAGGGATGACACCATTGAAGGGTACAAAATCTTGTATTATGGGTCTTACCATATGCATAGTGGGGGGTGTACTACTTAAAACAATAAGATGACTGAGAGATGATTATATATTTTTGGGATTAGGACTTGTACTATTGAATCTTGATCTTTTATATGGAGTATAAGGTAGCTCAATTAATTCAAAACTGATACCTTTATTAAGTGGCTTTCTAGTAGATTTTAGCATGAGAGGGATGTTCGAATGATGTTGTAAACTTTACAACTTAGAGCATATTTAGATTCTAATAATGGTAGATGATTCCTCTACTATAAAATATTTCTTCACAACTCTAGACTTTGGATATTCCAAGGAGAATGGGTCCCACTAGGAGTGATAGAAACTATAGGAGGTTCTAGGTTGCACACTAGCTAAAAGTGGAAGTGTTTCAAAAAAAAATCTTATATTCTTTAGAAGGAGAAAATAAACCTGAGAATTGTATGTTAAAAAAACCTATTATGTTTTGTGTGTGTTGATCCAAATAGTTGTAGATACTCCTCTTTGGCTTGGGAGGAATGACCTGTAGATAAAAAATCACTAAATAAATGGTTGATTAGTTAGATAGTAGGGTGGATTACCTATAAATCTAGATTGAAGAAGTTGGTGTTGGAAATATTGTCATTGATGTCAAAGGTCTAGAATTATTGATGATAAAGGCCCCATTGCATTTAATGTTGTTTATCTTGGATAATGTGAGTTAATATTTATTTAATATTAACAAATATATTTTTGGTTGCATATGAGACAAAAGAAGGGCCCATGGAGAAGTTGAAGAGCCATGGGATAAAGACAAAAGAAGGATGGGACACATTTTCCCATGAAGAGTCATCTTGGGGAATACCAAGAGTCACCAAGTGAAGATACAAGAGTAAGGGCACAATTTATCGTGAAGGGACACTTTGAGGAATATAAAAAGTCACCAAAGATAAGGGCAAAAGTGGGAAGGACGTTTTTGGTCATGGTCACCACATGACTTTGCAAAAGCTTGAATATGAAGGGTCATCCAAGATTGGTGCCATTTTCCATGAGGATTAAAGGGTCACAAAAGGGTAAGGCCAAAGGTCATTTGGAAACCTTTAAATAAAGGCTTGAGAAGCCAATTGTAAATATGAATGAAAGAGGTTGATTTGATATTGTTTTATCTAGCTTAGAAGAGCAATTGTGAGAGTTGAATATGATTTGTATTTGTTATATCTAGCTTACAAGAGAAAAGGTGAGAGAGAGGAAAGAGATGTTGTATTGAACTATCATTTGTTAATATAGCAACATTGAGAGATAGGTATGTGGTATACACAAAGTGGTTGGTGCTCATGTGGGTTGGTGCTCACGAATAATAGCTGGGTTGGTGCTCGACAAAGGGGTATGGTGCTCCTATGGGTTGGTGCTCATGAATAGTAGTTGGGGTGGTGCTTAGATAAGGGGTATGGTGCTCCTGCAAGTTTGGATTCTGAATATTGTTTGGGTTTGTGCTCATTCATATACTTGAGATTGTTCTCTATGGTTTTTCCCACATTGAGTTTCCACGTTATATTTGGTGTCTTTCTCTTTCTTGTGTGATGTTTATTATTTGAGTTTTATTGCATATCTTGAATGTTTGATTAAGGGAAATTTTTATAAGATATATAATATATTAATTCACACCCCCCTCTCAATATATTTTGTGCTTAATAATTGGTATCAGAGCAGGTTCCTTTTTTTGAAAAATTTTTACAGCTTGAAGGTAGATCAGGAAAGCACAAGATGACCATAAATAAAGGTGCCTCTACAAGCAAAAGAATAGTTGATCAAGAAGAAGAAGAGGATGAAGCCAAAGTGAATATGGAAGGAGAACTCATGTGTGCCTTAGAAGAGTTGAAAATTGTTGAAAATAAAAATTGAAGATTAAAGCATGAAATCAAGAAAAATGAAAAGGAGTCAAAGGAGATAATTGAAGATCTACAAGCACACTTTGAATAAGGCAAGAAAAATGAATAAGATCTAATGGCATAGTTGGAAATATCAAGAAAAGAATGTGAAAGGTATGTTACTAAAATTGCCTCTTTAAAAGAAGAGATTGAGAAAGTAGCCAATAATAAAATAGTCAATGATTCAAAATTTGAGAATAGCACTAATATGCTAAATAAGATATTAGAAAGCCAAAAGGAAATATCAGATAAGACAGGTATCAGTTTTGAAAAGAAGAAGAGCCATGTTGAAGCTCTTACAAATAAAGAAACAAGAAGGGAAGGAGTGAATAATATAGAGGGCAAAGAAGGCTGCAAGGAACAAAGCTATAAAAGGCAATCAGGTCAGAGATTCAGAAATAGGTCTTATTTTTATGGTTACTATTTTTATTGTAATGGATATGGTCATAAGAAATTAGAATGTAGAAAAAGAGCTAACAATCTCAAAAATAAGGAAAAGGAAGGTTATGTAGAGTCAAGCAGAAGCTACAACTCTTTTGCTCCTCTATCAAGCTTTGATGAAGAGACCATAATTTGTTACAAGTCTAACAACTTTGAACACATAGCTTGGTATTGTAGAATCATGTTCGAGTTAGTCAAGAATGACCAGAGTTTTAGGGCTCCATTCATCAAGAAAAAGGTTCAGACATGGTAGAAAAAATAATTTGAAGGTTCTATGTTGGTCTAGACAACTTTGCATGCAAGAAATGAAGAAAAGCCATGGTTTATTAATAGTGGATGTTCGAGGCACATGATAAGAGTCAAGATCAAGTTCATAACCTTGAAGAAGATCAATGGTGGCATAGTGAAATTTGGGGACAATACTACTGCCAAAATTGCTAAAAAAGGTACACTAAGTTTATATAATGGTAGAACTAAAACTGAAAATGTTTTATATGTAGAAGGTCTTAAGCATAATATTTTGAGTGTAAGTCAAATGTGTGATCAAGGGCACACACTAAAGTTTTATGTAGAAGGTTGTGAAATTAAAAGAAAATATTCAGATGTATTGATTGTAGATGCTTAGATAACAGGTAATAACTTATATATGCTATCAGACATCAAAGGTCAAAAATGGTGTTTGAGTCAGATTGAAGAAAGTTGGCTATGGCACAGGAGAATGGGGCACATAAATTTTGACAATCTTGTCAACATTTTCAAAAAGCAAGTAGTCAGGAATCTTCCAATGATCACAAAGCCATTTAACACACTTTATGGACCTTGTCATCATGGGAAGCATGCTAGAAGGCGGTTCAAAACAAAAGAGTACTCGACCACTCAGATGCTAGAGCTTGTTCACACTGATCTATGTGGACATATGAGGACTAAAATTACTCAAGGTGATAAATATTTCATGTTGATTATTGATGAATTTTTCACGTATGACTTGGATAATGCTTTTAAATAAAAAATTAGAAGCTTTTAGACAGTTCAAATCATTCAAAGCATTAGTTGAGAATGAAATTAATCTAAATATTAAGTGTCTAAGATTAGATCAAGGAGGAGAATTAATGTCAGATCAATTTATTGAGTTTTGTGAAGATCATGGAATAAAGAGACAGTATTCAGTAGCCAGAACTCCACAACAAAATGGAGTAGTTGAACAAAAAATAGAACAGTTCAAGAGATGGCAAGGATAATGCTAAATCAATCCAAGATAAGAAATAAATATTGGAGAGAGGAAGTTAGTATAGTATTGCATATTTATAATAGAGCTTTATTAAGAGTCAACAGCAACAAGACTCCTTATGAGCTATGGAAAGACAAACTAGCAATAGTTGATTATTTTAGATTTTTCAGTAGCAAATGCTTCATAAAGAGAACCAATGAAAAACTTGGCAAGTTTGAATCCAGAGTAGATGAAGGTATATTTCTTGGTTATTCTTGAAAAATTAAAGCTTATAAATGTTATAACAAAAGAACCAAGAAAATTGTTTAAAGTGCAAGTGTCAGGATAGAAGAAGATGGAACACAAAAGATTAGTGATCCAGTAGACATTCCTGAAATCATTAAAGAGGAAGGCTTTGAAGAATTAGATGAAGATGAGGAAAAGGAGAGAAAGGGCAGCAAGACTCCATGTAAATATGTTTATAAAAATCATAATGAATGTGACATCATTAGGGATATAAAATAAGGAATTCGCATGAGAAGAATTATGGTAAGTGAATTTGAACAAGTTAATTTCTCTTTGTTATCTAAAATTTAGCCTAGAAAATTTTCAGAAGCCAGACATGATGAGCATTGGGTTAAGGCTATGGATGAATAATTAGATCAGATAGAAAAGAATGATACTTGGGAATTAGTGCCTAGACCAAAAGATCACAATGAGATAGGAACAAAATGGGTTTATAGAAATAAGTTGAATGAAAATGGAGAAGTAACCAAAAATAAAGCAAGATTAGTATGTAAAGGATATGCTCAGATTGAAGGAATAGATTTTGAAGAAACTTTTTCACTAGTAGCAAGGTTAGAGGCTATTAGAATGTTTCTTGCATATACATTATTTAAAAATTTCAAAGTATTTTAGATGGATGTCAAATCTGCCTTCCTAAATGGGAATCTTGAAGAAGAGGTCTACATTGAGTAGACTGAGGGGTTTATTCTATCCAATATTAGTAATCATGTATGTAGATTGAAGAAAGCATCTAATGGATTAAAACAAGCTCCCAGAGCTTGGTATGCAATACTTGATAAGTACCTACAAGATCAAGGATTCAAGAGAGGATTTGCTGATAGTAATCTTTACATCAAAACAGAAGGTGAGGATCAATTGATTGTTGTGGTTTATGTTGATGATATCATTTTTGGAGGAAATATTGAAAAGAAAAAATAATTTTCTGATAGAATGCAAAAAGAATTTGAGATGTTAATGCTTGGAGAATGATCATTTTTCTTAGGATTACAAATATTTCAATCAAATAAAGGAATTTTTATATCTCAAAGTAAATATGCCAAGGAAATGTTGAAGAAATTTGGTTTTGAGGATTGTGTACTAGTTGGCACACCTATGTGTATAAGAAATAAGGTGAGCAAGGATGAAGATTCACGTATTACAGATCAATCTTTGTATAGATCTATGATTGGTAGTCTTTTATATTTGACAGCATCAAAACCAAACATCATGCATGCAGTAGGTATGGTTACAAGATATCAGTCATCTCCAAGAGATAGTCATGTTCAGTTGGTGAAAATAATATTTAGATATATCAAAGGGAGATTAGATTATGGATTATGGTATCCCACAGTTAAAGATTTCACTTTAGTTGCTTATACAAATTCAGATTGGTCAGGGTGCTTAGATGATAGAAAGAGTACAAGTGGAGGAGCTTTCTTCCTTGGTGATGTGTTATACTCAAGTGCTTTGGATGAAGTAAAATTTGGAATATATCAAGGTAAAGTATGATGAACCTATTTCAATTTTTTGTGATAACATAAGTGCTATAAATATTTCAAAAAATCCAATAATGCATTTAAGAACAAAACATATTCCCATTAGATATCACTTCTTAAGAGAGAAAGTTGCATATGAATAGGTTAAGTTGGAATACATTAGTACTAAAAAGTAGATTGCAGATATTTTCACAAAGGCACTACCAAAAGACACATTTGAGTATATGTGAGAGAAGTTGGGAGTAATTTCCTTTACTTCTTGCCATTGAGGTTCAACATTAGTTGAGGGGGAGATAAGTGTTAGCTCTAGGTAGGCCCTTTGCCATTGATGTCAAAGGGGGAGAATAATAGATACAGACATAGGTGAAAAAATAAGTATAGGGAAAAGGTACAAGTTGCTACAATAAGGGGGGGTTACTATATGTTTTTTTTTGATGACAGTATGTGCAGGTGATAGGATGTGGTAGTTTCAAGATTGAGGTTGCCATCAATGACAAAGGTGGAGATTGTTGGAAATATTGTCATTGATGTCAAAGGTCTAGAATTATTGATGATAAAGGCCCCATTGCATTTAATGTTGTTTATCTTGGCTAATGTGAGTTAATATTTATTTAATATTAACAAATATAGTTTTGGTTGCATATGAGACAAAAGAAGGGCCCATGGAGAAGTTGAAGAGCCATAGGATAAAGACAAAAGAAGGATGGGATGCATTTTCTCATGAAGAGTCATCTTGGAGAATACCAAGAGTCACCAAGTGAAGACAAAAGAGTAAGGGCACAATTTCTCATGAAGGGACACTTTGAGGAATATGAAAAGTCACCATAGATAAGGACAAAAGTGGGAAGGACGTTTTTGGTCATGAAGGGTCACCACATGACTTTTCAAAAGCTTTAATATGAAGGGTCTTCCAAGATTGGTGCCATTTTCCATGAGGATTGAAGGGTCACAAAGGGGGAAGGCCAAAGGTCATTTGGAAAGCTATAAATAAAGGCTTGAGAAGCCATTTGTAGATATGAATGATAGAGGTTGATTTGATATTGTATTATCTATCTTAGAAGAGAAATTGTGAGAGTTGAATATGATTTGTATTTGTTATATCTAGCTTAGAAGAGCAAAGGTGAGAGAGAGGAAAGAGATGTTGTATTGAACTATCATTTGTTGATATAGAAACATTGAGAGATAGGTGTGTGGTATACACAAATTGGTTGGTGCTCATGTGGGTTGGTGCTCACAAATAATAGCTGGGTTGGTGCTCGGCAAAGGCGTATGGTGCTCCTATGGGTTGGTGCTCATGAATAGTAGCTAGGGTGGTGCTTGACAAAGGGGTATGGTGTTCCTACAAGTTTGGCTTGAGAATATTATTTGGGTTTGTGCTCATTCATATAATTGAGATTTTTCTCCGTGGTTTTTCCCACATTGGGTTTCCACGTTATATTTGGTGTCTTTCTCTTTCTTGTGTGATGTTTATTATTTTATTTTTATTGCATATCTTGAATGTTTGATTAAGGGAAATTTATATAAGATATATAATATACTGATTCATGGCCCCCCTCTTAGTATATTTCGTGCTTAATAGTAGGAACTTACTTGGAGGCTATCAATCCATTATTTTAAATAATCAAGTTATGAAATAAAAATAGCTTACATAAATAATATAGGGTACTAAAATTAAATACAAGAAGTGCTTGATAAATGAATAGGTGAGTTTAACTAATTATAGCAATATATAGATTGATATTAATGCTAAAAAAATCATGTATGATCCATAAAATAGGGTGAGGCTCTATGATCATGCAGAAGGTCTAAAATTTGGATTTGGTTGAGGTCTAGTGGGGAAAATATCTTTATGTTTATTTTTCACATAGTGATCATCGGTGGTTGGGGTGACTATTTGTGGTTAGGGTGACTGTTGATGGTTGGGAAACCATTGGTATTTATCGACAAATCATTAACGATTAAGGTGACTATCAATAATTACTATGATTTTAGTTTGGTTCAATAAATTGGTCTAATTAGGTTATAAAATGGAATTCTTATAAGTGGGTTTGGGCTGGGTTGGTTTTGAAATAAAAAAATCAATTAGTTACCGAAAATAAATACTTAGTTTGTTGGTTGTTGATCTAAAGAAGGGTTGAGGTGGTTAGGAAAACTATTGTTGGAGCATGGGGTAATTATAGTAGAGTAAAAATACCTGGTTATTGGTTGATGGGTGGTAGTGCTTTAGGTATCTATCACACTTGCTAGTTCATGATAAGAAGACCTATAAAATGAATTTATGATGCAAGAGGCTCTACTTCTAGATGTAGATGATGATGGATTAATTGATTGATATTTTTCACCTCCTCCTCCTATCTTTTTATAGGAAGGAAAGAGAGGTGAAACAATAGGTTAAAAAGAGGTTTAATAGGTAGTTTATGTTTTAACTTTCACATGCATTGGCTCACACATGAATTAGACAAGTCAAATATAAAAAATCAAGCTTAAGTTTGAGTAGAGTTAACTTTTTAGGTAGCTATAACCTAACCATCGGTAGTCATGCCTAACCATTGGTGGTTAGAGTGGCATTTGATAGTTGAGGGTAAGGTTAAGTTTGGTTAAGGTGGGTTAGCTAGTCAGTTTAGATAATCAACTAACTTGACTCAAATTTTACAATCAAAAGGTTATGAAAGAGTTCCTAGGGGTTCCCAAGGTGGTTTAGGGGTTAGTTCAACATATATAACCATTATGTGTGGTTATTTAGTCTCTAAATTTTACCCCTTTTTTATGCAGGTTATATAAGCAAGATAAAAAAATAGATTATGGGTCAGAAGCTAGGTTGCCCCAAGCATAAGAGGAGGTGTTCCCCCTCAAACTAAGAATTGATGAGGTTAAACAAATTTAGTCATGGGTTTGAAAATTTGGTAAGTTGGTGTTGAGATGGTTGATAGGTTGGGTACTGAAGCATAAACATGAGCACAAAGTGAGACTAAGTGTGATCATCAAGATTGTATAATGGCTAGGTTATCATGATTTGTAAAATAGAGGTCAACATTATAAATACAAGTGACAAGTGGAACATGTGACCATATGTGACAATTTGGCTACACTTATAAATACAAGTCTCATAGACAAGGTCAACATTTTTATGGGTATCCAAGGTAGGAAGTATTCTCATGAGTATGCAAATTGGTTAGGTGTGTGTAATATAACACAAGTTTAAAATGTTAAACATGGTAATGTAGTTAGTGAAGTCAAAAGGACCAAGGTAACATCATCACAAAACATGTGATAGTTGGGCCAAAATAGCCAATTATGAGGTTGATGTGGTTTAGATGTGTTTGTTTGAGAAAGTAATCTCTATTGGTAAGTAGTTAGATATATTTTTAGGGTTTAAAAAATTATTGAAAATTATGGATGAGAGGGAAAATCCCTACAATGTTGACCATTAATGGTCATGGTAGATCCTCAAGGTTGACCATTAGTAGTCACCATGACCATCATCAGTCATATGTCAGCCCTAAAAGGGTGTATACAAAATAAATGTTAAGGTATTTATTGCCTTATTTGGAAACCATTGATGATTACTCTCTTTAAATTTTTTATTAAAGTAGTAATGATGGTTGGTGAGTTTTTTAGATGTTGGAGTGAGTGATTGAGGGGACGAAGAGATTTACTAGAGATTAGATCAAACTAAGATATAACATAGATAAGGGAGGGCATGAGGTTTAGGTGGGTGTAGTCCCAAGGGTTCCTCTTTGATGATGATTGAGGAATGAGGTAGGGCTTGTTTTGAATTGGCAGAGTAGTTTTTAATTGAGAAAATGGATATCTAATTTTTAATTGGGTTATTGTTAATTATTTGACTTAGGGCTAGGGTTTTGATAGTTATTGTTTATTTTGGAGTTTGATTGGTTAGATGAATATTTTTAGGGGTAGGGTAGATAATATATGGTAGAGGTAGTTGTTGGTAGGTTTTTTTATAGGTTATGAGGTTAGGTAGGTATTTTTAAAGGGTAGGTATTTAGGTTTGATTGTCAATGGTCACATTATAGTGATCATCTACAATCATTTTTATTCATCATCAGTTACTGCTAACAATCAACACTCAAGTATGAAATTTTGATAGTCGATAATCAATCCTCAATAGGCCACATTGTGTTGACCATCGATGGTACATTACCTAACCATCAGTGGTTGACTATAGGAATAGTTAACCATTGATGGTCGATGGATGAGTTGAAAAGTTTTTTAAGAGTGATTATTGATAGGTAATAGTTTGTGTTAAAAGGTAAAAGCATGTTTTGAAGGGGTCCTAACCATATAAAATTAATATAGGTAAGGTATAAAACCTAGAAGACATGAATGTCGAAGAACAAATATCATGGAACCAAAAAGGGAGCAAAGAATAACTCATACATAGTTGAAAAATAGTAGCTAATATTGACTAAATAGAAGAAAATGAATGATAATTTTTAATGGGCTAAGGGGAATTTAAGTGATTATGGTGAGGTCTATGAGTTAAGTTAGGGGTTAGGTGAAGGTAATGTGTATGGATTAATAAGGTTTAATGATGGGTAAAAGTAATAGGTATAGGTCATATTAGGTAAATTTTATGAGTTGGATAGATTGGAATAGGGGATATGTGAAAGTGGTATAATTTGTAGGTATAATATATCAGTGAACTAAGTTTGTTTTTATCAAACCATGAAGACATGGGAATAGATAAAAATGAGAGATAGAATGCCCTAGATATTAGATAAGATTCAACACATGATGACTAGTGATAATTAGGAGCACATGGAAGATGTGGGCCTCAAAGTATGAGGTATTATTAGCACATACCTCAAGATGTATTGATGTTAGTGGAACTCATCAAGAGATGGGACCCTACCACTAACACCTTCTTACTTCCTAAATGAGAGTTGACTATCTTACCTAAGGACATCCACAAGATAGTGTGGCTACCCATTTGGGGTGAGCTAATTTACCACATTAAGATTGATGAGTAGGATGGGTAGATGGAGCTATTATATAGAGATGACCTCCATTTTACAAGGTGGCACTTAAGAAGATTCCACTACACACCACTATACTAGAGAGATAGGGATTCAAGGAGGCTTTCTATGATGATGATGATGATGATGATGATGATGATAGTGGTTACATGTTATGCATTACCAAATTTTAGTAGGGAGAGGTTCTTATACTTGTTGATGGTGGTGCTTTTGGAGATGTGGTTGGGTCACACAATATTTTCATAAGCACCTGTGCTACTTATTTAGATTTACCGAGAGTTATGGGGATTCCAATCTCACATGAGATATAAGAATAGTGTCAGGATTATTTTTCATTGTTGGGCTTACAAGCACATCAAGGTTTTGAGACCTATGGGGTTATAATGGGAGGGTTTTATGTAGATGGATTACAGGGTTTGATACATGGAGTGGAAATGAGACTATGCATTCTCAAGTCTAAGAGGAGGATCACATGATATGGGTTGGTATAGGGCCTAACTAGATTCCTTAGTCATGGGATATGTGATTTGGATACCATATATTAGGTTTATAGGGTGGGTACATTATAGGAGACATACTCTATCTTTTTAAAGCTACCAATTGATTTATGGTAGATGAGACCATGAGATAATGCTAATTCTATTTTATAAGGTACAAAGGTAGTTTAACCTTGTTTAAGATATACCAGGTCATTCTTGAGATATAAGAGGGTGGATGTAGAGTTTCCACTACTCACTCTATAAATAATGCATGATTTTATTAATCATAAGGATTTACCTATGAGGATAGATATGGATGATGCAGGTGTGATATATAGCTATCCTACATGGTACTTGGCAATCTATGCCATCATTATTTTTGGTGGTGATGATGATGGTCAGTAGGATATATATGTTGATGCTAGAAGAGATGGTCAGTAGGTTTAGATGCAGGGGGTTACCCCAAATGTATAGGTAATGACCACAGAGAGGGACTAGGCACACACATCTCTACCTATAGCTTAGGTCTATTTAGTAGAAACATAATCATCATTGGCAGTATCATAGGGTCAAGTGGAAACTTTGATAGGGGAGAGAGATTAGGCTAGGTCTTAGCTAGCCTTGGTGATTTAGGAGAGAGATTCTCTCTGGTATGTAGGAGGTAGAGTACCAAAAGTTACAAGACTAGTAGGTACTATCTTGATGCAAAAATATGTAATGACTATGGAGGAACTAAAGTATTATGAGGCCTTGGTATTTATGCATTTTCTATATAAGATCTGATGGGCTAAGTATAGTGCTAAGATTGTAGGAGGTGATAACATGGTGACATGAGGTTAGTGGGCCATATTTGTAAGGGGATAGGTAGGTGTAGGAGGGCAAGCTCTAAGAGGAAATGGTGCCCTAGGATCATATATTTGTTATGAGACATGATATTTTGATGTATTTTATGATTTTGATATTGACCTATGAGCTGATGTAGTGATATGTATATTTATTTTGAGAGACATTTATATTTTTCATACACTATGATGATTATTTATCACATATAGATATGATCCTTTGTTTATGGTTTGTGTTTCATGGTTTTGATGTTCATGTTGATCATTGATGATGTCATGTTGATATGATTGTGATTATGAGATGTTGATGTAGACTCACCTAACTAAGCATATGATGATATATCTCTTTAATTTATGTTCATGATCATGTTTGATATGGATTGATGTTATTTATGTGATTACGATGTGATGGTTATGGATGACTATGATGATCTTGATATGATTATGTGATGTTAATTTTATGATTAGGATGATTATTATGACATTATGATTATGGTATTTTATGTATGTTGGTTTATGGATGTGATCATTTAATTTCATGTTTGAGATGATCATATTTATGATATTTATATGATTATGGTTAAGGCTATTGGTTATGCTTACGTGTACAAGGTTATGATGTGATTATTGTTATTATTATAGATTATGGATCATAGTTATATGGATGTGATAAATGGTAGGATGTTGATTATGTTATGATGATATTTATGATTATGGTTTTCATGTGTAAATATAATGATTACATGCCTCTTTATTTAGGTTTAGACATGTGGTGGATATGGTATGTGTAAGTATGAGGATGTGATGGTTGATAGTTAATTTATTTGTGGAGGTGGTGATTATGCTAATGATGTGATGATGATATTATGTGATGAGTTTATGATTATGGTCATTTTTTTAGATTAGGTTGATGAAAATAAATTAAGTTAAAGAAAAAAACCAGATGTGAGAAGGAGAAGAAAATATAAGTGAATGCATCAACTAGTGTGAGAGAATAAGGAGGTACAATGTTTGTTCTTTATCAAGGATGAAAATAAACTGAAGTTAGACTAGATTAAGTAACATAATACCTTCAAATTATTCACATTATAATTCTTTAGTTGGTTAAAAAATGTGACTTCATCACATAATGCCAAGTAAGCTCAAAATACCTTGATTATTGTGTATAAAAGGGAAATGGATGAAGGTGGAACCTTTTTGTGAGACTATATTGCCTCTTATAGAGGTTACCAAAGAGTCATTATAAATAATTACATGTAGTATAAGGTGTATAATAATTTATGCAAGAAGTTTAATTATGAGAATTGATTATGGCTTCCAAAATTACTTTGTTATTTTTGATGTCTGATAATGGGTCTTTTGCTATTTTGTTATTTCTTGGGAGGGTTAAGGGAAGTTGATTGATATGAGAAGCTTCCAAAAAAAATAGATAAGCTATGACTAATGCTTTACTAATCCATCCTTTAATGGAGTGGTCTATGTCTTGTGTGTTTTGTTTAAGGCTTTTGATAGGTGTCCTTTAAGGGAGAAGTCTACCTTATATTGAGAAATTTTGATATGCTTGTGCAACTATCTTCTAAGGGAGAATTCTTTGAATGCTAAAGAGTGACACATATGGGTTCTTTTGATTATTATTTTGATGTTTTATTTTGATGTCATGGAATTTCTTATATAGGTTAAAAGGGTCACCTTTTATGAAGGAAAAAATAAAAGCATAATAAGGTTGATTAGTTGTAAAAGAGGTTTAGGTGACAATGACCATGGGAATCCATCTTATGAAATAGGTGGAAAGTAACATGAGAATCATGCCATGGGTAGATCCATGGTATCCATTTTTCAAGATTAGAATACAATTGTGATGGATAATCACATGATTTAATTATAATCAGTTGTTCCTAAAATAAGGAGATGAATGTGGTTTGGAAATAAGAGATGAGCTTAAGTTGGAAAAAAGGTATGTTTAATCCTATTTTAACAAAGGAAAGGACACATATGTGAAGCATTAATGGTCTTATGCTCTGGCTTCCCTTTAAGAGAGGATAACTGGTAAGCTCTTGATCCATACTTCTGTATTATGTTATAAGGTCTAAGCCAATTGAAAGTAAACTTGCCTCACTTTTTTTTATCCATATTGGTGACATGTTGATTTTATTTGATGATGAGGTCTTTAATATTGAATTCATGTACTTTAAGGTGTTTTTTATAAGCACATTTGATGCATTTTTAATAAACATGAATATGAGTGAGTACTAATTAATGACATTCATCGAATACCTTAGGTTGGGCTAAATTTTCTTGATGATAATTGCTCTCAAAGATGAGATATTTCATGGATATGTGAATAAAGGTAACTTGGAATTTGAGAGGCAAGACAACCTCTAATCCAAAAACAAGAGAGAAAAGGGTAGTAACTATAGGAGTTTTAATTATAGTATGATGTGCCCATAAGGTGAAGGGAATATATAAATGCCAATCCTGACTAGATGCATTAACCATTTTAGTTAGAATGTTATTGAGAGTTTTATTAGAGGTTTCCACATGTCCATTAACTTGTGGATGATAATGATATGAGAAACTCTACTTGATATTGAATGCATCACAAAGACCCTAAAATTGTTTGTTTTTGAATGATTTGACATTGTCAGTGATAATTTTGTGAGGAACATTAAAATGACAAATAATGTGATGGTTGATAAAGTAAAAATTATTTTTAGCTTTGGTTGACATAAGAGGAATAACCTCTACCCATTTGGTGACATATTTAGTTTTGGTGATGATATAATGATGTTGATATGAAGAATAGGGGTTAATTTCTCTGATGAGATCTATACCCCATTATGATAAGGTCCAAAACTATTTTGCTATCTGAAGACTATGGCTAGGTGTGTGATGCAAGTTAGTATGTTGTTTTTATTTTATGCACTTTTTCACATAATTAAAACAATCTTGGTTAAAGGTAGGCTAGTAATAGCCAAGGTGAAGGATGAATTTAGTAATGTATAAGCCACTAAAGTGTCCCTCATAGATCCCATCATGCATTTCCCTGATAGCATGAGAGGCCTCATGACTATGTAGGCAATGAAAGAGGAGACCATCAAATCCATATTTATAAATAATTCCCCCTAGTATGGTGTAACATGAGGTGCTCTAAATAAATGCCCTTCTAGAATTATTGGAAAGAACAAAAGGAATGGTGGCAAGGTTGAGATAGTCAAAGATATATTGATAGCAAAGGTTAGGTTGTGTTTCCTTTGAATTTAATATGGTGGGAGAGTCTAATTTGACATAAGAGGGTTGGGTAAGTTGATAGATAATGATAGATAGCTTAGATTCAAAGGGTACAGATAGTATCTATGAAGCATTTAAATGATGCTAAAATTACATTAGGTAGTTATTCATATTGTTATAAAACATAATTATTACATTAACAAGATCCATTAATTTAATTGACCACAAGTTGAGAGTCACCAAATATGTTAATCATTTTTTACTCCCAAGTCTAATGAGGTTTAGAAGAGTATCACTAGGACTTTATATACGACCACATTGGTGGTATATTTAAAATCTAACTTGAAGGATAAAGGAAGAGGTTTCCATTGAAGGGGAATAAGGACAATCTTAGCTCCACCACCATGTTGACACTTTGATCCATTGAATAACATGGTCACTTGATTGGTGAATTCTAGCTGAGAGAGGGTCATTATGGACTTATTGGGAAGCTCAAAAAGAGGAGGTCAAGTGTCTGTTAATGGTGTTTTGGCCGATTGGTTGGTAATGAATTGCCTTTTAATTGACTTCTATTGAAGGAACTCAAATTCAAACTCAACCAAAAGTATGAGCCACTTAGCCATACATTGGTTTTGGTATGGCTTAGAGTGCATATACTTTAGTGGGTTACTATTGATTATGACATAGGCTATACGTTGAGAATGTAATGGTGAAGCTTGGTTACCATGAATACCAAGGCTAGGTAAAGTTTCTCAATATAGGTGTATTGAGTATTATACTCTACAAATGTGTGACTAATGTAGTATATGGATTTATCTTTATGTTGTTCATCCTAATGAGATAGAATTTCCCCTAAAGAGTGGTTGGTGGTGGAGATATAAAGGTAAAAATGTTGATCTTATTTGGGAGGAATGAGGACAAGTGGAGACAAAAGGCAATTTTTAAGTGAATCAAAGGCCTTTTAAAAAAAATTATTCTAATTAAAAGATACATCCTTTAGAAGGCAATGAAAGGGTTGGCATCGTTATTCTATATAATTACTTGAGGTGGGTAGGAGGAGGCATGTCTAGGATTTCTTTTGTTTTGACAAGATTGAATTTGATTCCCTGAAGGGAGATAATAAATCCAAGGAGATTCCTTGATGAAGTCCCAAAAATACACCTTTCTGGGTTAAGGTAGATGTGATTATGGGTGAGTTACTTAAAGATAATCTTAAGAATGACGAAATGATCCTTACACCATTTGGATTTCTCAAGAAACTCATCAACGTAGTGTGGAAGATGTAGGTCATGGAAGATGTAGGTCATAACACATCAGTAGGTTACACCAACACTCTTTAATCTAAAGGGCATGACCCTATATCAGAATATTCCCAATGTGATGATAAAGTAGGTTTTGTGTTGGTCTTTGGGGGTAATTAAGATCTAATTATAACTTGAGAATCCATCCATAAGAGATAAAATAATGTGGTTAGTTGTAATATCAACTAGTTGGTCAATGCTTGATAGAGGAAATTCATCCTTAAATCAAGTTTAAGGTCATTAAATTCCACACAAATTCAAAGTCTCCCTATGGCTTTGGTGACAAGTAAATTTTTTGATACCCATTTGGGATAGTCAATGGGTTGAATAAAATTGATGAACAAAAGATGTTGAATCTCTTATTTGACAAAAAGGGCTATGTAAGGGTGAAATCGATGAAGTGTTTGTATAATAGGATTAGCATCATGGTTAGTCACTATGTTGTGGGTAGAAATAGATGGGTTGATTCCTATCATGTCATTTTAATACCAAGTAAATGTTATGCTATGGTCTTGAAGGAAGGAGGGGAAGTCCCAAAGCTCCTCAGAATTTAGCATTTGGCCAATTTTGATAATGTGCAAGTTATCTAGAGTGCCCAAGTGGATATCCATGGTGGATTAATTTAGCATGGTTTAAGTCTTAGGATGAAGATATTTATGGATATAGGAATATTATACACTAAGATAGGTGAGAATGCAATTGTCATCTTGACATTAAATAATATTAATGGTAGGAGAGTTATTTCCTATCATCTCAAGGTGGGTCAAAGGAATGATCATATTTGTTCCATCCTTTTGATAAGTTAGTGGTCTGAGGTTGATCATGTTGATGAAAATAAAGTTATCGGGATGATGTTATAATCTTCAACTATCAATGGTGGAGTGGATTGTGGGGATGGGATTTCCTCATTAATGATAGTGATAGGAGGAGTGTTGATGTTTTGTTTAGGTGGCATGAAACTGAGTCCATGAATTTTGTGATTTTTTTGGGTCTTGATTGGAAGTAACTCATGTGTACTTTGTTCATATTGTCCTAGACCAAATCCATTACAAGCACACCTATAAAGGTATGTCTAGGCAAATTTTTGTTTATCTAGGTAGGACAAACTGGAAGTGAATGGTTGAGGTGAAAAATAAGAGGTATAAGTGTCAAGGGGTTCATAAAGTCCCTTATAGATGAAATTGGTTTAAATAATTTGAGTTCCCAAAAGGAACAATGGTTTCAGTATTGGGGTCATATCCATGTTGTTGGTCAAGATTAACATACTCTTGAGGAGTAGGAAAAGTGTCTAATATCAAAAGGTGATACTCTCCCAATGAAAGATGCTAGAATATTGACTCCAAAGGGTCTATTGTGGGGATTTGGGTGGAAATAAAAAAATTAAATGGTGGATGATTAAGTGGTAGAATAAAATTTAGCTTCATCTTTTACTGGTGAAGATTTGTTGGATGGGGGAAGGATAATGGCACTGGGTCGGTACATCATGTTACATTATGTTAAAGGACTCGGGTCCACTTGTATGGTAAAAAATTGACCTTCATGTTTAAATTTGAGGCATTAGTGTAGGGTGGATGGTACATATCCCATGTAATGTATCCAAGGAAATCCCAACAAAATGTTGTATTGGAACTATCCTTCTACTACATATAAGATTTTTGGAAGTGTACGGGGTTCTGGGTGAATGTGAAAGTTAATGGTTCCTAGAGTTGTGTCTATGGTATCTATTATCACTTGGATTTTTAAAATTTTAGGAGATGTAAAATATATCCTCACCCAAGTGGCATAATTGAAACACCTCTAGTCTTGTGGGTAGCCTAAAGATGAGGTGAATCTCTTGATAGGGTTAGCTCCCTTGATGTACCACTTTGGATCACAACTACACCTAAAATTTTTTTGGGGGAAAGGGAGAGAGATAAATAAAACAAAAATAACCTAAGGGATATGATACAACAAAATAGATCATGAACTCCAACCAATATCATGTTACATATGAGGATAAACAAAGCATACTCTCCTTCAATCTGCATCTTCGCACATTAATGTTACATTATGTGATTATGGATAAATGTGAAAATCTAGGAGGACAATACAAGAGACATTGAATAGAACTAATGAATATATTGAATAAATTAATCCTTAACATTTCATATAACAATTCACATGCCTTATAATAAGAATATTTCCAACTATAAATATGGTGAAAGAATGAGACAACATGCTAAAGAATCCATAGTCTTCACTAAGCAAGATTCATCATCCAAGTAGACACACTTATGAATAGTCATGAAGAGGAAAAAATAAGTAGTTTTATTGATTAAATGGTATTAAAATTAGTATGGATTCACCATAATATGTAGGATTATAAGTTACAATGGAAAAAATGGCTAGTTCTTATAGAACTTGTGAGAGAGAGGAGAAAAGATAAGTCTAAGGGTCATAAGGACACTTGTCAAGCTAAGAGAATCAGATAAATGTGCATGAGAATAGGATATGATATTAAAATTTCAAGGTTATAAATCACAAGTGTCCATCCAAGTTATCAAACTCTTGTAAAGTGGCATAAAAATCGTCATTCTGGCTTAGAAAATTGCATTCATGATTTGAGCTTCTTGAATTCCTCATAACTAATTAGGAGTAGGTAAAATGATTTTAATGAAGGGGAAGTATTTCATACATTCTTATTCATGAATTTTTTAGTCTTGGTCCTCTAGAATCATCCCAAAATGATTTATCATCATCTTATGTCCAAAAAACTCCTCTTTTATGCACCCTGCACACTTGTACTCAAATTTCACTTTAGTTTTTCATGAAAATTAATAGGAGGGAGTGGATGACACCTTTAAATACATTTAATTGCCTTATAATCATCAATAACACCTTAAAAATACTTCCACTTGGATTTTTCACACTTCTCATTAGACCTCTAGCTCAACTAGCCATTGACATTCCTCAAAACCTACCAATCTTGACCCTAGGGAAGTACCCTCTATATAAGAAAAAATATAGGGTATATACCCTATTTTAATATATAATATAATTATTATATTATCTTTTTCATATCATCTAAAGGATCTATAATAATTTTTAGCTCTTAGTCAGGTAAATAGACCTCTTAACTCATACAAAACCTAAAATAGACTTGTGTGAAGAAACTGGTAATAGGGTTTAAGACTATGGAATATGTATTTACTTGTTTGAGCCTTTTCAATTTTCTATATCCACTATAAAAATCCTATGTATGTTGTCATGGTCATGTTAGAGTGGCTTTAATCTCTATTCAATAGCTTGACCTTTTATATACCCTTCATACTCTTGAACTGATAAGACTATGTCCTATCATTTGATTGTGCTTTTGTTCACCGAAGGAGTACCTATAAATATCTATGCATGAATTAGACATTGGGAATAGTTCATGGGATCTATTTCTATATTTAAATATCATTGATCCATATTTTAAACATTTTTTTTACTCCCATATACACTGTCAATGCTCTTACTCACAAAATTTTTCGCTATCTTCTTCGCTATGTGATCAAAGAATTTGAAAAATAGAGGAAGTTATATCAAGTGTTCGTCTATAAAAACATGAAACCAAACACTAACATACTAACATCTCTAAGCTTCAATCTTAGGGGGAGCTTAATAAACAAAAATTAATTGAAAACCCAACTAAAATGCAAAGAACAACAATATTTACCTTCCTTGATAGCTCCAAACAATTTCTTCATTGGCTTGTTTGGATTATGCATAAGAAGTATTCATCAATGACATATGGCTAAAATCATATCCTCTATGCACAATTGTTGAATGCTTGGATTTATTGATGGCTTGGCTCAATTTCAACAATATAACACTAGGCTTTTAGCTTCATGAATCTATTTTTGCATTATAAATCTACTTTTGATTCAGCTCCCTAAATGAATAACTCTAGGCTGCCTTTTATAAGCTCTCAAATCCCTTGGAATAGGTTAAATATGACCATGGTTGAGTTCATTAAGCTTGGTTGTGTTTGGCATATTCCTAGAATATTCTCTTTACATATTTTCCAAAAGTGACAACTTACAACCATGGTTGAGTTTATTAACACTTGTTTATTTTGGCATATTCCTAGGATAGTCTTTTAGATATTCTCAAAAAGTGAAAAATCACAAAGGAAAGATGCTTTTGAATTTCCTTTGTAGTAATTAATTTATTTGATTTATTAGTTTATGGGTGAACTCAATTAAGATTTGAAATTGATTTAACTTGCTAATTTATTTTGATTAGGGTGTGTAAGTTAATTAATTCTTTTTAGGCATTTGGTCATTTGTTTGATTTTGATTTATTTAATGTATGTATTAACCTTGTTTAGTTTATTTAATAGGCCAAATTAAATTAATGCAATGTTATGAATCTAAATTTGAGACTAATAGAAATATTTGGGATAGGTATTTAATAATTGGTAAGAATTAGTCTAAAGTTAGATATGAAACCATTGGTGGCCAAATTTAGGTGTCTATAGTTTACCCCTATTTGGGAAGATGTTATAAGTTGTAAGTATAAAAACATATTTTAAAATAATAAAATGGTTGTTTATGCTTACAACTACAATATTATTGATTTAACTATAGCCCCCCTTTGAGGGAGTGGTTGGCAAGTGGGTCAACAAATGGTCCCTCAAAGGAAAGAAGTGAAATGAGCTGACCAAACAAATGAAGATGTTGGGGTGACAACACATTGATTTACCCAAAGTTGGGAAAAATCATAAATAAATACAAGTGGGATGGTGTACAATGGTTTTCCCAAAGGTGGTTATAAGCATTGTACCAATTTTGGCAACATGGTATGATAACACAATGTTTTACCCCAACAAATGATATAATCATTTAGAATGCATGTAGGATGGTGTATAGTGTTGATGTATTATACCTTCATTATGAAAACATGATTGATAAGTTGATATAGAGGATAAAGATGAATTAGAACAACTTGCTAATAGGGAGATGCTCGTCTGAACTAACAAAGGTTGAAATTCTTTCATTACTTGATTAATCTATTTGGGATATGATTGGGTAGCGGACTAATATTATTTTTGATGTCAGTATCGAGGAGATGGTGATGTTGCATTGATGTTGTAGACCTCTCAAAGTTGATTTTTGTTGTAGAATTTTATGGTAGGCCTCATGATAGAACACCATGGGGGCTGGGCCAAAATATACATAAGGAATAACTCCCAATATCTAATACTCAGTGGACAAAAATTGCACTAATGATAAAAAGCATGATGAAAATGTAGATGTTTGAATATGGATATATTCAAGAATAATGTGCAAGGAATCACCCAATGAACATGCATAGGCTGAATCATGGACATAGTGTTGAAAGTAAAAAAATAAGCATACAAATAAATAAATAAACAAAATAGACAAACAAATAAATAAACAAGACAAATAAATAAACAAATAAGTGTTAGTCCCTATGTTAGTATAAACAACACGACAAACATTGCCTCTAGAAACTAGGTGACAACTTAAATAACAAACAAGATAGGGGAATAGAAGAAAAAGAAGGGGGTGGCTGAGTTGTCTCCATATGTGCTAGGTAAGTGGATGTTGCCTATATAGTTCCATGGATATGAGAATCTAACAAAACTTTAGGCCAAATGTAGTTCTCCTAAGAAATGAGAAGAAAATGATGATTAATATAAGGCATGATGGATGTTATACAATAATTGGGATGAATTCACAAAATGGAGATAGTTTAGGATAAAAGGCCAAAAAAGATGGAAAAACTAAGGAACAAGTGGTTTATTTATGACTTAGTAAGGGTTCCTAGAATCCTTAAGGAAAAGAAGTGGTCAATGTTTTTGTTTTTTCTTAATGATTTTCAAATGTTTTTTATGGAATTTTCTAAGTATCTCAACTCAATCAAGAATTATGAGACACTTAAAAGGTCCAAGGTAACAAAATGGTGAGAGCATTATAACTTGAAGTGATGCTCACAAAATGATGAGAGTATGACTGAAGGGGGACTGAACTGACCTCAACATGAATTAAACATGACCTAGATAGTCTCAAAATGGCTTTATCTCATAGTAGTTCACCTCATAGTAGAGGAATCTAACTACTATAGTATCCAATTCAAACAAAATAGGCATAGTTCGTATGATGGCATAGTACAACATATGAATGGCTAGGTGATATATCAAGGCATAATAAATAAATATTGCCCCTAATTTTCCCATAGGTAGTTATAACTAGGATACAATTGATTGATCAATGATACCAATTTGCCCCAGTAGGTGATATACTTAGTATCAAGATCAGTGAACACTAATTTTCCCCAATATGTGATATAATCAGGCTGACATAAATAAACTTGATAAAAAGGGAATAAGAAATGAAGGATACAACTATCAAAACTTTTTTCATACTGATCCAAAATATTTCCTTTGTCTAAAATTCTTCAAAAAAATTATTGAAACTAGTCTAATTTTGTATGCTGAAAACATGAAACCAATGGATGAACCAAGGTCAAATAGGCTAGGTTGATAGGATTGAAAATATTTTTGGTCAAGTAGGAATGGAATGGTTAGATGGTCTAATATTTATTTGAGGATAATGATTGGTTATGACAATTATTACTCTAATAGATTAGATAAAATGGTAGGAGGGTTACTTGTAAGTGATAAGGTAAATGATTAGGATATGTGACAATAACAAAAGGATTGATAACTTGATATGATATGGTACATGTTTGGTTCTAGATTGGGTATGATAAATGTCATATTATTATGTTACTCTTTTTGAAATATAGATGCACATCTTGATCAATAAATGATACAACTAAAATAATCAATCATGTTGATTGCTATCCAACACCTCATCAGAATAACTACTTTGTCAAGAACTACTTGTGAATTTGGATGCTAAGAATGCTTTTGTGATCTTCATTGGCCATTTATTATGATTCCTTTAATTGTCAATACAAGGTATCTTTATAATCTTTGTAAAGGAAAGTATGACAATGGATAGTAAATAAGGACAAATAATGGATTGTAGGCTTGTTTGTGAAATGGAATGGCAAATGATAATGGAATGTGTAATAGCGGGGAAACAAATGAAGATTGAGATTTTTAGGCACACATAATGTTTTTGATTCTATATTTAACATAACTTTGGATGTGGTAGGGATGAATACTTATAAATATTCTCTCAATAAGACCATAAAATTATTTTACTATTTAGGTCTGAGAGTAGCTACCATCAGATTAGGTTGTAGAGTGTAAGCTATTTTGAGTTGATCTTTGATAATGTCTTCATTAAGCAATAAAAAAAATTTGTGCTTGGCCATTGGTGCCTTGAAGAGGTTTCTACCAATGAATTTATCTCGATTTTCCCATAGGGCCTCCAAGAAGGTTTCACTAAGTAACATGGACTTTTGAAGTTGATTGCCCCTAGTGCATCCAAAAAGGTTTCGCTAGAAGATGTTAATTTCTGACTTTGATTACCCCCTAACACATTTGAAAAGGTTTCACTAAGAGAGTGTTCTTCTACTTTATGATTTTGATTTTGGCCTCCTTGATTTTCTTCATTTGATATGTCACCATGGATTTATTTCAACAAGGTATGATTTTTTTGGTCCCAATTGACACTTGTGGGAGATGGAATGTCAATAACATGACTATGATAGTTGGTGGTAATGGTATGTAGAATGGTAATGGGATGAGGAAAGGATAAATAATCCTCATAGAAGATACTATTATAACTTATGTTGATGCTGAAGTAATCATCCTAAAAAATCATAAAAGATTCACAAATGTATTCATACTTATTTACTAGGCATGCATAACCAATGTTGTAATAGTCATGAACATATTCTATATCTAAATTTGATTCAAACTCAAGGGAATCTAAATCTAAGCTTAAGATTGATGTTGATTCTAATTTCAATAATAAATCTAATGTCATTTTAAGAATGGAACTTGACTCTAATCTTGTTTATTCATCTGATGGGTACTCTATTATAATTATGTCTTGTTAAATATTTGGTATTGGACAAGTAACAACTTGTGATGGCATAATGGACTCCATAAATATTAGTTTGTCATAGTGAGACTCCTCTAGGATGGGAAAAAGGTCAAGAAAAAACTCTTTAGAGACTAGCTTTTTAATAGAAAGCTCTAGAAAAATAGGCATATGGTCAAGGTAATGGTTTAACCAAAGGTAGTTATAATCATTAAGAAGTGGCACAATAAATATAGGCTCATCAGAGTGAGAATTTTTGACAATAGGTATATGATTGAAAGGTAATTCATCATAGATTAACTTGTAATAAATGGTTGGTTCAACAAAAACATCTTGGATCAGTTTGTTCTCTTGGCCTTAGCTTTCAAGGAGTTAGAAAATACTAGTTTTGATCATAGCTTGGTCCTCAAATGATTGGCTCAGTTGGGTACGCACTGATTGGAATGGTTGAGGTTTTGGTTAAATTGGTTGGGGTTTTGGTAAGATTAGTTGGGGTTTAGGTTGAATGACGGGATGAGGTTTAGGATGAATGATTAGATGAGTTTTAGGTTGAATGATTGGTTGAGGTTGAATGATAGGTTCATGTTTATGTTGAATGATTGGATGAGTTTTAGGCTAAATAATTGGTTGAGGTTGAATGATAGATTGTGATCATTACTAGATTGGTTGATATTTAGGTTGAATTGGTTGAGGTTTGCTAAAGTGGGGAATGATAGGCACTAGATGAGGAATGGCTGGTAGTTGGATAATGGGTGGGCATTATGGATCTTTATTACTCACACAAGCCAAATTATGAGGTCCTAGAATATAAATGGTAGGGCATCATGGAGATTGATTACTCACATAAGCCAAATCATCTAAGTCTTCCTCATAAACCATATCATCCCAATCAAGGTCTTTAGTTGGATTTTAAATTGGCTCTTGTCTTTAGTCTCTAAATGTATTATTATAAGGAGTATATAAATTTGTCTCACAATCATCCTCATAATAGAGGTCTACACCAAATTCTTCCTCACTAACCATATCATTCCATTTGAGGTCTTAACTTTGGTCTTCAATTTGATTTGTGCAAGGTGGATAAAATTCCATCTCACAAATCATGTTATCATCAAAGGGGTCTTGAATAAATCCATAAAAATTGAAGCCATTTTTTTTAGTCATTCTATCATAGTTTGGATTATACGTGATTCCACCATAAGTGTAGTTAAACATATCCACATCAATGAAGAAAGATTCAAAAATAAAAATCCTTAGATTTTTATAAACTCTAAAAAACTATGTCTAAAGGAAAAATTATTCAAACTTTGTCTAAGTTGGTCAAAAGGGTGGATTTATATCTCCAACATGGTTTGAAAATGGAGCTATATCTCCAAAATGGTTTGTGATAGAACTTGGATAAAATAGTCTAAAGTTAAATGTCTGATGTCAAATGTCATACACACAAAAGGTCAAGTGTCTAAATAAAATCAGCATGTCAAATTCTAGGCCAACGTGTTCCAAACAAGGTCTAAACTATGAAATAAAAAATTTGAGTTGATATGGATTTCATTCAAAAAAGGTGTTAAAAGCTAGGCTCAAACAAACATGATCTTCTAGGACTTTTCGCCAAATGAAATCAAAAGCTAGACTTTGAGACAATGCCTAATGTGAATTTATTTAATCTGAAAAGGTTAAAATGACTTTGGCATAGACCTAACACAAACAATAAAACATAAACATGATATGTTGGTATAAGCCATAAGACAAAAGGTACCTAGATAAAAGACTATGTTTCCCAAATAAAGGCACAAACAATGATGAAGATACACTGAATAAACAAACAAGAAATAGTTTTGAAATATGGAAAATCAAATAACTTAAGTTACACAACCCAAAAGAGAAAGATCTATGTATTGACCCATCTAAAGCAAGGCCTAAACATAAATCAATCAATGTTTGAATTAGAACTTAGAATAGTTAATTGAAAACTGAATGGTTGAAAACTATGATTGGATTAAACAAGCTAGACAAGATTGGACATCAGGATAGCACATGAACAACATCCAAATGACATATGTGACATGGTTTGAAATAATTATTTTTATACAATGATAAATAAGTCTTGTAACAAAATGAGTAGCTTAATGGTGTAATCATGCTCTAATGATTTGATCAACGTTTTATTTCAAAGAATCAAAGGAAAAATGGTTTGGTATGATTTGGGTAGCATAACATTGCTCGTATCAGTCAATTGACACACACACACACACACACACACACACACACACACACACACACACACACACACACAAATAAGTTTAGAAAAAATTGTGAGGCAGAAGTATGGTATAAAATGGTTAGCATAATACCTCTTAAATCAAGGAGTGACATATAAACAAATTTTGTTTTGACATGGATATAAACAAATAAATAAGCTTTAGTCTAAAAATATACCATGCAAAAAAGATCAAAATACACTAAGTATAGTCATCCAAATCATAGTAAGGGTATAGCAATGTGGGCTTGACTAAACTAATTATTTTACAAACATTGTAGATGGATCAATTACACAATGAATTTCATGCCAAATGATACAAAAGAAGTGCATTTTAATTGGGTTTCTATGACACTTGGCTTGTTGCAAAAATGTCTTGTCCTTTTTACAACCACTACATCCATCACTTGCTCAGTGTAGTGCAATGTCTAAAGTGTAGATAATCCTTAGTAATTTAACCCTATAGAACTTGTGGGAGGTGATTAAATACCCTCACAAGCTAAGATACATGAAATAAATGGCATAATAGAAAGACTTTATGGTCACCTCAAGATCACCCAATACTATTACTAGTTTCTGGGGAGGCATTTAAATGACATTCTTTTTATGCCTTGGACTAGGCTCAAAGTGTGATGAGATGGCACTTTTGATCCCAAATTTTTTTAAAGAGGATGGATGGGAGAGCATACATGCATTTCTCTTCTCACAAAAAAACATAATCAATGAGCAAGTTTCTAAATAATTGAAGTAAATTTACTTTCATTGAACGAAATTGAAAGTTTTTTATTATATTCGTTACTAGCCCCTTTGCTTTAAGAAATTCAAATGAAAATAATTACAAACTACCCAAAAAGAAGTTGGCACTTTTGATCCCAAAAGTTCTTTAAAGGGGATGGATGGGAGATCATACATGCAGAACTCTCTATATACTAAAAGAAATAACACTAAATAAATAATGAAAACAACTTACAAAAACCTTTGAAGTGTATTCAATTTTATATAACTAAACAAAATGTGTGGTGGTGTTTTTTTAGCTTCTTGACTTTAAGTTATGAACTTTGAAAGAAACCGCAAAAACTTAACCAATAAAAAACACTAAAAAGTTGCTTTAAATACCAATATAAAGGATTCCTAGTTTGTGTTAGACATCCAAATGATGTGCTAAAATAATAATTTATATTGAAATGATTTTCTCCAAATAAGTCCTACAAAAAAATGGTCCTAAAAAAAGGGTTTTGCCTTGAAGTTTATTTATCAAATGAGACAAGCAACTTTGAAGGGTTAAATTTGTCGACTTGAAGGTAAAACCCCAAAAAATCAAACATGTTAATTTAGGTAAAGGTTAAAAAAAATATAAATAAAAAACTCAAAAAAAAACTTAAAAAATAAAATAAAATAAATCTATTAAACATGCAAACAAGTTAGAAGGTTAAAAAAAAGAAAACTGAACACAAAAATCATAAAAACATGAAGTCAGTAATTTAGCTATAGATTTTAAACTATACATCCATTTATCACAAAAAAATTTAAAGTTATTTTTAGAACTAGGGTTCACGTCTCTACAAAAATTCAGGTCAAACAAGTGAATTAAAAAAATATATTAGCTTTTTACTAACCATTTTTATCAAAAAATAAAAAAATAGAAAGTGACAGTTACTAAAAGAGCCATAACATCTAAAATATAAATAATTTTTTTTTGTGAAATTTTTATATCATATCAATGAAATAATTATCTATATTAATATAAAAATTTAGATATAAATTTTAATTAAATAAAAATTAATAAGTTCGTTATTGACCATTTTTACTCAAAGCATAAACAACAATAAAAAAATTTAAAACTATGAAATACAAAAATGTTTGTGGGTTGCTCTCTCATGAAGATAGTACCACCATATGTGCCATTATGTGAAATAAAAATTTGAATTAAGAGAGTATGGTTAGTATTGTTTTAATCCCAAAATTAAATCAAAATGAAATAAACACACTAGTATAACATCTCTAGGCCTAATTACTAGGGAGAACTTAGTTAAAAAGACTATAATGGAAGACACAATTAAAATGAAAAATAAAAACCTTCTTTTACATTCCTTGGATGCTCCAAAATTACTTTTTTAGTGGCTAAAATGTGTTGTAAATTGTTCAAAATTGATCTAACTTAGTTAAAAGGGCGAAGCTGTATCTCCAACATGATCTGAAAACGGAGTTGTATCTCCAAAATGGTTTGTGTTAAAACTTGACATAAAATAGTCTAAAGTCAAATGTCTAATGTCAAATTTCATACACAAAATATTTTAATAATATAAATAAAACCAACATTTTAAAATCTAGTCCAAAGTGTTTCAAACAAGGTCTAAACTAAGAAAAGGAAAAGTTGAGTTACTAGGGCTTTCGTCCAAAAATAGAGTCAAAAGCTAGGCTCAAACAAACATGATCTGCTAGTAAATTTGGCCAAATTATGCCAAAATATAGACTTTATAATAAATTTTTATGTTATTTTATTTAATCTAACAAGGCTATAACAACGTTGGCATAGACACATAGAATCAAACATAAACATGATTAGTCGGTATAAGCCATAAGGCAAAATGCACCTAGAGAAAAGACTATGTTTTAAAAAATAAAGGCACAAAAAATGATGAGGATAATATAAATGAATAAAAAAGTGATAGTTTTCTAATTTGGGCAATTGATTAACCTAAATTATGCAACCCAAAAGAGAAATATCTATGTATCGATCCTTGTGAAGTGTGGCCTAAACATGAATCAATCAATGTTTAAATTTGAACTTGAAAAGGTTAATTGAAAACTCAATGTTTGAAATCTATTATTAGACTAAACAAGATATACAAGATTAGATAGCATTATGGTACATGAACAAAGTCCAAATGATATATGTGACATGGTTTGAAATAATGGTTTTGATACAATGGTAAACAAGTCTTGAAATAAAATGAGTAGTCTAATGACGTAAACATGATTTAATGATGTAATCAATGTTTTATTTCAAAAACTCAAAGGAAAAATGGTTTGGTATGATTTAGCAAACATAACATTGCTTGTATTAATCAATTAACACACACACACAAATAAGTTTAACAAAAACTGCAAGGCATAAGTGTGCTGTAAAATGGTCAGCATAACACCTCTTCAATCAAGGAGTGATGTATAAACAAACTAGATTTTGACATGGTTATAAACAAACAAACAAGTTTTAGTCTCAAAACATACCATGCAAAAATGACCAAAATACACTAAGTATAATTGTCCAAATCCTAGCAAGGGTATGGCAATGTGGGGTTGACTAAACTAGTAATTTTGTGAACATTCTAGATGGATTAATTTCATAATGACTTTCACATCAAACAATGCAAAAGAAGCACAATTTAATTTGGTGTCCACAGTACTTGGCTTGTTACAAAAATGTCTTGTCCTTTTCATAACCACTACATCCATTACTTGCTCAATGTAGTGCAATGTCAAAAGTGTAGATACATGCTAGTGCTTTAACCCTATAGAACTCATGGGAGGTGTTGAAATCCCCCTCACAAGCCAAGATGCATGAAATAAATGACACAATAGAAAGACTTTATGTTCACCTCAAGATCCCCCAATACTATTCTAAGTTTTGGGGGAGGGATTTAAATGACATTATTTTTATTCCTTAGACTAGGCTCAAACTATGATGAAATGACACTTTTGATTCTAGAAGTTCTGTAAAGGGGACAAATGGGAGAGCATACACGCACATCTCTTTTCACAAAAACACATAATCAACAAGAAAGTTTGAAAATAATTAAATTTAATTTAATTTCATTGCACCAAATTGAAAGTGTTTGATTATATTCATTACTAGCCCCGTGGCTTTAAGAAATGTACATGGAAATAATTGTAAACTACCCCAAAAGAAGTTGGCACTTTTGATCCTAAAAGTTCCCTAAATAGGATGGATAGGAGAGCATACACACACAACTCTCTATTTACTCAAAAAAGATAAGACTAAATAAATAATGAAAATAACTTACAAAAAAAATTGAAGTGTATTTAATTTTATAGCACTAAACAAAATGTGTGGCGGTGTTCTTTTAGCCCCTTGACTTTAAGTTGTGAACTTTTAAAGAAACAATAAAAACTTAACTAATAAAACATCTTAAAAAGTTTCTTTAAATACAAAAATGAAGGATTAATATATTTTTTAGACATATAAATTAAGTGTGAAGAGACTAATTTATATTGAAATGGTTTTCTCTAAATAAGTCCTGCAAAGAAATGGTCAGAACTTTGTTTAGCCTTAAAGCTTATTTATCAAATGAGATAAGCAACTTTGAAGGGTTAAATCTATCAAACCAAAGGCAAAACCTAAAAAAGCAAACATGTTAGGTTAGGTAAAGGTTATAAATAATATAAATTAAAAATAAAATAAAAAAACTTAAAAAATAAAATAAACCTATGAAACACGCAAACAAGTTAGAAGGTACAAAAAAAGAAAACTAAACATTAAAATCGTAAAACTTTAAAGTTAGTAATTTAGCCATAACTTTTAAACTATACATCAATTTGACATGAAATTTTTAGAGGTTATTTCATGGTGTAGGAAAAACATCTATGAAAAAATTAAAGTTAAAATAGTGAATAAAAAAAATTTATTAGCTCTGTACTAACTATTTTTACCATAAAATTAAAAAACTAAAAGTGACAGTCACTAAAAGAGCCATAACTTCTAAAATATAAAGAATTATTTTGTGAAATTTTTATATAATATCAATTAAATATATATATATATATATATATATATATATATATATATATATATATATATATATATATATATATGTATGTATATATATGTATATATATATAGATATGTATATATATATATATATATATGTATATATATATATATATATATATATATATATATATATGTATATGTGTGTGTATATACACACACACACGCACACACACAAACACACACATATATATACATACATACATATATACATATATATATATATATATATATATATATATATATACATATATATATATATACATATACATATATATATATATACATATACATATATATATATATATACATCTACATATGTATATATATATATATATATATACATACATATGTAGATGTATATATATATATATATATATATATATATATAAGTTTAGAAAAAAATATTTATTAAATAAAAATTTATAAACTCTTTATTGTCTATTTTTACTCAAAGCAAAAATAACAATAAAAAAAGAATTAAAACTATGAAATATAAAAACATTTGTGGGTTGTGCTCTCATGAAGATAGACCCACTGGACGTGCCATTTATGATCAAGTAATTTGACAAAGAGAGGATGTTATATCAATTGTTATTCCATTAAAACATAAAATCAACACACTAATATACTAACATCTCTAATCTTAGATCTTCAGGGAAGCTTAATGAACAAACAAAAATTGAAAACCCAACTAAAATGCAAAGAACAACAATCTTTACCTTCCTTGAGAGATCTAAATGATTTATTAATTTGGTTTTCTCATATTATGCATAATAAATATTCATCAATAACATATGGCTAACATCATCTCTTCTATACACCATTGTTGAATGCTTGGCTTGATTGATGGTTTGGCTCAATTTCAACATTATAAGACTAGGATTTTAGCTTCATGAATCTATTCTCACATTATAACTCTAATTTTGAATGAGATCCCTAAATGAAGAGATCTAAGATTTATTTTATGGGCTTTTAAATCCCTTGGAATAGGTTAAATCTGACCATGGTTGAGTTTAATAAGCTTGATTAAATTTAGCATATTCTTAGAATATTATCTTTAGATATTTTCTAAAAGTGACAAGTCACAACCATGGTTGAGTTCATTAACACTTGTTAAGTTTGACATATTTATAGGACATTCTTTTAGATATTTTTCAAAAGTGACAATTCACAAAGGTAAGATTTTCTTGAATTTCCTTTTCAGTAATTGATTTAATTGATTTATTAGCTCATGGGTGAGCTCAAGTAATATTTGAAATTGATTTAACCTATTAATTAATATTTATTAGGGTATGAAAGTTAATTAATAATTTTTAGGCATTTGATCATTTGTTTTATTTTAATTAATTCAATGTGTGTATTTACCTTGTTTAATTTATTTAATAGGTTAAATTGATTTAATGCAAGGTTGTGAAGCCAAATTTGAGAATAATAGAATTTTTTTGGCTGGGTATTCAATGATTGGCAAGAATTTGTCTAAAATCAGATATGAAGCCATTGGTGGCTAAATTTAGGTGTCTACAAGCTACATCTATAGGTGAGTATAGGAATGTTAGGACAGTTGTAGGTAATCATGGGATATGAAGTACAAAATTTAGATCTTATCTAAATGAAACTTGGATCAAGAACACTATTCATTCATAGAGACATGTTTTTGTGATTTTATCTCACACCTGTATCCTAGATTATGTGTTGCCTTAATGAAGCTGTAGTTATGCATTTAAGAAGGGTTAAGCTTTAAAATAGTGTATGGTCTTCATGAAACCTCATAAGATATTACAAAATGAATTAGACCTTTTCAATCTTATTTTTAACAGACCAACCACCAAAGAACCATCTCCCTTAGATCACTATTTCATACAGTCCAACACTTGGTTGTAGGTGATCACTAGGCATATGTACAGATTGAATGTGATATAGGAAGCAAAATAAAAAGGATTTATCTTCTTTCTGATGATATTTTGAGTCATATATGTTCCTTGAACCAATTTAAACCATTCCTATATGTTGGCATGGCATAGGACTGCAAACATGGATGGAGAGATCTCTTTTGGGCCAAACTTGTAAGACTCATTATTTATTTTTAGTACATAAAAGTTCATATTTAAGGTATTCAACATTTAATTTCCCTTTATTACCTACCCTCCAAACTTGGCATAGTCCTTATCACTACTATAGGCTTCAATATGATAAAAATAGGAGGTATAAAAATCATTGGAAACATTGTAATAAGATGTCAACAAAACCTTGAAGAACTCTATTTTGCTATTTTAGGGACTTATAGCCTAGACATAGTCCTTTAAAATTTTGAAGTGATTTTCAACTCCATTTTCCAAATTATCATACTTAACATGTCTATCATTATCCCCTCAACATTTTAGGATTTCAAGAAATGGTTCCAACATGTTCCAATGCCTCAAAACAAACATCTCAATTCCTTGTAGTGACATCTATATGTGACTATTTACCTATATATGCAATAAGTGTGGAATTATAGGCAATGTACATGTTTCTTCCCCCATGAATTCTAAGATTATCTTAATCACCAAATGAATTATTCATATTTAAAAACATTTGAAACAAAATTCAATTCCTTCCTCTAATGTGAAAACTTCCTTCATGGCACTTGAAGGGGCATGTTTTCTTATATATGCAGGTAATGAAGAGGAGTATGGGTAGTAAGATTGGCATAGGTGTTTGTGATCCATTATAAGTCCTCACCAAGTTATAAAATGGATTATCTTAAATGTATAAAACCTCAAACAAGTCCTAAACATTCTACTCCTATGCTTACTCATAAATGTTACCTATCTGACTATGTATAACAGTCATAAGGCAAATTAGCTATATGTATGGTCATGACTGTAATTTCAAAGAGAATGTTGATTTAGAGGATAATATTTAAATATGAGTAGATTTATATGAATTTTAAAACATGATAATAAACCTATCCTAACCTTATAAAACCATTACCAAATCATGGAGGTACTACCAATAGTGGAAACCTATTAACAACATAAAATGGGACCAATCTATAAACTTGAGGTGATTGGCTCTTCAAATCAATTCCAAATGTGCAAAAAATGATGGGTAAAATGTGGGAGGAGAGTAAAGGACCTGTATTTTTAATTCCATAATCTATTTTATATATACTTTTTAAACCAAGGAAAGACCCATAAGGTACACAAATTAGTAAGCAAACTAGAAAGGTCAAATTCTTAGGGATATTTCATAAATATCAGACCACCATATTTTTGAAATCAAACATAAAATGTAAGATGACTAAGTGTATAATACACTCCCAAGAATTTTTTTCCTAAAACCTCCATTGTTGACCATACCAAGTATAAATCTAAAGACTGCTTTTACTTATGAGGAAAGGTGAAAAAAGAGAAAAATAGTTTTGGGCCAAAATGGCACTTTAAAATAATTTTAAACATGGAACTAAGATTGAGAAAGATGAAGAGGCATTGTATGATATTTTCCCATGTGGCACACTTCTCCATGGGGCATAAAAGTGCCAAACTCACCTTTTTCTCAAGAAAACAACCCATGTTTTGAGGAACCTACCTTTTTTTAGTTGGTTTCAATTTATTAAGACTTATTAGGACACATGGGACATGACATCATCTTTTTGAACCTTCACACTTCCCAATAAATCTATACAACTCATTAAATTCCTCTTTTTTGACCTCAAAATGACTAAAGAGACTAAAATGACTAAGTACCAAGGCTATTAGAACATTGAATGATATTAATAACATATAAAACACCTTTTTAAATATGTATTAAACCCCTAAAACACCTAGGGGTGCTCTAGTTTAACCTAAAAGTCAAATTTGGTCAACAAATTGGTGACTCATAGGGGTAACATTCTTGTTATGATAACTAGACCAGTAGCCTTATCAATCCATTTGGATTAGAGAGTCATTTGAAGTTTGAGACAAAACAAGATGAATTTTACCATAAAATTTTATCAAGACAAGACAACTAATTACCTCAACCTCAAAAAGCAAATGACATACATAAGCAAAGTAAGCACACTAACAAATCACACATACACATGTGCTCTAAGAACTTAGGGGAATAAAAAAAAGCTATTATGCATAGATAGAAACTAATTATATCTAATTTTTATGATAAAAAGGAAAATTTATTGAATCATGTTCATGGTGAGATGAAACATAGTGCCAAGCATGTTTCTCCTTGGATTGAATGCTTTATGGATTAGACCTATTCCTTGGATCTTCACTTGATCTGATCTCAAGTAGATAATACTTAAATAGGTATCTAATATAGATATAATCCTCTTGAAATTTTTCACATACCTCATACTTCCTCCCACTTTTCATCTCATTTTCAACTTGAATCTTCTTTGTAGGCATGGCTTCAAGAGGAGTGATTTCTTGTTCCTTAGAAGATTGAGGCCAATAAGAGCTGATGTGTTCCTCAAAAATAGTTTTGATGATTATATCCAATATTTATTAATTCAAAAATATCATCATGAAATGTATATACTTCTTGAAAGTATAAAGTTGAAAGGTTGTTTTTCCTTTGCATACTTATCTGAGTGCAATGACTGGCCTCTCCATCTTTGACTAAATCATAACCTCCTTGAAGAGGAGTATAACCTAATCTAATGAAATCAAAAAATTAATCCAAATTATTATTAATAACTTGTATTTACCCATCCATGATATCTTTCAAAGTGAGGGAAGAGCTAATGATCATTTCTTCTTCTTTTATACGAGAACTTTCTTCCTCATCAACCCAATCAAAAATTTCAACATAAGAAACCACCTCGTATTCATCATTTAGGACATGTTTATGGATATAAAGTTGAATCTAAACTTACAGAACATGAATTTTGTTCTCAAGGGCTTCAATATACTCCATTTTTATCTCCTTCTTTGTGATTCCAAGACTAGGCATTTTGAAGTCATGTGACTTAGTCCAATGAGGCTACCAAGGAGCTAGACTTTCTTCAAGTAGGATTTCTAATTTTTTTTCAAAATAAATATTCCTATTTAGGTTACCATACCATAGGTAAATCAAGTAAAATTGTGATTGAGTGAGGACATGATAAACTAGTTGGTGGTGTAGACACCAAAATTGTGTCGACTCCCCTTGGTCCCTTGCACACTTTATTAATTTAAAATAAATTACTTATTTTAAATTAATAACCTCACCTTAGATACCTTGCCCTTAGACCATTTATCACCCTATGACAAATCATAATTACCTAAGACCTATTTCAACTCTCCCACTAACTCTCGCACCTATTAAATCTGCCTTTGGACCGTTCACCAATGACAACTGAACTTGGCAGATGGAGGAATGGGAAAAATGCTAAAAATAGCCTTTTTACCCATTCTTTAGCCACCAACATTGGTCAACCATTGGCCAATGCTGGTGGTATCACTGACGTCAGTTACTTAAAACTAAATTCTAACCTCGGCTGGACCCCTGAATGCTAACTCTCTTGCCCCCAGATCCAAATTATCTCTTACTCCTTGACTCTTTGCAGATCACTGTCAAGCCTTGGGATGAGGCATCAACATTCTATCATCACTCTCCAGGATAAGAAACTCTACATAATTCACCCCACACCAGATTGAAATGTTGCACGAGGTCTTCAGCATCAGCCATAACGGGAACAAGTCTTCTACACTTTTGGTTCACCAAGAGCTAAGTATTCTTTTGGTTTATATTTCAATATTTTTAAAATGCATTGGTAATTATTCCATTGGCTATTTTTGAGTACTGTTGAGACCAAATCTAGCTTTCTTCCTGGAGAGGCTGAAAAGCCTTCCTTTTATCCTAACCCATTTTGACAACCTGTCCCCTACCTTTGTCCTTCCTAAGACTCTATCCACTATTTTGCATCCCTGCACAACCCTTTTAAATCTCCCAGACCATTCTGTTGACCACAGACATACCCTAAAACCTGTCTAAGGCCCATTTCCCCTACCGACATTGGCATCAAGGCCCATTGACCCTACTAACATCAGCAGCCTAACCGATGTCGGCAACATTGACCAACTGACGACAACAGACTAACTAGTGTCGATGACTATGGGAGACTTACAGCAAAATATAGGTACACATTTTCTACTTTTTATTTCTTATTCTTTCATTATTTCTCTTTATTTGACATTCTTTTTATCAGCTAGTGGACTGTCATCCCTCTAGGAGGTCTTTACACTTCCGGGACTGAGCATATGCTTAACAGTCCACCATATATCTATCTAACATTTTCTTTGTTTGAGTCTCTTTCTATCTATAGGTGTCATCCTCCACAGCTAAAGAGGAGCTCCTACAACATCTGGATAATGGTGCACAACTTAATCTAGGTATCATCTAACCCCTGACCATTATCTTTAGTTTCTTCTTCTTCTGAATGTAACAAGAAAAAATGAGTAGAAACATTCTGGCACACCTAGTGGGACCTTAGAGTTTTCCTTGGTTCATTTCTTCTAAAATAAAACTTTCATATAGGTGCATTAGATTCTCTTCCTGCACCCTTTTCTTCTATCTCTTTATTTTGAAAAGAAACCATTAGCACAAGTTAAAAAGAACATCTTTCTTTTTCTTCTTGTCACTTTTTCCCTGCATTTTAGAGTAGTGAAAATTTCATGCTCTTAACCTTTTCCCCACTTGTTTGCATCTGAACAAAACATCTCAATTTGGGTTAAAAATAATTGAATTTCATTTCTTCTTGAATGCATATTAGCTCATCTAGTAATTAAAAATGCATTATGAATAAATCATAGTGCACATATGTTACACAACCTGACCACATCACAAATCAAACAATTCAACATACCTGAGACAAGGCCTGACTAGGAATTCACCACCTAGCAGATACCTTACCCTTCCTGGTGATCCTACTTGGACTTCACAACCAAGGGGAGGACCCACTCTGTTCTCTGATAGAGTATAAACTATAGGCAAAGTATATATTGGCTAAGAAACCCAGCTCAGCTCTAGGTTCATGAAGTGAAGGGAGCAAGCCCCTAGCACCAGGCCACATATAGAACCTAACACATACTTTTGAGCACCAAAACTTAACCCGAAACCAACCTTAGACTTCCTCTTTAGGACCCATTCTAAAATCCCAACTTCCAACACATTCTTCTAAGGCATAAGCCACCATGACTCTAAAATTTATTCTTAGGAATTTAACATTTAGAGGTTGCTTGCTGTCATCATTTATATTGTTCTTATCTAGTTTTTTGAGCTGGTAAGGTTGCATTATTTTGAGGTCTAAAAACACCTCAAAATTTCTCCTTTTTTCCAAAAACTTTCAATTTTTTGAGTTTTTGGAAACACACAGACACCGACATCAGTTTTTTCACCGATGTCGACAACTTATCATCACTGACATCAGTTTTCCCACTGACGTCGGCAAATATATTCACCGACATCAGTCATACCACCGATGTTAGTCATTGTCAAATATTTTCTTTCCAAAACAACTTTAAAACTTGACTTTTTTGCTCTTAAACACACATTTTGGGTTTTCTAAAATTGAAATACATAGTTTTTAGAACCTGAACACATTTTGCCTTAGATGGTTTTGACACGTAGTCAAGCTAAAACTCTTGATTGACCATGCAAGGCAACAACCACTTCCACCTTCACCCTTCACAACAAGTCCTCTAATGGAGTATACTTCAGACACTGAGCATACTCCTATCCAACCAACCCCAACTCATTCTCCAATTGTTCTTGAAGGAGATCAAAACTTTAAGAGATTCTTTGACCTCAACGTCAAGGCTCTCCAACACTATCTTGTAAGAAACCAAATGCGAGACCCTTCAGGTACCCCTATTTATGGGATGCCAAATTCCTTAGTTGAAATGACAAATATATCAACAGCGTCTGTTACTCAACCCATGGCCACTCAAGCCATTACTTTGACTATTAACCCAACCATGGCCAATGTTCAAGATTTGGCCTCTCCTTCTATTTTTAGACCTACATCCATCAAGGTTTTCGTACCCCCTCAACTACAAAAAATTCAAGCAAGTTCAACACCTTTTCAAAACTTGCTAGTTTCTATCCCACCCACTCTTACACCCATAAATACAAGAGTAACTACCTATCCTCTACTAGTGTTTCCACCATCCAACCTACTATGGCGGTACCTAGTCAATTTGTGCCCCCCAAATCCATGGCACAAGTCCCCTTGACCTCAACGTAAGTCCCCATAACAAACTATAAATATGTCACGCCTATACAAATGCAACCTAGCATGTCATACGCCCCTCCTAATGCCTTCCAGGTACCTTAAAACCTAGGGAGTACCCCTCTTACCAATCCATCAGCCAATCTAATCAAGATGTTGATGGATAAGATGTCCAACCTTGAGACCTCTATTTTAGGTTCAAGGAATGTTCTTTCATATGAACAAATCTATAATGAACCCATCCACCCTTTGGTGCCTATTAAACCATATCCTAATCAGTGGGAACTCCCAAAATTTACTCATTTTCAGAGTAAAGAGGACCCATAGCAACATCTACGAGTGTTTAGACACGCTTTCTACCTTATAGCACACGACGATGCATTATTACTTCTCACATTTCCTATGTCACTTTCCAACGCCACCCTTGATTGGTATAGATCTATTACTAGTCACTCTCTTTTTACTTTCACTCAACTAGCCCAACTATTTCTTGACCACTTTTCAATCAACATCACTACAATGGTCTCCATCACAGACCTATATTCTATTAGACAATTTGATGATGAATCAATAGTTGACTTCATCGCCCGTTGGAGAGGTTTGATCAACCAACTCTCTTTTTCATTACCTCAACCTGAGCTCATTGAGCTCTTTTCAAGAGCATGTGCCAAACACATCTCATCTACCTTGTGAGTTCAAACATTTCACACATTTGACGAAGCTTTCACCATGGCCAGGAAGCTTGAACTCCATGCTGTCGAAGAGGATAGAGTCAAATTGCATAGTAAAAATACCAATGCAAAAGCCAATGACTCTTCTTCTTCTAGACCTTCTTCCCAATCCAAATCCAAGGGATCAGAAAATGTTGTGGTACTTAGATCATCATCTTATACCACAACCAACAAATCTAAACCCTCCACATCAGAATACATCACAAGACAATTTCAACAATGGTACATACAACATCAATACACTCTAATAGGAGAATCATACGCTTCCATATTGGATAAACTAGTCAAGTAGGGGGTCCTCAATCTCCCTCAAATCTAACCACCCCAATTTAACCCCTCAAAAGCCATCCCTACATGGTATAGGGAAAATGACTTTTGTAATTATCATCGTGTAAAAGGTCATGACATAGACAACTGCAAAAACTTCAAAAACATTGTCCAAGACATGCTAGACAAGGGGGATCTTGTTTTGGATAACCCAAATGTGCCCACTAACCAAAACATAGACATCTTTAGACAACCATTCCCTAATCATCCCCCTAGTCAAAACAACATCTAGACCATGGTTGATGACTCCCAAGAGCGCAATATACGCATGGTCAACATAGTCTCTCCTTTTATGCCTAACCAACCTCTCCCACAGTCTGAAGAGGTTAGTCAACCTATTTATCCAGCACGGGTAGAAGAACCTTCTTCTCCTATTTTTCCTCCACTAATAGAGGATATTCCTCCATCTAGCCCTCTTTCACATGAAGGAGAGTCAACTTTGAACTCTCCCATATTAGAGGATGTTTTGGTGACTCCAACGCCGGTAGCCTTGCCTTCATCCTTCTTATCATCAATGGAGGATCATACTTTTCCCACTCCTCAACCACATGAGGAAGCCATGAACATCCCTACGCTCTATCCAACTAAAGAGCCACAATCTCCAATCCCTTCTCCATTGAGAGAGGAACTCGCCACCTTACCTACTTTGGGCGAAGAAGATTTGGTGAGGGTAGATTTGAACCTCACCCCACATAGTAGTAGTCCTTGCACCATGAAAAATAAGGCTACTAAATCACGTCAGAGAACTCCTCCCCCACCATCACCATTACCCTCTATTTTGGGCCCACACCCTTCCACCTTAATAGGAGTGCTCCCAACTCCAACACCTAACAAAAATAAATCACCTCCATTACTCCCTCCACCCATCAATAACATATCTCCTCCAAAACATCTAACACCTCTCACCATGAAAGTGCCATCTACACATATGGCTAGACAATCCACACCACCAACCAAAAAGGAGGTACAAAAAACTCCTATAACTCCCAAATAAAAGTTGTTAACCCCTATTGCAACAAAACATGTAGACCCATTAAAGGGTTCCTCTAATTTGATGTTATTCCAATTGTTTTAGTCTTCTAGCATCAGTTTCCCACCTCTTAAACCATACCAACCTCTTAGACCAAAACCCGCTTAGTTCGACGACACTAAGATTTGTGCATATCATTGCACACTTGGGCATGACACTGAGCATTGCTGTGCTCTTAAAGCTGTCATTCACCAACACCTGAAAAAATATACCCTTCTCATCAAGGATCCTCTTGACCACCCTTTCAACAAACCATCGACACCATCCCATACCTCTCAAACATCCTCACCTAAATCAGGATCCCATCATCAGACTATGGTCCCTCTACCACCTTCTCTCCCTTTGTTCGAAATCAATACTATCAATGTGGCCACTAGGTCACAAACCTCAAAGGATAAAGGAAAAGAGAAAGTTTATCTTCCTTGGACATATCCATTCATCAAGCCTTCTCAACCACCAAAATCCAAGCTTTCAATCTTGGGCATGTCCCAACCAACATCTTCAAATCCAATCCATGACTCCATGGTGAAACATCTTCGCCAAACCCCTATGAAGACATCTTTGTATGACCTCATTCAAAGCTCTCCACAACATCATCAAACCTTGATTAAGGCCTTACAAGTAGTGGAGGTCTAGCCTGAAGACCCCCAACCACTGGCTGCTTTGGTCAAATCATTACTAACCATTGACCCCATCAACGTCAGTGATCCTGAGATTCCTACTTCCAACTTGGAAGATTAGGATCTCACCCTTTTTAACTAATCCTATCAAGCAAAAGCTTTACAGGATGCATCCTTGCATTTCACTCCTTGTCTAAGAGGAGCTTCATCATCTTCTCTTCATCTCATTTATCCAACCCATTAATTATCTACAATGGGTGCCAAACCTTGTCCCTATCATAAGTGCCTAGGGAAATTTGACTTTATACTGACTATCATGACTTTAACCAATCATCGACCAAACATCAACCAACCAGGCATCGACCAACATGTGACTAATATGGAAAGAAGCAAATGGGGCAAGTTTTCTCCTAATTGCCTCGAACCTTACATAATAATGCATGGATCAGGAATTATCGTCTGTCTTCTCTCGAAGGCCGGCCAGAACTTGAGCCCCATTATGTCTTACATCTGTGACCATTCTACTATTAATCAAGTACTCATTCACTTGATACTTAACTTGAGCTCATCTCTTGAGCAACCCCTGTCATCCTCATTCCTATTCCTTTCAACCTTTTTTCCCCATAAACATTAGTTAATCCTTTTTGCATTCATGCTTTGTCCTACTAAAAGGGAAACCTGTAAACTTCTATAGTCTAGTCCATAAATAAAACTTCAGTCAATAAAACATATAAAATTGGGATGCCTAACCAAATGTCATAAACTATAAATGTAGACTGCTCCCTTGAAGGACAGCTGCATAATTGTTGTAATCAATAGACTGTTCCCTTGAAGGAGAGCTATTCAAAGACATTCAACCACACAAAGTAAAATATAGACCACTCCCTTGAAGGATGGCTATGCCCAAATTTTGTTACAAATAACACTCTCTCAGAAGCTTCCATCATCGATCAGCTTCACATATGACCATAAAACAAAATAACATCCCCACGTAGACTTCCCGCATTGATCAGTCTACCAAAAAAAAAATTTTGACTGACAAACTATTACATCATGGACTTGCCTATAGTCATTCTCAGGATCACCTATAAAAAGGACAAAGTTATCCTTGCTAAAAAGGGTTATGCTATCCTCACATCTCACATAATCAAACCTATTTCCCCAACATACCCAAGGGATTTTGAGCTCACTTAACATCAAGTGATTTGAATACTTCTCTAACACAAACATTGGTCAATGACGTAATGCATGAACAGGGTTTTTATTTGCAATAACCTTATCTATGCTATCATTATGGTCCTTGTCAATGAAAGAGCAATGTGCCTTTCACTTCTTACACACTTTGGTCACATACAACCAATCCAAACTCAACTAAATCATTTTCTAACCAAACCAACCCAAACCAAACCAAAACATTTTCTAACCATTAGCATAACCTCATGATTTATTTAATGCAAATATCAATTTGTGTTATGTAAATTATCATAGCCCATTCACACTTGTTTCTATGGAAAATAATACACATTGACACTAGCAACCAAACACCATTTATGTCAAGCATATATCATCACCAATATGAAAAGTGCTGCACATAAATAAGCTCATTTCATTTTTAGCATACATCCATCACCAATATGGAAAATTTCTAGGGGTGAAAAACCACATAACCTATGTTACAAAATACACCATCACATAATATGGAAAGGCTATAACATCATCATACACTGATTATTTCAAGCATGTACCATCAGACAATGGGAAGTGCTAAACCATTAACATGACCAAACCAATTATCAACCTCTTTGACTCCTTCCTCCCTTTTGGGGAGAACTACATTGGCCTGAGGCCCTTAAAATAGGGGCTATGTAGGCAGCACTCAGTTAATATGGGGTCTTCTGAGGTTAGCTCAGCCATCCATTCTCTTGATCATCTCCCTAATGATGTCAGCCATCCATTCGTTCATTCATCTACCTGATGGACAAACCATATACCCTTTAACCATGACTTAACCTAGTCAAAACCCAGTCCATAACCTACTCTCTTCTTCCCTTTTGGGGAGAACTACATTGGCTTGAGGCCCTTCAAATAAGGGATATGTAGGTAGCACTCAGTTGACATGAGGTATTCTGAGGTTAGCTCAGCCATTCCTTTGTATGTCCATCTAATGGACCAACTATCTATACCAACCCAAAATCATGACCAAACAACCAGCCCTGACACTGTGGAAGTCACCTTAGATTTCTCATGGGGCACATTGGAGATTGCATGCATCTTCCCATCCAAAACACACGCCACTTGAGATGACTTATATCTCAGCCTGACTCGACTAATGACCTTGGAGATTACAGCTATCTCCTCAGACCATGACCACTTTTGAGACAACTATGCCTTGGTTGTTTTGATTGCATATGCTACCTCATGAATAGTTAGTAAATGGTCCACGACCCTCACACCTATTGACAGATCACACTCAAGTTGATCCCCAATATTTGTGACATTTTTCATGTTTTCTAGGAGCACTTCCTAAGCTTGAGATACTTAGAACATGACGACCAATTGGAGCTATAGATTGGATCGAATAACCCAATCAGCTATGACTAAAAGTTGGGGCCCAGTTACTTTGATTTTATCACTCGACCTTTTACTGTGACAATTTGACCTACCTATCATGTGAAGTGGTATACGTGCAATCTCAACTATTGCAACATTCACACTCTAACTTCACCATACCCATCCACTGCCTATCAAATTAGCACCCAATATCAAGTTACCTTCCCTTGACTCCCACTTTAAGGGGGAATACCTCATCCCATACTTGGGGCAACCTACACCTTATCCCATACCTAGGGAAAATTACTCCTATTTTTGTCTTGTAGTTCGTTAGAACAACCAACAAGACAAAAAGGGGCAAATGTAGACACCAAAATTATGTCAACTCCCCTTGGTCCCTTCCACACTTTATTAATTTAAAATAAATTACTTATTTTAAATTAATAACCTCACCCTAGACACCTCACCTTAGATACCTTGCCCTTAGACCATTTATCACCCTATGACAAATCATAATTACCTAAGACCTATTTCAACTCTCCCAATAACTCTTGCACCTATTAAATCCACCTTTAGACCATTCACCAATGACAACTAAACTTGGTATATGGAGGAACGGGCAAAAGGCTAAAAATAACCTTTTTACCCATTCTCTAGCTATCGATGTCAGTCAACCATCAGCCGACGCTGGTAGTATCACCGACGTCAGTTACTTAAAACAAAATTCTAACCTCGGCTAGACCCCCGAATGCTAACTCTCTTGCCCCCAGATCTAAATTCTCTCTTGCTCCTCAACTCTTTATAGATCACTGGTAGGATTTGGGATGAGGCATTAGCATTCTATCATCACTCTCTAGGATAAAAAACTCTACATATTTCACCCCACACTAGATTGAAATGTTGCACAAGGTCTTTGGCATCAGCCATAATGGAAACAAGTCTTCTACACTTCTGGTTCTCCACCAAGAGCTATGTATTCTTTTGGTTTATATTTTAGTATTTTTAAAATGCATTGGTAATTAGTCCATTGGCTATTTCTGAGTACTATTGAGACCAAATTTGGCTTTCTTCTTGGAGAGGCTGAAAAGCCTTCCTTTTATCCTGACCCATTTTGACAACCTGTCCCCTACCTTTGTCCTTCTTAAGACTCTATCCACTATCCTGCATCCCTACATAACCCTTTTGAATCTCCTAGACCATTCTATTGACCACAGACATACCCTAAAACCTGTCCAAGGCCCATTACCCCTACCAACATTAGCATCAAGGCCCATTGCCCCTACTGATGTCGGTAGCCTAACCGACATCGACAACATTGACCAACCAACGATGGCAGACTAACCAGCATCGGTGACTATGGGAGACTTACAATAGAATACAAGCACATGTTGTCTACTTTCTATTTCTTAGTCTTTCATTATTTCTCTTTATCTGACATTCTTTTTATTAGCTAGTGGACTGTCATCCCTCCAAGAAGTCTTTACACTTCTGGGACCAAGCATATGCTTGGCAGTCCACCATATATCTATCTAACATTTTCTTTGTTTGAGTCTCTTTCTCTCTACAGGTGTCATCCTCCATATCCAAAGAGGATATCCTACAACATCTGGATAACGGTGTGTAACTTAATCTGGGTATCATCTAACCCCTGACCATTATCTTTAGTTTCTTCTTCTTCTAAATGTAACAAGAAAAAATGAGTAGAAACATCCGTTGCTCCATCTGCCTAGTTTAGTTTTCATTGATGAACGGTCCAAAAGTGGATTTAATAGGCGCAAGAGTTAGTGGGAGAGTTGAAATAGGTCTTAGGTAATTATGATTATTCATAGGGTGATAAATTGTCTAAGGGCAAGGTATCCAAGGTGAGGTGTCTAGGGTAATTTTATTAATTTAAAATAAGTAATTTATTTTAAATTAATAAAATGTATAAGGGACCAAGGGGAGTCGACACAATTTTGGTGTCTACAAGTGGAGGTGGCACATAGAATTCAAAATCAGATTGAGAGTGACGTGTAGGGGATTTTTTTTGAAGCTCTTGAGGAAGGGAAGGTAGACCTTGGGCTAAAATTACTTAATTATCTTCCTTCCACTTTAAAATAAATTCATTCACATCTTAATTAGATTGATTATTCTCTTAAGTGAATTTATATGGGATGTTTTTAGGCATAGGATCTTATTTTGGGTTTAAAACTTCCATCACACCTTCACTCGACAATATCATCTTTACCTCTAACTCATAAATTTTCTTGGCTAGGTTCTCTTGGAAAATTATTTATTGAAGTTCATATGAATCATCATGATTATAAGGAAAATAAGAGGGCTGAAATGTAAAAAAATAAGTTTCTGGAAGAATGACGGGAGGGGTTTGTATAGGATCAAGCTCCTTCTCAACTTCACACTCTTTGTCAAGACTTTTTTCCTCTTTCTTTCCCCATGACTCCAATATATTATTTTATCTTAGGATATTAGTATTATAATTATCTTTTTGAGGTGGTGGGGATGAAATTTTAGAGGGAAATGAGGGATTAAATTCTAATTCCTTTGTTGTTAACATGGAGTGTTGCATATGCATATTAGCCAACTCAATTTGCTTATCAAGATTAGCTTCAAAAATAAGGATTTTCCTTTCAAATCTCTCTTCTAACTGATTGGGAAAAGGATGAATTTGATATAACTGATTGGGATCATGAGTAGGGATGAAATATGGTTGATAGGGAACTTGGTAAAGTAGATATGAAGGTTGATATGTTTGGTGAGGTTGCCTTTCATGAAATCCTAACCTATCCTCTAAGGAAGAAACTATACCACTCACATCAATCATCATAATTGTGAGTCTTTACCAATTGGCTATTTCAATAGGTACCCACTCTATTTTGACCAAATATTACGAATATCTCAACTTTTGAATAAGATGACTAGGAAACTCTTGACCACATCCCTTAGAGTATCAAGATCTAACATATACCTCTCATATCCCAAGAGTGTCTTCTTAAAGTTGGAAATGGATTGAATTGAGAAGTGTTTAGGTTGACTAGGGGAAGCAATACATTGAGGAATATAACTATAATATTGGTAAGAATAATTAGAAGGCTAATAATAGCCATGTGGGAGTTGATATGGATCATAACAAGACTGGTAAGGATCACACCAAGGTTGATTAAGAACTTGTTATTGTTGATAGGGAATGGCAAAAGCTTGGAATGTCTCGCCAACTTGTGTAAAAAGGAACTCAACACTAAAATTATCCATGAAACCTAACTAAAAGTAAGAAAAATATATATATTACCAATAATATTTAAAAAGAAACTTAGGTTTCTTGACTAGCTGATGTATCTTCAGAGTTTTCATTAATGATTTGATAGATGCCTTGAAAGGTTGATTGTTGAAAGACAACACCAAAAATATCTCAACATTTTAGACTAAGAATCTTATAAAGTGTGCCAAAAAAAATTTAATTTGTATTTACACCCTTTTAGGAGATGTAAAATCTCTCCTCATCTAAGTGGCATAATGGAAACACCTCTAGGATTGTGGGTAGCCTAAGGATGAGGTGAATCTCTAGATAGGGCTAGCTTCCTTGATGTACCACTTTGGATCACAACTACACCTAAAATTTTAGGGTGGAAATGGGAGAGAGATATATAAAATAAATATAACCTAAGGAATGTGATACACAAAAATATATGATGATTTCCAACCAACATCATGTTATACATGAGAACAAAGGACAAACCAAACATACACTCCTTCAATCTGCATCTTCTCACATCAATGTTACATGATGAGGTTTGGATGAATGTGAAAAGATAAGAGGATAATATAATAGGAATTTAATGGCACTAATTAATATAATAACTCACTTAATCCTTGATATTTCCTATAACACTTCACATTCCCTATAAGAAGAATCTTTCCAACTACAAATAGGGTGAAAGAATGAGACAACATGCTAAGGAATACATAGTCTTCACTAAGTAAGATTCATCATCCAAGTAAACACACTTATTAATAGTCATTAATATATAAAAATAATTAGTATTATTGATCAAATGGTATGAAAATGAGAAGGGCTTCACCATACTTAGGAAGATTATAAGTTATAATGGTCAAAATGGGTAGTTCTTATAGAACATGAGAAAGAGAAAGAGGAGAAGAGAGAAGTAAAAGGGTCACAAGGACACTTTTAAAGATAAGAGAATAAGTTAATTTTTTATTATAATAGTATATTAGATTAATAATTTAAGGTCAAGAAGCACAAGTGTCCATCCAAGTCATCAAACTCTTATAAAGTGGCATAAAAATATTCATTCTAGTTACAAAAATTATCTTTATGATTTGAGATTATTAAACACATAATAATTGAATAGGAGTAGGTATAATTATTGGAATTAATGTTAAATATTTAATAAATGCCTTTCCATGATTTTTTTACGTTCTTGGTCCTCTGGAATCATCCCAAAATGAGCTATCATCATCTACTATCCATAAAACTCTTCTTTTATGCACCATGCACACTTGTCCTCAAATTTGGATTTAATTTCTCATGAAAATATATGGTATGGAGTGGATTATACCTATAAATACTATCCATGGAATTATAATCATCAAGGACACCTTAAAATCAATTCCACTTGGAGTTTTCACACTTCTCACTAACTTGTCCAAAATACCAGTATTTATTGGCTGAGATGAGAGCTCTTATTGAGGAATTTAAGAGTTTTTATAAGGAATTAAATGAACATGGGGAGTTATAAAAATTCTTAATATTTATTCCAAAGTTTGTTTCATATTAAAAATCCTCCTAGAACCTATGCAATACATAGAAATATAAAGAAAAGCCTATTTTATACCCTATTTGTAAAAGTTTATACAACCAAAAAACATGGGGAGTAGTTTGAGGGAGTCATATTTAAGGTAAAATAAATATAATGATAAAAATATGTTATTATAATATCTACGTAACTTAATTTATCCAAACTAGTCCTTGTAAGGGTTTGTAAGGGCTTTAGGCCTATTTTGGTTCTTAAACTTTGTTCATAAAAACCTAGCATTAGAATTTTAAAAAAGTTACACAAACATATACTTAAATACCCCTAATAACCTCCCAAAAATCATTTTTCATCCATGAACATCCTCAAAAAAGATTTGAGTACTCCAAGGTAGCCTATCGAGCTTGTCTGTTTATTCCAACTAGCATGAGTGACCTTAAAGCCCAAAATTGACCTTTTCATGACTTATATTGTATAAGAATGGATAAAAGACCTATATTATATACCCATAAACATTCTCAAATGTTTTGGAAATCAAAACTAAAGCTAGAAACATGAATGACTCTCCAAGTGGATTTAAGCCTAAGCATGCTCAAGTAGACTTAAGTTATGCTTGAATCTCAAAACAAGGTTCTTATGGTTTCCATACATCCTATAGGTCCATACACATATTATATGATTATATAAACATGATATAGTTAGTTGGAAATATGAATTAGATCTAAAAGTGAAGGTGGTCTCTTGTTTCGATTCTAGGCCAAAAGCCTACCCTTAGTCCTAACTACAACTCTTGATGGTTTGGTCCTCTTTTTAGGATTAATAATTATTAATAAATATTTTTTTGTTGGTTTATATGTGTTACAAAAAATTTATTTTTATTTCTATGTCTGACCAACCTCCAACTCAACTAGCCATTGCCATTCCTCAAAACTTACCAATCTTGACCCTAGGGAAGTACACTATGTTTGAGATAAAATAGAGGTTACTTCCCATATTCTCCTAGAAAATATAACTATTGTATGATATTACTCATGTCATATATAGTAATTTTACCAAATTTTATCTCTTTTTTATGTAATTATACCTCTTAACTCATCCAAAACCTAAAATAGACTTGTGTGAAGAAAATGGCAAAAGGGTTTAAAACTATGGACTATATTTGCTTGTTTTAACCTTTCCATATCCTATATCCACTATAAAAATATTTTTTATGTTTTCATGGCCATGATATATTTCTCCCATCTCTATTCAACACCTTGACCTTTTATATAACCTTCATACTCTTGAACTCACAAGACTGTGTCCTATCATTTGATCGTGTTTTTATTATGGGAGGGGTACCTATAGTAGCTATTCATGAATTAGGCATTAGTAATAGTGCATGGTAGTTATTAATATATTATAATATCATTGATTAATGTTTTATACCCACGTTTTACTCCCATATACACTATCAATGCTCTTACTCACAAAATTGCTCACTTTTTGCTTAGTTACAACAGTGAGTATAAGAATGCTAAGACACCTATAGGTAATCATTGGATATGGAGTAAAAAATTTCAATCTTATCTAAATGAAACTTGGATAAATAACACTATTCATTAATAGATACATTTTTTGGTGATTTTATGTCACACCTATATCTTGGATTGTGTGTTACCTTTATGAAGTTGTAGGTATGCATTTAGGAAGGGTTGAGATTGAAAATACTGCATGGCCTTCATGAAACATCATAAGATCATATATAGAGAATTGGAATTATTTAATATTTTTTTAAACATATCAACCACCAAGTAAAAATCTCCATTTAGCTCACTATTCCATACAATCGAACACTTGGTTATAGGTGTTCACCAGGCATATGTATAGACTAAAGGTGATATATGAAGTAAAACAAATGAGTTATCCTCTTTAAAATGATATTTTGAGTCATAAATATTCCTTGAATAAATTTAAACCATTCTTATATGTTGGCATGGTCTAAGACTACAAATTTGGATGGAAAGATCACTTTTGGGCCAAACCTATAAGTTTCACTTTTTGTTTTCAGTGCATAAAAGTGTATATTTAAGGTCTTTAATAGTCACTTTCCCTTTGTCACCTACCCTCAAAACTTGGCATAGTCATTATCCCTAATAGAGGATTTAGGCTGAGCACATTAGGATGTAGAAAAATCATTTGAAATATTGTAACAAGATTTCAACAAAACCTTGAAGAACTCTATTTTGTAATTTTAGGGACTTATGGCCTAGACACAATCCTTTAAACCTTTGAAGTGATTCTTAGCTCCATTTTTCAACTTATCATTCTTAACATGTCTATAATTCTCCCCTACACATTATATAATTTCTATAAAGGGATACAACACATTCTAATGCCTCAAAACAAACTTCTCAGTTCCCTGTAGTGCTACTGGTAGGTGATCATTTACCTATATAGGCAGCAAGTGTGGAATTCCGAGAAATGTACATGTTTCTACCCCCAACGAGTTATAATATTATATTAATCATGAAATTAATTTTTCATATATATAAACATTTGAAACAAAATTCAATGCCTTCCTCTAAATGTGAAGACTTCCTTCATGGCACCTATATGTGCATGTTTTCTTATATATATATATATATATATATATACACACACATAAATACATACATACACATATATATATATACATATATATATATATATATATATATATATATATATGTATGTATGTATATATGTATGTATGTATGTATGTATGTATGAAGAGGAGTATGGGTAGCATGATTGAAATAGGTGCTTGTGGTCCATTATATGCCGTAAAAAAGTTATAAAATGGATTATATTCAGCCTATAAAACCTAAAACTAGTCTTAAACCTTCTTCTCACATGATTACTAATAAATGGTACATGTCTGATAGTGTATAACAATCATAAGGTAGAGTGGTTGTATGTATGGTTGTCATTGCAATTTAAAGGAGAATGTTTCTTTGAAGGATAAGATTAAAGGTTATGGAATTTATAGGAATTTTAAAGCTTGATAATGAACCTATCCTTACCTTCTGAAACCATTACCAAAGCATGGATTTATTGGCAATAGTGAAAACCTATCAATAACACAAAATAGGACTAGTCTACAAACTTGAGGTGATTGGCTCTTCAAATCAATTCCAAACTTAAAATAAAGTATAGGTAACATGTGTGAGGAGAGTAAAATATATATAGGATCAATTCCATCATCTATTTTGTATGAACTTATTCAAACCAAGGCAAAACCCATAGGGTGCATAAATTAGTAAGCAAACTAGAAAGGCCAACTTCTTAGGGATGTTTCATAAAGTTTAGACCACCATTTCTATACAACCAAACATCAAATGGAAGTTGACTGATTGTATAATATAACCCAAGATTATTTTTCTTTAAACCTCCTTTTCTAACCATACCAAGTAAAAATTTGAAGACTGCTTTTGCTTGCCAAGAAAGGTGAAAAAGGAGAATAATAGTTTTTGGCTAAAATGGCATGTATAGATAATTTTAAATGTATAACTAACCTTTAAGAAGTTAATGAGAAAAAATATGATCTTTTTTCACATGGAACACTTTCCCATGGCTTGTACAAGTGACAAATTCACTTTTTTTCTCAAGAAAACTACCCTTTTTCTAAAGAACATTCTGATTTTCTATTTTTTTTTAGTTACTTAAGACCTCTTAAGACACATATACATGAAATAATATTTTATAACCTTCATACTTCACAATAAATCTTTACTACTCATTAAATGCCCCTTTTTGACATCAAAATGATTGAAAATGACTAAAGGGACTAAAATGACTAAAGACCAAGGCTAGCATAACATTAAATGACATTAATAACCTATAAAACAACTTGTGACATTTTTATTAGATCCTTAAAACACATAAGGGTCAAGTTTTTACCTCGAGGTACCTGAGTTTGACCTCAAAGTAAAATTTGGTCAACAATATTATTGAATGATCAGAGTACCACTAAGGTTTTTGACATCATGTTCTTAGGTAATTTTAGTTGGTTTTATGCATGAGAAAATATGATATTGATATTATATCCCACATAAATAATAACCCTCTTGATGTGGGTTTTGTTGATATATGTGGTAATGAAGAGGGGAAGATATAGGTCATTTGGTTGGATGGAGGGTATTTCTAAATCCTTAAAGGTAACAAGGTTGGAAAGTTGGAGAGCTTCGACAAAGGGTGTTAGAGGTTGTGGGTCTTCTGGTTGGACCTCTATAAATTGTAAAACCTCTATCATTACTTGGAGATGATGGGGTGAGGTATTTATTAGTTCATACAAGCTCATCTTTAGTGTCATTTGGTGAAGTTATTTCAAAACTACTCATTGGATTAATTCAAACAAATTAGAGTGAGAGTGTCCCAAGATGGACACTTTCAGTTTGGTTTAAGGTAAAGGTGTTTGGTGTTAGCTGGGTGATTGGGTGTTGGAAGAGGGATATGTCCATAGAATGGACACCTTTTTATTTCCCTTATCCTTTGGTTGGGCTTGTGATTGTGTGACCACATAGATGGTATATATTGGGGGAGGAGTTAGATTAGAGGATTTATTTATTTTTCCCTCTTCAATCTAAGGTGAGAATGGAGGAGTAAGTAAATATTGGTCAATGGATCTTTATCTTGGATCATTAGTGGGATCATATGATAATTATTCATCATCATGATACAGTCAATGGGCTAATACTTAGAGATCTTTATAAATATCAATATCATGCCCAAGTGTTCTATGATATGAACATACTAATTTATGATTACACCAAGATGGTTTAGGACTATATGGTTCAAATGGTATAAGAGGTGATAAGGTTAATAAATATGCTTGTAATATTCTCTATAGTTGGTTGAGTAATATTTGGGTAATGGTGGAAAAGGTATAGGGGTCTTGGTTTTGGGAGTTCAGGTGGAAGCCCTTTTAGGAGTGGGCTATGTGGTAGAGGGTTTGGTTAAATGGGCATTCTTGGCAGATGGTTTTAGTTTTGGTAGAGAGGTTGATAGTTTAGGGTTAGATGGTTTTAGGGTAGATATTTGGGAGATAAAAGGTTTGTTTATAGATGATTGGGAGATAGGAGGTATGTTCATGGGTGGTTAAGTGAAAATAGGTGTGGTTGAAATAAAGATTGATGGTGTAACCAAAATTGGTGGTTGGGTAATGATTGGGATGGTTAGTTTACCAATTAAGTTAGATGGATGAGGTCCCAAAATAGAGGAAAAGTGGAGGGGGGAGGTAGAGTTTTGGTTTTTGGGATTCTAAGTGGTATTACCTTCTTTATTATCTTAGATTAGGGTTTATTTGATAGGTTTAATGGGATTTAATCCAACTTTATTGATGGGTGAGTAATGTTATGAGTAGGAAATATGTCAAGGTTCTTGGTGGGTTTGGTTAGAATGGTAGAAGGTGATTTGGTGACATTATGTGAGTATGTTTCTAATGGTGTTGCTATAGTTTGATGGGTAGAGGTGTCCAATGGTTAGGTTGTGGTGATAGTGAATTTGATAGTAGGAAGGTTAGGTTGTTCTGATAAAAAAATCCCTTTTTAGGTTCTATAAGGGAACCCAAGCTATTGACAAAAAGTGGCCCAATCTAGGTTAGGATTAAATATGAATTCTAAGTTTTTAACTAGCCTGAAGAAAGGTTTATAGATAGGTCTGAGGCCTCTGGTATGTGATTCAAAGGATAGGGTCAGGGGTTAAGAGGGAGGAATGGTTACCTTGTCCATTTTATGATTATAATGTTTCAATATCTAGGAAGGTAATTCCTTAGTGGGAGCTGTAGGCAAAGTGGTTTCTTCCTTAGGAGTAATTTCTAAAGGAAGAATGGATTGTTGCATGATTGATAAAAAAGTTATAATGGTAATGGATGCTTCCTCTGATGTGCATATCAAAAGAGAGGTTGATGACTCCACTAACTCAATAAGTGGTGTAGGAGAGGACGTGATTTGATCAATTTCTTCCTTAACAAAGATTTCACCAAGAACCATATTGATAGTATGGGCCTCATGGGTATGAGAGGATTTTACTTTATTTTAATTGTTGGTAGAAGTAGCATGCATGGGAAATGGTTGTCTGAATGTGTCAAGTGATTGGTTCAGGGGTGATTTGGGGTTATCCAACACAAGTTCCCCCTTGTCAATGAGAGATTGGATAATGTTCTTGAACGTATTACATCAGCTAACATCATGTCTGAAGACTTAGTGGAAGGCACATAATTCATTCTCCTTATACTAACTAGGTACAAGATGAGAGTAATTGAATTTCATGGAGCTTTAATTGGGGTAAGCTATATGATATTGTATTTTAACAATTTCTCCAAGAATGAAGCATATGACTCTCCAAGTGGGGTAAATTTCTTATGGGTGTAGTGATTTAGGTTTTTGGTGTTTTGATTGGAGGAATTGGAAGAGTTATATTGGTTAACAATGCATGGATGGATTGTATTAAGAAAAATGACATTTATGGTTCCCTTATTTTTGGATTTAGTGTTGGTTTGGCTACTAGGTTTAGAGGAGGAAGCCTTATGTTATTTAAAGGTAGAGTTCTTGTTTCTCAACTTTAGTTTTCTCTCATCGATGGCCCTATTTTATAGTTTTGTTGCATGGTAAAATCGTCATCAAATGTCTTGAAGATTTGAACCCATAAATTATAGGAAATGTGTTTGGAACATGCCCAAGTGAAGAGATAAATTAGCTCAAGTTGGGGTAGAGAGAAGTAGATTTGGTTTATCAAACATCTCCAATGCACCACAAAGTCAGCAATAGATTCATCATCAAATTGATGAATGGAGTAAAGATCAATGATGGATACTTTCTTAGAGATGTTTATGGAAAATTAATCAAAGAAAATTTGAGCTAGTTGGGTAAAAGAAAAGAGGAAGTGCTTTATAACAACACTATACCAATCTAGTGCAAGACCTGATAGAGATATAGACAAGGTATAGATAAGGAGTTCATCATCATAGGAAATCATATAGCATGAATGTCTAAATGCTCTTAGATGTTATTGAGGGTCATCCCTACTATGAAACATTGAAAATTTTGAAAGTTTCCATTGAGGAGGATATGGTCAAATGGGTATAGATGGGTGAATTAGTTCATTATATATTTGATCATATGACAAAATATTATGAGCTCTAGAAATAGATGACTCCAAAGTATTCATTTTATCGATTAACATTTTGACAAGGTCAATTTAGGGTTGTGTACCTCCATAGTTATAAGGTAGGTTATGTTGGGTTTGGTTAGGTGTAACATATGTATAGTTGGTGGGGGTTGAGAGGCTACCACATATAGGTATGTATATATGGGTGGTTGGGATGATTCCACATATGAATACATGGAAATAGGTGGTTGGGTAGAAGGTAGAGGTATATAACCTTATGGGTTAGGGACATAGCTTAGGTTTGGTATAATGAAAACCTATTGAGAGATTAACATAGGCTAGGTAGGAGGTATATTTGGCATAGTAGATAGAGGGTAGGTGGTAAATTTTTTTGTTAATGTGTGGAAGATTAGAAGGTATGGGAACCACCGAACTTTGAAATGAGGTGGAGGTAGGTAGGTCAGAAATAATATGAATGGTGGTGACACTAGTAGAGGGTATTCCTATGGTAATGGGAGTGTTGGAGCACAAAGGTTGGGTTGATCCTATTCTAGGAGGGTTATTAGTTGAGAAAGAAGGTGATTGGTTGAGTGGGTTGGTTCTAAATGATGATATCAGTGGGGTTATTAGTTGAGGATGATGTTTGGGTGATTAAAGGTTGGGTGGAGATGGTGGTAATAGAAGTGTCACCCAAAAGGTGAGATGGCATGCCATAAGGTTGGTTAATAGGTGGAACCAAAGTAGGGGTACGATGGGATATGGTATTAAGGTAATGTTATAGGTTTATGGGGTAATTATCTAGAAAGGTGGAAAAATATACATCACCTTAGGAAACCATTTGAGGGATGGTAGGACTCCTAAAAGGATGAGGAGGAATTTTTACATCTGATATGTACTCCATGGATAAGGGAGAAGAGGAAGATGTATGAGTAGGAGGTGGGTCATGATTTGCTTGGTTTATTAGTTGTTGTCTAGTTAAAACCATGTAGATGAGGAAAGGAAGAGGATACAAGTAATTTAACATCTCAAACAAAGAGAAGACAAGAAAAAGTCAAGGAAATGAAACACACACTAAATCATGTTAAATCCTAAGGTTTTTTTTAGTCTCTCTTGTGGCTTATGCTATAAGTTTTAAGAATTGTGTGACTCAACTTGGATTGTAGAGCAAGTACTAGAAAATAAGCCTATGGTTGGTTCTAGGTTGTGTTTAGGATCTCAAAGGGATCCATTTTGGAAATCAATACGTGGATTGATATTGGGGCCTACCCTCTCACTTAACACACTATAGTGATAAGGGTGTCAAGTGCTTATCCAAGATATACTGATTGCCATAGATTATAATCAACTAGAGAGCTAAGTTAATTATCCCCTTGGTGATGAAATCCAAGTAGGATAGCCAGGAAAGGTGACCTGCTAGGTGATGAAATCCCAATTGAGACTTGTGTCAATTTTTTATGTTTGATTAAGTGTAAGTGGTTTGGTAATGTGTGTGTGGTAAGGGTGAAAATATAATTGATTCACTTAATTAATTAAGCTGTGTTAGCTAAAATAAATAAGCAAACAATGGATGCAATCATTTTTAATCCCAAAATGAAAATTTGATTTTATTGTATGAGTAGAAAGATAAGAAGAAGAAGCACCTAGATGCAACTATGAACCCAAGAAAAGACTCAAGGGTCATACCCGGTGTGCCAAAATGTTTTAAATAAATTTCACATATATTCTTTGGAAGATGGGGAAAAGAAACTTAAGAAGGTTATGGTAGAAAAACCTGATATGTTTTGCACATGTTGATATAGGTGGTTGTAGATAATCCTCTTTGGGTTGGAAGGAATGACCTATAAATAAGAAAACACTTAAGAAATAGTTGATTAGTTAGATAGTAGGGTGGACTAACTACCAAACTAGATCCAAGAAGTAAGAGCTTCCTTAGAGGCTGTCAATCCATGATTTTAAAATATTCAAGTTCTGAAAAACAAATAGCTTTCATAAATACAAAAGGTAATGAAATCAAATGCAAGAATTACTTGATAAATGAATAGGTGAATTTGACTAATTATATCATTAAATAGATTGATATTAATCCTAAATGAATCAGGTATGGTCTAGAAACTAAGGTGAGGCTCTATGATTAGGTAGAGGGTCTAAAATTTGGATTGGGTTAAGGTTTGATGGGTGAAAATAGCTTGTTATTTATTTATCACATAATAACCATCAGTGGTTGGGGTGACCATCAATTGTTAGGGTGACTGTTGGTAGTTGGGCAACCATCGATGGTTATGGATAGACCATTAGCGGTCATAGTGACCATAAATTATTACCATGATTTTGGTTTGGCTTAAGAAATTGGTTTGATGAGGTTACAGAATGGAATTCTAGAAAATGGGTCTGGTTTGGGTTGGTTACAAAATAGAAACAAAGCAACTAGTTGCTGAAAATAGATACTTAGCTTGTTGGTTAATGATCTGAGAAAGGGTTGAGGTGGTAGGGAAATCTATTGGTGGAGCCTGGGGCAATTTTGGTAGAGTAACTATACCTAGATATTGATAGATGGATGGTAGAACTTTGGGTCTCTGCTTCACTTACTAACTCATTAGAAAATGACCTACAAAAAGAAGTTCTGATATACGAGGCTCTACTTCTAGATGTGGATGATGATGGATTGATTGATTGATATTTTTCACCTCTTACTCTCTTTTTATATGAAGGAATGAGAGGTGAAAAAATATGTTAACAATATGTTCAACAAGTAATTTAAATTTAGCTTTAGCATGTATTGTCTCACACACGAATTAGACAAGCTAAATATCAAAAAGAAAGCTAGAGTTTGACTAGATTTAACTATTTAGGTGGTTGGAACCTAAACTTTATTGGTCAAGTCTAACCATCAAAGGTTAGGGTGACTATTGATGGTTAAGGATAAAGTTAAGTTTGGTCAAGGTGGGTTAGCCAATCAGTTTAGATAGTAAACTAACTTGACTTAAGGTTTGTAGTCAAAAGGTTTTGGAAGAGTCCATAGGGGGTCCCAAGGTGGTTTAAGGGTTAGTTAGACATCTATAACCATTGTGTGTAGCTTTATAGTGTCTATAGGAAGTTTTCAAGTTCTACTCTCAAACCTATTCCAACATGGGAATGAACCTAGGTTATGGGTTACCTAATATTGGGTCAAACCTCTAGGGTTTTTAATGAGGCTAGATCCTCAAATATGGAAATTTAAATCCTCTTCTTGAGACTTGATCTATTAGGGTTAAAAGGGGAGATAATTCATGAATGAAACTTACCTTAAGTGTGTTAATGCACCAATGTTTAATGATCCACTATCATATTAGACATTTCTATGACTAATAATGGATACAATGGGGATAAGGATTGATTAGATTCTATGAAATATTTCCAAACATGAATATTTTTTATGCAATTTGAAAAGAGGTATATAAATTGAAGGAAAAAAATAAAATATCTATGCAAGAAACTATGGACTTATGACACTTCAAGAGAGACTTCACTAGCTTACACTTCATATAACCTATAATAAACTAACAGTCTTAAAGTTAGATACATGAAGGACATACAAATGATGAATAGACAACATGAAATTATGTAAATCAAACTTCAATAAAGCACACTTATCATTAAATATAATATGAACTTGTCTTATATTACTTCAAAGAGTTTACAAAGTATTTTTCATAGAGGTTGGTTATACCTAGTTGAGGTATACAAATCAAGATTTCAAAGATAGAATTTATAATAATAAATAATATAAGAGAGAAAGAGAAATTGGAACTAAAGGGGTCATTAATGATCCCAATTCCACTCATAAAAACTACCACCACAATCTTTCTTGAGCCTCTCTTTGCATTATTTCATTATGTATTTCACTGGCATGATGAAGAATATAAAGGTCAAGATAAGTTGTAGGAAGAAATCCCCACCATCATATGAATATCTCTCAAGCTCATCATCCTTAATTCCCTTCACTATCTTCATTTATCATGCTCAATGTTATTTACATTACTAGGAAGTTACTTGAACTTGGTCATGATGTTCTTTTTGGCATTGCTTGTGCAATAACCATTCTACCATTACTTATATATCCTGAATATATATCTTCTATAGATGAAAACTAATCACCATATTGATTTTCATATAGATATTCTTGAGAATGAATATCCATAGGCTAATGTCTCTTATATTTGAATGAGATTTATAACCTATGTCTATAAGATTTTAAAAATCTTTTACAAGGGCTTTAATGGTGCTAGATGACTCTCTAGAGTGTACTCCTTGTTATCCAGATCACATTTGATCTTAAATTTATGTCTTTTACCTATTAAATATGGTGATATACTTTGTCCAATGTGTCTACATTCATGGCATCATTTGGTTCAACCCTAGTCAATTTTTCTCTCCATAGAAGTCCTGGTCTTTTGACTTTTAATGTCGACCATTTATCTTGATCTAGGCTTCCCATATTTTTCCAATTGTCATCTCTTCATTTATCCCATAGGATCTTGTTGTTAGTCATTGGAATTTTTAACCTTTTCAAACCATAGATCCTGATCTATATGAGTAAACATGACCCATTGATATTTTGGTAGCCTAATGTGGTTGTGACATTTATCAACTTATCATTTGGCTTTGAGATCCATTGACTTGTTAACTCATCACTCACCATTGATCTACTTGGTATGATTATACACTCACCATTGATCCTCCTAGATAGACTAACCTTATCATTTTTTGTGCACCATTATATCACTATTAGGACACTTGAGATCTTACCACTTGTTGGTTTCTCACTTATCTTAAGCTTTTGGCTTGATGATCACCGTTGATTTTCTTTGTATGAGTAAATACATGTTATTGGATCTTGGTACCCACTAACATCAGTTAGATCAAAACTCATCATAGGATATTGGCCTTAGATCCTAAGATTTGGAAACTTTTCACTCTCACATTAATCCTTGGGATATTTGAATTCAAATTGCTACTTTACAAAGCTTAAACTTGATGTTCGCATGCATGTTTCATTCTGCAAGTCTAACTTTAAGGCTTTATATCTTGAGATAGCAAGCTCATCAAGACATGAAATTTATAGAGCATGATCTTGGCATGAATAAATTCATATCCATGTAATCTTTTATCCTTGATAGGCTTTTTAAACACACTTATTAAATTCCCATTCAAGTTGATTAGTTTATTTTTGAATGATGTTTTCATGATGGTCTAGTTCTTTTGGACTTGTGCAAGAACTTTCAAAGCCCAAAAAGACCTATGGAACCTAATTTATTTCTATGAATTATTGAAATGCCATGATAACCTACTATATCTTCTCCCCATGTAACTCTTCAAGACTTGTATCTTAAAGATCAAAGATATTTCAATTTAAGATTGATTAAAGTGGTTCAAAAGATTTGTAAGCAATATGATATCTTTAGATCACTCATTCCATCCATAATTTTGTTTAGATCATCTATTTAGGTGGAATCTTGACATGTGAGCCAAAATGGTGAACACTATGGAGTCACTTGTATGCATGTTTGACACACATATTGCCTTAAAAACACACACCAAATAGAAACAAAATAAGAACAAAACATAAAGCAAAACACATGTGTGTTTAACTAGAACACTTAGGGAACACAACACACATAACTAAAACAAAATACACACCTAATATACTATTTACAAAACTGACATTTACTCTTTAATAGCATAGTTTCAAATGTATACCATTAATAGGGATAGATAGCTCTTCTCCATTCATCCTTTCTAATTAGAAAGAATTCCTTTGATTGAACTTGATGATGACATATGGTCCACTCTATAAGGTGTCAAATTTGGTATGCCTCCTTGGTTTTTCTCTATCTTCATCCCACTTCAATACTATGTCACCTTCTTGAAATGATCTTGGAGTTATATTCTTGTCAAAATACATATTCATTAATACTTGGTGATGCTCTATAGCTTGATGAGCCTTATCTCTAGTCTCTTATAACTCCATTAATTATGTTACTCTCACCTCCATTGCAGTGTTTTCAAGAAACTATAATTGATGTGCTAACTCTAAGGTAGGCATATCTTGAGAGATAGACAACCTAGCTTCTCTTTCATAGACAAGTAGAAAAGGATAATTCCTTTTTGACCTCTTGGGGGTTATCCTATCAGCCCATAAGGCTAAATTTAATTTGGTGTGCCAAGCCCTCTAGTTATGCTCCAAGGTTATCTTAATGATTTTTATTAGATTCTTGTTAGTAGATTCAACCAACCCATTACCTTGAGGGTAATAGTTAGATGAATTAGTTAAGAATATTCCATTAATATTTAACCAATCATATGTCTTATCACCCATAAAATCATGAGCATTTTCTAAAATAATATTAGGAGTGAATAACATTGTTATGATGCTCTCATAGAACTCGAAGATAACATTCTCATTATATTCCTTGAATACTAATTCCTCAACCCACCTTGTAAAATAGTTATTTGTTGTGAGTATCCATTTATGACCAACACTTGTTGGGGGGTTTAACATGCCAATGAAATCAAGACCCCATTACATGAAAGATTAATCCACTTGGATAGGCTTCAAAGGAAGAGTTCAAATCTTATTTTTTACCAAAAAGAGATAATACTATGCACAGCTTCTCACCCAAGCATGGAATTCCTTGAAGAGGCTAGGCCAATAATATCTTGTTGTCATGATATTGGTGGCTATGGTTCTTGGCAATAAATGACCTCCTATAGTTCCATAATGGAACTTCTCAAGCAACACTCCAAATTGGTCATTTTCAATGCACCTCAACAATAAACCATTAGTATCTCTTATCAAAAGTACAACACCTAAAAGGCAAAAGGGAATAAGTTTAAATCTAAAATATCTCCTTTGAGATCTAATCATATCATTAATATACTCACCACTTTGAAGAAATTTGATCACATCTTGTGTCCAATTCTATGTATGCAAGGAACTAGTTGGTTTGGGGCAATCATGGTTAATTAAAACCTCTTCTTTTGACTCATGAGGATCTAAAGCTATATGTTTACAAAGGCCCTTACATCTTATCAAGTTTATTACTTTAATATCAACATCATATTCCATTATCTTCATGATCCACCCTGCCCTCTTCTCATTAAGGTGTTTGCTCAAAAGAAACTCCTTGGTACTAGGATTAGAGACCATAACACAAAGTTTATTGTTTGAAATGATATGTATAAACTTATTTAGTCATCTTATAATAGAAAGGACATGATTATTAATAAAGGTATACCTAATTTCATAATATTCTAAACCTTGACTAAAGAATAAAATTAGTTTCTCTACACCCTCATCATTCCTTTGCATTAACATATCTAAGATAGTGTAAAGGTTAGAAAATGAATACAAGATGAAGTCTTTAGCAAAATCATGATTCAAAAGAGTGGGAGATTGTATAATTACTTTCTAAATGGATTCAAAACTATTCATATGGTGTTGTTTTTTATGAATTTAAAGTAGTGCTCATACTTTTGGAAATCTTGGAAGTCATTGAAAGTGGTTTAAATGTTTAATCCAATATGGCTTATCTAGTTATGAATTGACTATGTGTACTGAGGTCAAAATATTGGTCTATAAGACCAATATTTGAGCTTATAACTTATGAATTTTTTATTTGGAGTGGTCTAGATATGTCAAAGGATATTTTTTAATTATTAATGATCATGGGAAGTGTTCTTTAAATTTTTTAAGACCATGTTATTCATGATTGGGTTTGGGAGTGTTCTGGTAGTTCTAAGTGGGTTATTTATGGAGAAGTGTTTGAGTACTTTTGACTTAATTTGATAAGTATAAATCACATGGTGATTTTATTAAGGTCATTTATTTTTTATATATGTGATTTATTTCCATGTTTGTTTAGCTAATTTTTGTTAAATCTTTATTAGTTAAATAGAAGTCTATCATATAAAAATGCCTAATTGTGAACAATAAAAATGGTGTGCTTCAAGTGGTGGTTGGTTATAAAAAGTGATATGGATCCTACATAATATTATTAGAGGTATATTTGAATAGTATCTGATATGTTTATTCTAGTATGTAGATTTTAAATCTATTCCAAAGAAGGCAAAGTATAACATGCACTAAAGTAGACCTAATGGAATTAGGTCTCTATGAGACCTAAAGGTGAAATGAGGTCTAATAGAGTTATGATAGACCAAAAGGGACTAAATATCTATTTGAATATATTTTATGATATTTAATAAGACATATTCCATGTATGACCTAATATTTTAAGGTTGTTGGACTGACTAAGTGGCTTATGAATAAGGAATGGTATATATACAAGGTCATTTTAGGCCTATGTGAGTGTGAAGACTGAAAGCAAAAAAGTAATATATTTTTGAAAAAAAAGAGGTATTGTGGACCATTATAGGATTTTATAGGATCTGTGATTAATATTTTATAGAGTTTTTATCTATGAAAATCAAGGTCATATGACATAATCAAGTCAAGAAGAGGACCAGTTGAGTGAAGAATCCTAGAAGATAGTTTGAGAGGGAATAGAAGAGAGAGAAGAGCTTAGGAAGGTGATCATCATATATTTTATGAGAAAAAAGGTTTTATTAAGTTTATATAATTTTTCATATGTCTAAGTTAGTGCTAAGTCATCTAGGGGTTTGGTGCCTCCTTGCAAGTTGTTGCTTGTTAAAGCTTAACTAAGTTGATGCTTAGCTAGTTAGGGTTGGTAATCCATGTGAAGTTGGTGCTTCACTAAATTTGGTATTTTTATTATAGGAATATATTACATTTTAATATATAATTTCCCCCCCCCCCTTTGAGGGTTTTCCACATATGTGATGTGTTCTTGTGTTTCATACTTATGTGGATAGGTGTTTATGCATGCTAGATCTATATGCCTATTTGAATGGTACATGATTGCTTAAGTGAAATTGATAATATTTTTTTTGAATAATTATTAACCCCCCTCTCATTAATTTTTAATCCAGCATGTAACACCAATGATTTTATTCCAAGTAGAAAGAGATCTGAATATACGAGAGAAATAAATAGTTTTTAATTTTAGTGTAGTTAGTTGCAATATTTAAGGATAATTATTTTTAAAATAAAAAAATAAAAACTTAATGTTAAAGATAAAAATATATTAAGATAAAAATTAAATCAAGGAAGTTCCATTGAAAATCTAAACACATTTATCAAAACTTATTGTTGTCTTTTTGACAATCAAATATTCAATATTCACACTGAAACTATACATTTAAATATCAATTTGTATTTTACATTATAGATAAATTAGTAAAGTAATTTTAATGAATATTAATTTATTATTATATATAATTTTTAATTAAATATTATAACTTTAATCCATATATCATATGTTTTAAAACCTTAACCATTAATTGTACTAGCACATCAATTGATAAATATGCTAGGATGATTTATAAACTCTCTCACATATTTTTTAGTCCCAATTAAGCATACTTGTGTAAAAAATGTAATCATATGCATTTTTATATTTTTGAATTATTTACCTAAACTAAACTTCATGGATGTAATGAAATTATCTTCAGGAACACCTTTATTGATAGAATCAAATATAATAATGTTTGCGATAGTATAATAAAATTGAGCATCAACCTAAATTATATTGAAATTATTAATAAAAGTTTATACTGGTTTATAAAAATCCTCTACTCTTGAAAAAAATATAATATGGTCCTCCACTTTAAACTCTTATGGTTATTTTGATGTGTTGTTATATGTTAAGATAAAGTCTAAATTACAAGTTGAAATTGTGTAGACATAATGGTTAGAAATTGGGTCACCATTCCTCTTAGTTTTAAGTGACCATTTTTTATTCAGAAGGTTAATTTATTTTTTGATTTAATCTTTTGTATTATCAACTAATATAAATCAATAACAAGTGTTTTTGGGATCCACTGTAGAAAAATAATAATATTAAGAGTTGAAAAGAATTGAAAATATGAAAATTAAACAAGATGAGTAGTAATTAGTTTTAAATACTTGATTTGGAGATAAAAGCGTTAATCTATGGTGTTTGACTTGATGTACCTCTTATTTACATCACCAAAAAAATTTAACATCTTGGTGGTCCTCTAGGTCTTTGGTCATGTCATAGTATCATTCAATAGAGACACTTGTTTTTGTTAGGTTTAAAGTTGACATGCTTACTTGGGATATATATTCATTTATGGAGATTATTAATTATAATGGATAAATAAATTATAATAAATAATAAAATAATGGAAAAAATCTTATTAATAATATGTGGGACTATTTATAAGATTAATCAAAATTTAGTTTTGGGGTCTCACCTTGATTTCTCATTAAATATTTGTAGTAATTTTTTAACATTTCTTGATTTATATTTTAAACTATGCATATTACTGAGCATATTTTTAAATTATTTCTTTAAATTTATTTGAATGATCATAAATAATTAGAATATGGGATGAATTTATACTACATTTATTAATCATGGGATCTGAAATCCAACTGGTATCTCAAACATAAATGGATGTATTGATAGGAAAATCCCAATATCTATTGGGTGAAAATATACAAGGGATCTATATGTGGCAAATAAAATTATATGTCCACCTCTTCATCAACAATGATTTTTTTTATATGATTTCCATATATGTCATAAATAATAAATAATACTTTAAACTTATATTCATCATTTAGAAATATATAACATCCTTCATAAATATTTTCATTCATTTTTTTAACTTATTCATGTAGGTGAAAACATGTTTAATAAATAAGTGTGCTTCAACCACTAGGATAAGAAAGATACAAACAAAACAATGACATTATAAAAAAAAATACAAGAGATAAAATCTATAATATCAATTTATATATATATTTTATAACATTATAGAAATCAATAGTAAAAAATTCAAGACTAAGGGGAGGGAGTTTATATTCTAATACTATTAAACTTACACTCAATTTAAAGGGAAAATAACTTTTGTATGTGAACTCATATGTATATTTGTCACTTGACTAGGTGTTATTACTAAAATATGATATATAAATTTCTAGAAGGGTTATAACATGCTTTGAAATTATTGTTTATTCATGTATTTTTTCTTAGCATTCTCCTTCCCTATGGAAATAATTTTTCTTTCGCATTTTCCTTTCCATTCTCCAATCTCCTAAAAATGTTGAAAAAGTGGGTGTCATGAATATGTAACTTTCCCACAACATTTAATGTAGTGCATCCTATCAAATCAAGTTATTTTGGAATTCATAACTTGAAAGAGTTTATAATTTTTACCCTTATAGTTGTATATTATTTCATTATTTTTCAATAAGCACTTAATGAAACTGATTTGACACCAAATTCAATGGATACTATTAGACTAACTTATCCATTTAAAACATTATCTACAAGTATGGATATCTCTTATGAATACCTTTCTCCTATTCATCTATAAAATATTATGTTAGATTATTAGGAGAATTTACCATGAAATCTAGATCCATATCATTTTTTTGACAAAATACAAGTCCACCATTTTTTAGTGTTCAAAACACAACACCAAATTTTCCCATATATCATATGGCAAGAGGAGAAATAGTAAATTATCATTTAATCCATCTATTTTATATTTATAAAAGATATTAAAGATTTATTTTTCAAATTCCTATTTAAAAACATGAAAATAGAGTGTCAAAAATGTTTTGAAATTACATTGTTTATTATTTTAGTTCAATCATAAATATTAAACACCTTTTAATATTTTTGCCTTTTCATGGATGGTACCAGGGTATTGTGGTCTTCTCTTTATGATGCTTGTTAACCTTGATTTATATATTTAGTCAATAAATTCTAATAATTTTATCAATTATGGACTTTTATAACATAATATAAATAGACCCATGTTTCATTCTTTCGTGTACAAACACAAAAACATTATTTTCCAAGAGAGTATTTTATGCTTCAATGTTATGTTGGAAATTGATAATATAAAAAAAAAGTCTCTAGATCATGTAATTATTGCTCTAAGTATAAATTTATGATATCATTAGTTGTTTTCTTAAAATATAAAAATATTGCATCCTTTTGAAGAAGTACCAAGTTACATAACATTGATATATCCAATTAATCAACACTAACTCTGTCAAGAGATTGATACTAGTATTTATAAGGTTTTAGGTGTAAGGGATCAATTCTAATATCTAAATATTTCCCATTAATTTTTTTTTTAATATTATGACTTGTTAAAGACTCACTATTTTTAAAGTCTTTCTTAACCTATCTTAAAGTAGTCTTTTGTCATGCTGACTGTTTTAATTTCATAAAACTATGATACTAAAGTATCTTTTTCTTTTACCTAGTTACTTGTCCATATTTAGGTGGTGAGTAATAAATGAATTAAATGTATATTTATATATTTTTAAAATATATTTACAATCACATCACAAATATTTTGACTGTGTTCTACAACACAACTATTAGAATATAAATAAAGTTCTATTTTACAACCATATGAATAACAAGAATCACTTTGGTGTTTTAAAAAATTAACCATGCTAATTTCTTGTATACATTTCCACCTATTACTCTATTTCAATTCCTTGACATGAATTTTTATATTTATTTATATATTCAACTTGAATATTAATAAGATTACATTAACCTTTTTCTAGAAAAGCTATGTAAAATTTTTAGAAAAAGGTTAATGTAATATTATGGAATATGAAAGCATAAAATATTTTATTAAGAAGATTCTCAGAAAAATATTTCATATTCAATATAATTATAAAAACTCTAAGTGTCATTTATATTTAATTAAATAACCTTGAGTTACGATTGTAGTTATCTTGACATAAAATCTTTACAAATTATTTTTCATGTCTTCTCTCTTAGTCAATAGAGCCATATATGAATGGGATATAATTATATGATGTATATCTAATCAGAGTAATTATTTTATAAAATAAAATTAAGTATCAAATTTAAATAAATCACATAATAAATTAACCTATTATTGTTTCTTACACAACATGCCCTAATTTCATCACTAAAATCATAGAAACACTTTCTTTTTCTGAAATCTAGTCTTCTAGTCTAATATAGTTTGGGTCCCTTTTTATTCATGGTCTAATTAAAAATTTCCTTGATAAGTTGTAGGTTTTCTATTACATTGGACTTTCTCTTTGAACTAGGTTTAAACTTAAAGTATCCATTGCACATATTTAATTTATAATAATTTTGGTAATTGGATCTGTATTGGTTGAACTTTCTAAGCTTGTTTAAATTTGATAAGTTCAAGTTTATTTTTTATCATGCTTTGAGATACATTAAATTTATCATTGTTAGACTATTTCACCTCATATTTATATATATTACTTAACTACATGAAATCTTTGTTGCTTATTTTCATAAGAAAATTAATCCATTTCTATCTTATTTACATCTAAAATGATAAAGATTTTATGCAATTTTTTCCTCTACTTAGTCATTTTTATAAAAGTGGGATTAATTGGATTTGGAATTAGTCAATTGTATAATCCTTGATGATGTTTATTTGGGACTTAGTCACTTTTTCTTAAATAGACTTATCCATTTTTTTAAATTCATACTTTTATATTCTAATGGTTATGTGATTTCCCCATGAGACAAAGATGATCTACACTTCCCACAAGTCCATGGGAAAGTGAGGAGATACCAAATAGTACCCACTCACATTTTCAAGACTCTTTTTCCTTAGCCTCTTTGCCTAAAATTCTCAAGTGCCCAAGATTATACCATGTGGCATAATTTTGTTTTTATACTTCCCTAGGGCCCTTCAGTTTTGCCAACATACCTTTGACCCTTCAGATGCACAAGGTCCCACAATGTGTGTGATCATATTTTTTTGGGCCCTTAGGGTAGTTTAATACTCCCCATGTTATTCAATCCTTTTGATTCCAAAGATCGTGTCAAGTGTCATGATCCCACTTCTATAGGCCCTAGGGTAGTTCATATCCTTGTGAGTCTCCTACTAAGCCTTGGGTGAATGATATATAGATGCATGTCAAGATCCTACTTCATTGTTAACTTACAAGTCATCATCCTAACTAAACACTAAATCAAACCCCTAATGATAAAATGGATACAACATGGCATCTAATACCAACTAGAAAAAACACTAACATCCACATTAGCATTTTACCTACTTAAACTTTATGATCATTTATCTCATTATTACCATTATAGAACTAAAAAATACTTTGGACCTAACTATTTGAATGTGCTAAAGTCTTTAGATTTTGAATTCAATTTATCACTTAAAGAGATAAAATATATATATAGTTGGTTAGGTTTTATCTATTATTTTTTATTGAAATAACTTAATATTTTTCATAATTGAATAGATTAATTATGTTATTTTTAAAAATTCCATTTTGGATTGTTAATTTTATAGGCTCTTTGTTCAAGATTTATGCCTTGGTCATTTTTCCTAATTTGAGATGTAAAAACTAGCATATTTATTTTAAATGTAATGGCTAATTATCTATCTCTATGTCCATATTCAATTGAGAACCAACTTATTGTCAACATTTCATAGCTCTACTCCTTTGGAATACATTGGACACAATGAATACCTTCAACCCTCTTGGTGTTTGGGATCATGTTATGTGGCATGATCCCACTTATTCAGGTCCTTAGGATGATCAAAACATATAGATGATACAAAAAACCTTATAGGTAAGTGGGATGATTCCACATGGCATCATCCCACTTATCCACCCTTCTAGATAAATAAAGAGTAGTATGATAGAGCATAGATCAATCAAGTTCCCAACATGATGCCGCATGGCATAATATTAAGAATTTATGATAATTAAGAAATGGGAAAATGATAGAGGACCAATTAAGCTATGGGTGAGTGAGATCTTACCATTTGTCAAGATCTCACTGCACCATGGTTTAAAGGAAAGATAAGACTCACCAAGTAACAAATTAGTGATAAGATGCTACGTAACATGATCCCTATATATCAAATACACCATAAAGTTTTTGAGAAAAAAGAAAAGGGAACATAGAAATAATTTATAAAATAATATACATGGGGATATAAAAATAACTTAGCATGTAAAATTGATGCCCATTTTTCTTATGTATCCATTCAAAATCTAAGAATTGGACCATGAGTCCAATCAAATTTGTGTAGTTGAATATCTTGTCACCTAGTGACAAAAGGATCATGGAAATAGATTTCAAGATTAATAATGAATTAAGATAAGTCAAATAGAGGAATGGATATTAGTATAAAATAAGATAAAATAATAAAAGGACAAAGAATACTTTTACACAGTGAATTGTCAAGAGGAATATTCATTACTAGAGAATGAGAGTTTGTGCCCCTACATTTAATAAAATAATGATCCTATCATTCACCTCATGGAAAATAAGTAAATTAAATTACTAATCATAATATGATTGCTTGATAACACTAAGATACTCATAATCAGAATGACAGAGTTTATCTATGGATACATGATATACATACATACATACATACATACATACATACATATATATATATATATATATATATATATATATATATATATATATATATATATATGGAATCATAGGTACTCTTATTTAACTATGGACTTTAATGTTATTCATGACCCATTGATAAATAGGATGGACATGGATAATGTGACTATGATAAACCAATGGTTAAAATCCCTTGGTGGTGATATTAGCAAAGGTAAGTGTTGGTTTAGAAATGCATGAATTATTGGTATACACTAAAATTGAAATAATACATGCATTAGGTTTCATAAAAATATCACTTCATGACCTTGTGAATTGTTTAGTAATTTAATTATGATGGTTTAAGTTAAATGATATAACATGATTATGGTTTTAATATTTATATATTATAATATGAGGATTTCATGGGTGTAATAAGTGTGTAATAACATGTCAATTCCAAATAAAGAACAAGGACTATGCTAGACATTGTCGCATCATATGTGATCCTACCTCTGACCCATATACTATCTTAAACCTTACCTGATCCTAGTGGGATGATTTGTTGAGTTGTTCAAACCACCTTTTCATGGTCATATTTAATGCATAGATTAAATTGAACCAATGGAAAGAGATGGGTTGATATTATAAGTAGCCATATAACTATGGAAGAGCCATGATGTGTCATTATGTAATGATAAAGGATCATCAATTATGAAGGTGTGCATTGGTCAAAAGAGTGGTTTATTAATCCAAGGAAATAATAGACACTTGTCATGTTTTGATTGGTCTATAAGAAGGAGAGAATCCATATTTGAGGAAGGCAAATCTGTTAGTAATGGATGTTTTTGTCTTGTTTGGTAAGGAGGAGAAGAAAACATAGGGAGATCTTGGAGAAGGAGAGCCTTGGCTAAAAGGAAACTTTATAAAATATCCAAAGAAGGACTAAGATCAACTAGTAGGCTTCTCTTTTGATATAACTAGTTCATTGTTATATTACATAAAGTTTATATGAGTCTTTATTGAATGACTATGTTGAAAGGAATAATGCCACTTGGATTAATTATTCCCTTTGATTATTTTCATATGTTTATGTTTGGGTCACACAATAGTGTTCTTACACATTGTGTTGGAGTTTAGAGTTGAGATATTCCTCCATGGTAGTTTTAGTTGTTTGTATTTACACTTAATTAGATAGTAAGGTTTATTTTGAAAGACTTTTGATGTCTCAAAAGGTTAAATTATTTAATATGGAATAAGGGTTATGGATCTCATGTTGGACATGATGGAAATTTACCTAATCCCTCTTTTGATTTCATAATAAAACTTATGTTATTTTCTAAATGCTTGATTGTTTTATCAATGTGGTATATCTTTTTCTAATTTATGTTTGCTAAAAATAGATTTGAGGTTGGTAACCTCTTTGAATATGAGATATTTGGAGTGTAACTTTGTGATTAGCCATATCATAAACCCCAATATTTGTTTACTACTTTCTACCTTTATTTTCCTTACACCATGATGTGAACATGTCTAAAACTAGGTTTCCTAATTGAGGGTACTTATAGTAGTTATTTGATGGTGAAAAAGGGTTGGGAGGTGATTGATTTTTATATTGACTATAGTTACACTTATAGAAAGGAGGAACTCATCTTCAACTATGGATTATTATTATTTGGTTACTACTTATATAACTAGATATAAGCCAAGGATTATTAATTTTTAGTTTAACTTATTATATTTATATGATATTGATTGATTATGGGCTAAATTATGAGACAATATCATTATGAAGATTATAGCTAAATGTCTTGGTTATTACTAAAGATAATTATTTTATATTCTACTTATTTATATCAAATTAATAGACTTTCTTGTGATTTAATTTTCCTTAAAAATGGAACTCCAATGGATTATTGTATATTAATGAATAATCTTGGCCATAAAATAGTCTTACTATATATAAATATCTAGTTTAATATCTTATGAGTTCTTATTCATTAAATCTTGAGTGGTTTTAGTCATGTTACTATTAGATGAACTTTATATGAAGGATATCCATTATATGAGGGTAAGTGAGTAATATTGCCTATGCTATGGTTTATAAGGTTTTATTCTTAGTTTGGGTGAACCTAATTGGTTAACCTTTTATGTGATAAGGTATAATCTCCATAAGATAAAATCTTAAATAACTCATTGAGATGATGATATTGAATACAAAATTAGGGTTAGATTGAACGAATTTGCTAAAGGAGGAGATAATCTTAAGCCTTTATGGATATTTTAATAAAATAATAAGTATGTTCTTCTTGGTTTAAAACTTGTGATAATCATCCCTTTTTGACATATAATAATTCCCTTTTCCTATATTCTGTTTATCTACCTTAGTTGAGTGAAAATCAATAGTTGTTGAGTGATTGTTATTGGGAATAACAATCTAGCTTAATTATGAAAACCAAATATTGATAATATTCTAGTGATGAAGTGTCTTTTAGAGGGGTCCCTTAATTAAATAATTGAATAAGCTTTCTTCTTTAGACTTTTCCTATTACAAAATCAAATTTTTTGAAGAAGAAATTAATAACCAATCTAATCTCTTCTACTAAGAAAATAACCATGTAAGGTAACAAAATGGATTTAAATTAATAAACGCTTATAATAACTAGTTATTGATTGAATAATATTTTGGAAGACCAATCCTTGAATATCTACCTTTACATTTAAAAAAATATCTTGTCTTTAGTTTAGTAAATTAGTTATTTGTATTAATGTTAGAGTTTGATGTTCTAAGGAATATACCAGTAAATTTTTTAGATCAAGCTTGCCTTATGAATATCAGGTAGGTCACCTAAACTAATTATAATATTGGTTTAGTTTTGCATTATTGATTTATAATTATTCTTATTTTGATGACTTGATTAGCTTTTCACTTCGCCCTTAGATTTTTTTCTATGATTAACTTAAAGTGTTTGATTCTAGACTTACCAAATTATTCTATGCAAGATTTAGTTTAATAAGTCTTATTTTCCTTAGCCTCTTTTTGTAATGTTCACAAAATTTAACTCATTCAAATATTACTTTCTACCATAGTTGAATCCTTCATTCCTGCATGGTCTCAAGCTTTTAGCCTTGGGTTTTCCTTTTAGTTTTTGCCTTAGATGAATTTCAAGTTTTTAAATTTTGGTCAAATGATGCCATGTGGCATCATCTCAACATCCCAGAGGATCATCCAAAAGTCTTAATCCTTGAAATCCATAGATTCTATAATAATTATCAATTTCTATGGAGATACTAAGTGAAAGCACCTGAGAACATAAAAGCTCAGAGGGTTTGACCCATTGGGGTCAATACCCAAATGCTTATGTGTTCTACGTATCCAAGTAGATTAATGTATTGAATTCAAAATATTAGAGGCTCAGGAGGATTAAGCCATTGGGTAATACCCCAATGGATGTATAGTTTCATATACCCATAAAGCTTGACACTCAAAGTTGGAGTCTGGGAAGATTAAACCATTAGGGGTAATTCCATAATACCTCCATGATTTTAAATACATGAAGAATTACCAAGTGGAAGCATTCTAAAGTGAAGGATCCCAAATGTTTGATTAACTAGTAATGGACCTAGAGTCCCATAATCATGATGTGTGGTGCATCAACATACCCCCATTAACTTAGGCTTATGAAGACCCGAGGTAGACATATGGAAACTAATGTTATTAATAGTAGTCAAGAATTATTTTGATAGTAATCTTAATGTAATAAGTGTAGTCAAATTTTTTGTGTGAGTTGATGGAATGATTTTGAGTGATGGTTGAATGAATTAGGATGGTGGGATTCTTAAATAGGGCTTGTGTCTATTAATTCTTATGATAGTTGTAAGATTCATATTTTCATGTGTGAGATTGAATGGATTGTAGTAACTATCCATGTTCATTGGTTTTTGTTCATATAAATTTGTGTCATGATTATTTTCAAGAGGAAATAAAAAATGGGCATGACATTTTGGTATTAGAGCCAATTTAAACTCTAGGAGATTTGGGGATGAACTACGTGAGTTTATCACCTTTCTAACTCTGATTAATAATAATTTACGTAAATTAAATATTGGTGAATTTCTTAATAACACTATGAAATATTTATTTATGTAAACAAGATGTCACAAAAGGAAGGTACAAAAAAATCTATAGATGGGCATCACCCATATCCATTAATAATGCGTCTAATTGATATCCATATTCAAACTTTTGAGACCCTATAGGGAGTAATGATTATCCTAGAGGAAATGTTTCCCCAAGTTTATATTCTATAAAAAGTATCCTTGAAACCCCAAAAAAGGTATGTGTAGGCTATGAAACCTTTATATTTTCATAATATAAAGATAAGTAGGAACCACTCTCAGAAGGATTGTAAGAGGCATGGTGATCAACAGAAGATCTACATGTAAAAACCATGGATTCAAGACCATGTAAAGTCTAGTGGATTGAATCTAGAAGGGACACTATCAAAGGTGTTTGCTTAAACTTTGGATTTATTGACCATTATGCATAAAATTTACCTAATAACACTTAATCAAAGGGTAATAAATCTCTGATAGGGGCTAGATACAAGTACCAAATTTTATTTTAATCTTTATTATACTTATTTTTATTTTTTTGTCAAAGCATGAAATGACTACAGTATGTTGTATATTTGAAATCATAATGGGATTTTTTTTTAAGAATCTTTAGGTGATTGATGTGTGTGCATGTTTGCACATGCACACATGCACATGTGCATGTTGATTACCTATTTTAAGAGCTTATTTTGATCAATGTAATTTCATTATTGTGTTACCATGATAATGAGAGGACATGATTATAAATTAAATTGGCTTGATATGCTTTAGCTAATACTTAGATCTTGATAAATTGAAATAATAGCTATGAAAATGCTTTAAAAATCTCTATTTTGAAATAGTGAATTTCCTAGATACATTGATTACGTATGTTTGGATTATGGGAATGTGTGGGAGGTGATTCTTGATGTTTAGAGAATTAGGACCATTTAGTGAAGCATGATATGATAAAATTATGGTATTGAGTTTATGAATTGATCTTTAAATAAATATAATGTTGATTTATGTTAACTAGTTAAGTGTTAATCTTGCATTTTGAACTAAGAGGTAAGGTGAATCTCATTGGAATAAACTAGAATGTGTTTATCTCTACATAGTTATTTTTTCATAAAAAAATATGCTATATTAGGATATATTTGGGATTTTAATTTCTTGATTTTATAGACGTTAGCATATACTTACTCATATTTACTATTATAGGTTCAATATAAAGGGTTATGAGTGTATATTCCTATTTGTGAAGCACTTGGAATGGATTAAAGTAACATTGAAAATTCTTGATATTATAATGGTAAATTAATTAATAGATGAGTATACATCTATAATAATGTTGATTTGCTAAATGAAATCTGAAAAGAGTTGATAATCATGTTGAATTATTATAAATCTATGTGGAAGTTACTTGAATGAAAAAATATGTCATTGTTAAATTCTACCATTATGATAACTTGTTTATTTTTATAGCTTAAGCTACTTACTAGCTCAGACACTTTTATAATATTATGTGTCAACAAGAATCATAAAGTGGTAATCGTGGAGGTAACCTTCTCTTGAAATGATAGCCTTGCATCTATATTATCATAAACATTATGTCTACACATATAAGTGGGACCTAATTACATGTGGAATTATATCTAAATTCTCATGTTAAATCTAGTAAGTCCTAATTTAAATTCCAAATCACACCTTGGTAGGTGATGAATACAAACTATCTCTAAGTATGACTTCTAAAGAGGCACAAGTATTGCATATCCTTAATTTTTAAACGTAGGTTCTATTTAAAATCATATCCATATGCCATTGATGTATTTAAATTATTTTAAAATATAATAGATTATTTTCATATTGGTAATGGTTGGTAGACCATATACCCTATGCCAATGATGTAGTTTGATTCTCCAAATAGATATTGGATCATCAATGCCCTCTTAATTAATTCCCTCCCCCTTTGAGTGGTTTGTAGAGTCACGTAATGATTGTATCATGATCTAATTTTTGTAAATGTGCTTTTTGAACTTATTTTAAGTTGTTTGAGCTCTTGTTTATATTTTTTAGAAACCAATATTGTTCTATTATTTCCTTCAAATATTCTAAGCTAAAGTTTAATCATGGAATTAATTGATGATTTTTTATTAATGGATTAGATTTCACAATTGAGACTGATTGGTCTTATTTTATTGATTTTTCACTTACGTGTTCAGTTGTTATTTCTTCAATTTATTGTGATGTTTGTTCATAATAGTTTTATGTGTTATTATGTGCATAGTTTTCACTTTGGGTGAGTATATGGAAAAAAATGTATCTTAGAACATAGCTAAATGGGTTATGATGGGAACCTATTGCACAAGTTCAAGACCCCATCCTTCCTCACCCACCAGATATGGTAGTCTTAGATAGTGAGGTATCTCAATAGAACTAAGGTGTTTCTTTCACTCTACTCATTGGACTATGGATAATAGAATAGGTCCTAAGATATTTTCCACATACTAACTATCCTAGCTAGTGGATTGATGTACTAAGGGCCACATACATATTTATTGGCACATTGATTCTTGGTTGGTGTATTTATGTCCTAAGGGACACATACATATTGACTAGTACATAATTTATATTAACTATTGGATTGATTTCTTGAGAGCCTCTTGCATATTGACTTTCACATGATATCGTGGCTAGTATAACAAGATCTAAAGAGCCACATATATTTAATGAAATGGTAGTGGGTTTCTTAAAACATTCCATGAATGGCATGGTATATTTAAAAAGTAAATAGTCCCATGTTTTTATTTTTCTATATCAAAATGGGTTTGATGGGAGGCATTTCCCAATGCTCTCTTATTCATAAGATCCTCTATGTTTTAAATAGCACTAACTATGGTAACTCATCATTGCCTTATATGTTTATAATAATTATATATGAGCTCATAATGGTATGATTTAGGATTGATGCATAATTTATTATAATGGTTTTGTTGTGATTGGCAACCATCTTTCCTCTCTAATAGGAAATTACATATAAAAGGAGCACTTGAACTCTCATGATTATAGTAGAGAAATTACAGGTCTCAATGGATTAAGACAAACATGTTTTATAGTAAGATTTATATTAGAATGAATAGCCTCTTTTAAAAATTAATTGTAATTTAGTGTAATGCCCTTAGATTATAGTGCATTTAGGCATATGTGTGGCAAAATTATGGATTACACACATTCATATTAGCTTGTTGCATTTCTAATGTTCTTATTATGGTTGGAATATGAAATAACCATGGATAAGTAAAGTATATATAAGATGTAGTGGTTAGTAATTTATCAACATATCATGAATTTTTTTCTTCTTTCATTATTGTGGAGGTTGTCCCCTCAAAGTGGCTTAGTCATAATATTCAACTATTTTGCTCTTTTACCAATTATTGTTGTGGATCTACTTATTTTGATCTTAATTTTGGCATATATAGTTCTATTATTCAAATAATCTAAGTAATTTCCTTAAAAATTTTATCAAAACTTTGATTTGGGTAGGTTTTTGTGGTGTAATGTTTTTCTTCAGATCTAGCATCTTGAGAAATAGAAGGGTGAAAAAAATAACTTGTGAACTTAAAAGAATTGGTTTTTTCATTACCACAATTTTGTTCATGAGGTTTATTTACCAAAAAAGAAAAAAAATTGGAATTTATTTTACCTTTTATAAATTATCAGTCATTGGATTCTCTCAATGAGATTATCACAATATTATATTCTATTATTAAACTTTTTTTGGGTTGAAATGTTTCACCTTTGTGAAAAATAATATTAGTTAGATTCATCTCAATGAGATGATCAAAATGGTGTATTCCATTGGTATGTTTATTTTAGGGATGAAACACTCCTAGGGTTTGTGCATGGCTATTTCAAAAACTCATAGATGTGAGAAAGGGAAATAAATTCCAAAAACTCATCACAAGGGTGGCATGGAATCTTAAACTTATGGTCCATATATTTTGTAGGTAGTTCAACAACTTAAGTTAATGTTACAAGTCATGGTGAACAAATATTATTTTGATACTATTAAAGGGTACATTATAGGTTTGAGAGGGGACATGGATAATGTGAAGGATCAATTACAACAAATATCTAGGTAATTTCCCAAATTGTCAACTCAGCCACTAAAAAATAATCCTCCACCACTTTATTTTGGTTCTCTTACTCCAAATAGTACCAACACCAATTATGGTCATAATCTGATGTTTCCAAAAGTGGACTTGCACAAGTTTGATGATAATGATACACTCACTTAACTCACTCAAATTAAAAAATTATTTGATCTACATCATACTCCATGTCATACAAAGTGGTTATGGCCTCTCTCTATCCAAAAATTGAGCCATTCATTTGGTATTGTTTTTTGTTCTATCAAAATAAAAATAAGTGTGTCCCAGTTTCTTCATCAATATTTTTTTGAGTTATAGCTCCACTATCACAACAATGTATCTTACAACTAATTCAGTTAGCTAGCTAAGTTGCACCAAACTAGTATTATTAAGGACTACATTCATCAATTTTATAATCTCTCCTTATGTGTCGTAGACATCACTAAGGAAAATATAATAGACATATTTTTGGGTGGCCTAAAAGATAGAACCCAATTAGAGGTTTCAATGTTTCATCTTAGTATTGTATTTGAATCCATACCAAGGGCACACATGGTTGAGGAAAAAATGTTGATAAAATGAATACCTTTTAGAATTGTTTGTGAATTCACCTTTCTAGCACTATCATTTCATCAACATATCTGATTGACACCTTATCAAGTGGAATAAAATCATACAAAAGGTTTTTTTTTCCTGGCTATGATATTAAATGGAAAAAAGGGCATTGATGTGATGAAAAGAAGTTATTTCAGATTGATGGTGCCAATGATGAGAAAGAATATTAGGAGGCTTCATGAGAAGAGTTATAAGAACTTAAGGATGAATTTCAAAATGATCAACCTATTATTTCTTGTTATGCACTTTCAAGCATTATTACTCCTCAAACTCTTAAGGTGGTGGGGTTCCTAAAGAAATATAAGATGACTATTTTAATTGACTCTTGAAGTACACATAACTTCATAAATAATAAGTTTGTTACTCATTTGAATTATTTCATTTAACTAATTATATAATTTCATGTCATGATTGAAGATTGTGTTATAGTCAACTATTATGAAAAATGTAATAGCATTAATCTTTCTATGGGAAACTACTTTTTAGATTACCCTATGTTTGTTATTCCCATGGGAGGAGATGACACTTTTTTGGGATTGCAGTTGTTCAACACTTTGGGAAATATTGATATGAATTTCTTATAAATATTCATGAGGTTCCCTTTAGAAGGAAGGAATTTTCAACTACATGGATTATGAGTTAAATATCACAACTAGTTAGTTATGACCAGATGATGAATATTGTTAGAAAAGGTGTAGAAATTTTTTTGGCACATTTATTTTCCATGGAGGTTCAACCAACCAAGGAGTCTACACATCCTAATTTGAAAAATGTGTTGGATAGCCATTCAATTTTTTTTGGTGACATGCCAAAATGACTTCCTCCAAGTCATGCACATGATCATCCCATCATACTCATTCTAGGAAGTACACCACCCAATATTATACCCTATAGGTATCCATATGCCTAAAAGAGTAAAATTGAAAATATGGTATAAGAGATGTTGGAGGTATGAATCATCTGACATAGTCAAAGTGAATATTCCTCCATAGTGGTCATGGTATAAAATAAGGATGATAATTAGAGGATGTGCCCAGACTATAGAGAAATCAATAAATACACCATCAAAAATAAGTTTCCTATTCTAGTAATTGATGATTTTATAGATGAATTGCCATTATGAATTTATGGTCATGTATTTAGGCCTCACATACCCAAAATATCTTTCAAAACTCATGAATACCATTATGAATTTACGGTCATGTATTTAGGCCTCACAAATGCGTCCTTTACATTTTAGAGTTTGATGAATACTATTTTATGGCCATTTTTGAGAAAGTTTGTATCAGTGTTTTTGATGATATCTTCATCTATATCAAAAATTTGGAAGACCATTTTAAGCATGTGAAACATGTGCTTTTAGTTTTGAAACAACATCAAAATTATGCCAAACCTTTCAAACATGATTTTAGGGTTTAATAGGTGGAGTAATTGGGTCATAAAATTTCACATGGAGTGAAATTTGATCCTAATAAAATCCAATAAATGATAGAGTGGTAGGTTCCTAAGACCCTCAAGAACCTCCATAGATTTATGGGGCTAACTGGTCACTATCACAAGTTATTAAATATTATGGTATCATTATAACCCCACTCACATATTTATTTAATAAAGACTCCTTCCAATATATTGATTCATCTACGAAGGAATTTGAATAGTTTAAAATGGTTATGTTCACAACTTAAATTTTGGCTACTCCTAATTATTCAAAAACTTTTGTTGTGGAGTGTGATGCATTAGGATATGGCATGGGGAATGTACTCATGCAAGAAGGCATATCAATAAAATTTTAAATTTTCCAACTTAAGGGGTAAAATAAGCTCAAACAAATATATGAGAAAGAGATGATGGCTATTCTACATGTAGTGAATAAATAGAGACCTTATCTCATGGGTCATCACTTTTAGGTAAAGACTAATCATGATAGACTTAAATATTTTTTGAAACATTGCTTGTCATCTAAAGAACAATAAAAATGGGTGAATAAAATGTTAGGCTATGATTTTGAAATAGTGTATGAGAAAAGAAAAGAGAATGTGGTGGTAAATTCCCTGTCTTGGTGGGATGAATTAGTTGAGGCATTATCATGTGCCATGACCATGTGGTAGGAAGATTGCCTAGAGGAAGAAAGTTTAGAATGGGAGAATGATAGTGCTACCAATGATTTGATTCACAATATTTGGGAAGGTTCTAATGAATCTAAAAAAAATTCAAGGGGAAAAAATTATGGTATAAAGATAAATTATACCTTTTGAAGCATTGTTTCCTCAAACATAGAATTATTTATGAACTTCATGCATCTCCACTTGGATGTCTCTCAAGATTTTTATAAACATATTATAGAATCAAATAATTTATATTTTTGGAAGGATTCAAAGGGGATGTTATACAATATGTGGTTTAATCATGGTATGCCAACAAAATTAAGGTGAAACAATTAAGACCCCAGATCTTTTATAGCATTTATTAATCCCTATCCAGGATTGGGAAGATATTTCCATGGATTTCAATATAAGGTTACAAAGGTTTGAGGGTAAAAATGTTATCATGGTAGTTATGGATCGAATCACAAAGTGTGCCCATTTTTATTCCTTATCATAGCCATTTGTTGCTATTACAATATTTTTATTTTCTCAATATAATTCAAAAATTACATGGCACTCCAAAGATCATTGTAAGTGATCGATATCCCATATTTATTATTAATTTTTGGATGAAATTAATAGCATGTTTCTATACCTATTTGGCTCATATCTCATCCTATCATCCTCAATATGATAAAAAATAGAGGTTATTAACAAATGTTTCAAAGGATATCTTCATTGTTTTGTTTTTTAACAAACAAGATAGATGGATTGATTAGATGCCACTTGTTTAATGGTGGTATAACACTTATTTTAAAACTTCATCCAAGATGTCTCCCTTTATGGAATTCTATGGGTATCACCCACCATCCATCACTTTAATCTTGATAGTGCATCCTAAGGTTCAAACTGTTTTAGAACACATTCACCATTGTTAGGAGGTGTTAGTTAGTTTGTGAGATAATTTAATAATGGCATAAAATTAAATGAAATGGAAAGAATATCAACACCATAGTGATTGATATTATGACATAGGTGGTTGGGTAATTGTGTGTTTATAGCCATATAAGCATATGTCTCTGAATTGATATAAAAAGTATAACAAGTTATCACTTAAGTATTATGACCCTTACCAAATATTTCATAAAATTGGTTGTATGGCTTACCAGTTACAATTAACCCCAAAAATTTTCATACATATATTATTTCATGTATATTTCCTAAATAAATTAATTAGACACAAAGTTTCCACTCAAATTAAGTTACCTCAATTAGATGAAGAAAGCAAAGTCACTCTAGATCTTGAGGAGATACTTCATATATGCATTAAGCAACTATGGACCAGAGTTGTTAAGTAGTATTTAATCAAATGTAAGAACTTAAATTATAAATATGCAACATGGGAGGATGAAGCATTCCTAAAAAAACATCCTAGTTTGATTCAACATTGAGGATAACATTGTTTTGAAGGGGAGGGGCATGGTATGCCCTTAACCTATAGTGTGTCTAGGTATATGTGTGGCCAAATTGTGGCTTACACACCTTCATATTATCCTTTTACATTTATTTATGTTCTTATTATGGTTAGATTATGGAATAACCATGGCTAAGTAGAGTATATATAGGAGGCAATTGTTAGTATCTTATCATCTTATCATGATTTCTAATCTTATTGAATTATTGTGGAGGTGTCTCCCTAGAAATGGATTAGTCATAATATTCAAATATTCTAATTTTTCACTAATTTTTATTATGGATATAATTATTCTACTCCTAATTTTTTCATATATAATTCTATTATTTAAAATCATCAAAGTAATTTCCTTAATTTCAGCCAACATCTAATGCAATCAATGAAATATAGTGTGGCAGTATAGACTTGCATAAAGAAAGGCTTGGGTTTGAAATCAAGACGCTTTCATTTTTGATTTAGATTTATTTTTAATAAAAGTAATTTAAAATTTTTAAAATAAATAATTAATAATCCTTATGAATTGGTCACATGAAATTCTCATTATGTCAAAATTTTATTAATAACCTTGCTAGGAAATTTGTATGAAGAAGAAACCTTGAAAAAATGGAACTCATGAATCATGTTTGAACCACATTTCATATGATTTATTAAAGATAAATTATAAATTATAAAATAATAAAACTCTAATTCTACTAGAAATTTGAGAGGAATAGTATGTTGATTCTATGTAGTAGTTGACCTCCATAAGAGATAACACCTTTGGTGGTGTTCCTAATTAACGACTGTTAGAAGCCTTAATGGGTGAACAAATAAGTCATGCATTAAGGATAATTCCGATCTAATGAAGGATAATGTAACATAATTTATGGAAAATAAGTGACTTCAATTTTTAATGAACATATGGTTGCCTAATAATAATAATATCCCTATTAGTGGAATAACAGGGAGCTCATCTATGGATATATGATATATATAAAATATCATGGATACTCTTATTTCACTCTATATTTTATTTTTATTCATATCCTATTGATACATACTATAAACATGGATAATTTGAATATGCTAAATCAATGGTTACACTCCATTGGTAGTGAAAATATAAAATGCAAGTGGATTATGAAAATGGTATGTATTGGTTTAGTAATGCTTGAATTATTTCCATATGGTGCAATTGAAATTATAAATGAATTAGGTTTCATAAGAATATCACTTCATGACCTTTTGAATTTCTTGGTAAGATATTTATGCTAGTTTAAATTAAATGATCTATCATGCTTATGGTTGAAATCTTTGGCTATTATAATAGGAGAATTTCATGGGTGTAATAAGTGTGTAGGAATAGGTCATTGCTAAAAAAAGAAAAAGGACTATATCAGACATTATCACATCATGTGTGATCCTAGCTATGACCCATATATTATGTTAAATGTTACCTAATCCTAATGGGATGAATTTTATACCATTCAACCTTATCTATAGTACTTACATGTTTATTGATTTATTTTTTATGCTGAGTTGGTCGAATCACCTTTGGTCAGTAGTATTTAATGCATAAATTGCCTTGAACTAATGGTAAGAGATGGTTTGATCTTAGAATCAATCATAGAAATATATAATATCCAAAATGTGCCATTATTTAATAAAAATATCATCCATTCTAAATACATGGGATGGTAATTAGAGTTGTTGGTCGATCTAAGGAAAGAATAGACACTTGTCATGTTTTGATTTGGTTGTAAAAAAGAGAGAATGCCTATTTGAGCAAGGTGGATCTCTTAGTAATGGAATTTATTTTCCAATTTGGTAGGGAGGATAAGAAAACATAGGGAGAGCCTAGAGAAGGAGAGCCTAGACTAAATGGAAACTTTAGAAAATATCCCAAGAAAGATCAAGATCGAATGGTAGGCTTTTATTTTGATGTAACTAGTCAGTTGTTCTATTACATAAAGTTTATGTAAGTCTCGATTAAACGACTTGTTAAAAGGAGTAAGGATAAATGGATTACTTATTCCATTTTATTATTTTTGTATGGTTATGCTTGGGTCACCACATAATTTTCTTACCCATTATCTGGGAGTTCATGGTTGAGATATTCCTCCATGGTAGTTTTAGAAGTTTTTATTTCCACTTACTAAAATAGTAAGGTTTTTTGTAGAAGACTTTTGATGCCATAAAGGTTATATTATTTAATATATAAGAATTTTTAGGTATCTCATGTGGGACATGATGTTATGTTACCTAATTTCTCTTTTGAATTTGTAACAAAACTTATATTATTAGCTAAATTCATGATTATTTTATCATTGTGGTTTGTCTTTTTTGTGATTTATACTTGATATAAATATATTTGAGGTTGGAAACAACTTTGACTATGATATGTTTGGAGATTCACATTGTAATTAGCCATATCCTTAAGCCCAAGACTTCTTGACTTCTTTATACCTTTATTTGTCTTGCACCATGATGTGAACATGTAAAAAGCTAGGAGTCATGCTTGGGGGTGCCTAAAATGGTTGTTTGATGATGGCAAAAGGTTTGGAGGTGAGCCATTCTTTTGTTGGATGAAGTTACACTTGGATCAAGGAAGAACTCATATTCAACTATGTATTATTCTTGTTTGATTTTTGCTTATATAAATGGTTATAAGCCAATGATTATTAATTCTCAGTTGAGCCTGTTGTATTTATATGTTATTGACTGATTATAGGTTAATTTTTGAACCACTCTCATTATGAAGTTTATAGTTAAATGCCTTGATCATTAATATAAAGAATTATTTTATATTCTACTTATTTATATTAGATTAATAGACCTTGTGATTGATTTAAGAAAAAAAAATCTAGTGGATGCTTGTATACTCATGATTGAGCATGGTTATGAAATGGTATTACTATATATATAATTATCTAGTTGAATATCTTATGAGTGCTTGTTCATTACATCTTGAGTGGTTTCAGTTATGTGACTATTGGATGACCTTTATATGAAGGATTTTCATTAGATGAGGGTAAGTTAGTAAGACTACTTATACTATGGATGATAAGGCTTTATGCTTAGTTTGAGTGAACTTGGTTGGTTAACCTATTATGGGATAAGGTACAAAAATTGTAAGATAAAATCTTAAATAACTGTTTAAATTGATGATATTGAAGGAAACATTAGGGTTTTATTGAAGTAACATTACAAAGGAGGAATAAATCCTAGGACTTTATGGTTTTTTTTAATAAAATAATATATATGCTTTGCTTGGTTTAAAGCTTATGATAATCAACACTTTATGATAGCAAAGAGTACCATTTTTCCTATATTAATTTTGTCTACCTTTATTGAGTGAAACTCAATAATTTTTTAGTGATTGCTATTGGGAATAATAATTTTTATTGACTATAAAATTTTAATATTGATAATATTTTAGTAATGAAGTGATGAAGGAACATCAAGTTAGAAAACACTATTTTTGAGTTTTTGTAAAAAATAAGCCAAACTTTCTCTAAATTGAGAGTAAAGGTATGTGAAGGGAATTATGAGGTCCATTTGTGTCCTTGGAGTTCATTTTGAGTCATATTTTTATGTCAAATAGTCACTAGGTGTTTTCCCTCCAAAATAAGGAATTTGAAAATTCAAATGTTTGAATGGAGTATAGGAAGGCTAAATGAATGCAAGGAGTGAAAAAATTCATTAAGTGGAATTAAGGAGTATAATGAGGTAATATAATGATTAAATAAAATTCATTTATGTTAACTCATAAATTGGAATTAATGTTTTTGTATTCTCACCCTCACCCATGTGTTGGGTTGACACGAAAGGGGTAGTTTCGGTAGCTGATTTGATAACCAATGTTGAAGTTGATGAATATAGAGAATGGTACATGATTTTTGAGATATAGGATATGAGAAATATAATATATATATATATATATATATATATATATATATATATATATATATATATATATATATATATATATATAAAATAAGGTGGAGGAGATCATGATCATGTAGAAAATGTATAATACTCCACAAGAATGATTACAAAGTCCTAAGATAGACAAAAACTTGTATGTTTTGATGAATACCATGAATAAAGAAGGAATTGGTTGTGTAAGTTTATGTTATTTAAACTAAAATGAGTTATTTTGAATTATTTATTTTCCTTTAATTCCCTTTATCCCATGTTCTTTTTCATATTTATGTGGAATTATAGTTTGATTTACTAGTTGGTGGAGGCATTCAATAGTGGGTTATAGGTTACAGTTTGGTAAGAACTTAGAATGGCCTCTTAAAAGTTTCCATATGAAGGTTAAATTAACATTATTATTTTAATTATTATATTATAATATTTAGGCTGATATAACTGATGCAAAGTTCCTAAGTAGGCCAAATCAATGAATAAGGACACTCTGTCCTAGGAAGTAGTACACACTCATGACAGTCATAGGTGTGAATTTAAGTTTGTGGTTTACTTTAATTATATAAGTTGTTATGGTGGAGGTAGTTATGTATGAACATATATATGCATGATATTATGTTTCACAAGACGTTTGAATATAATAAGGTAATACTATTCATGACTAGATAGTATTTAGTTTAATACAAAGAACCCATGTTGCACTATCACCTAAATGTTTGATCAAATGTCAATGGATAGAATGAGAGTTTAATAAATGAGTGAAATTATATTTAATTGGTCATGTAAATTCTTAAATGTGTTTAATAAACCAATATAAATCCATAGTTAAAGTTTGAATCTTGTTTATTATATATAGGCCTGAGTGTTAACATAGTCCTAGATGAGGACTTGAAAACTATGTGTTAGATGATGTATAAGCTTTAAAAATAGGAATTAATAATGTTTTAGAATTTTAATGTTTATATAATGGTCATACATACATACTAAATGTATTGGTACCTTATTATGGGACCTAATAATAAGCAAATGACAAATTGAAACTTATTCTGCACTACACTTTCTATATTAATGCACAAAAAATTTATTTTGTTGTAATTACAATATAAGGAAGTATTTACAAGGACTATAACATATTTTTATATTTTGGGGAAGTAAAAATGGATATTTTTGAGGTGATTTGGTTGTTTTAAACACTATAGAACTCAAAGAATGGAATTTTGAATGCCCATAGCCTGTGTAAGGTCAAGGAATACCTAAGATTAGGGTTTTGAGGTTATTGAAAGTTATATCCATTAATAAATAATTAAAATTTGTTATTTTACTTTTATTATGATGTGGAAATATAAAAATATGGTTTGGATTTGAGAGTGTATGGATATGTATGAATTTTACGACTGTGGTAAGGTTTGAGGGCTAATTAGGCCTAAAAAAGGGTTAATTTACAAAGGAAGTATGCTATATAATATGAATTGGGTAATAAAACTTTATAAAAACCTAAAATTGGATAAATTTATCCTAAAATTTTAATTAAATATTGGTAAAATTTCCTGGTTTGACTAAACCAAAAAAAATTGCTTCAAAGAAGGTTACAAGCCTTATGAGAACATGATGAATCTTGGGCATGAAATTTAAGGGTGACGTTTATTTGGTCACTTTTCAAATGATAATTAAGTTATTTTTTATCAATTAATACCATAAATTCAATGATAATAACTCCTTGATACCTATGTCAAAAATTGGCATTTGAAATCCAAGAAGGTTACCTAGTAGAAAAGCTAGTGAAAGCATATGAAGGAGTTTATGAAAGGAATGAATTTTACGTGATAAATTATGATTTATAAACCATATTATGGAGGTTATATCCATTAATAAATAATTAAAATATTAAAATTAATATTTACATCCGTCAAAGATACTATAGATCCCAATATTCAAAGAGAAAGATTGAACAAAAGATGGAATCTTGAAGATCAAATCAAGAAAATCATGGTGAAAAATTGGGTTTGGAATAATATGGTGATGTATTGTATTAATTATTCCCATAAATATCAATAATTTTTTATCATATAAATTTAATCTCTTGGTTGTATTCATTTTGAGTTATTCCAAGTTGTTGATTTGATATAAGCAAGATATGTTATGATGTATGCATGAGAGATGACAGTTGTGAGGTATTAAGGGAGGATTTTTATGATTTAAGTTATGATATATTAAGATTATTATATATTTATATTGTTTTTAGTATAGAGAAACAAAATCCCCTAATTTCTCAGAGAAGTACAAGAAGTTATTCATGATAAGACTATAAAATATAGAGAGGAAAGGAGAGCATTGGAGCTCCAAGAGAGAAGAGAGAAAGAAGAATCCTAAAGAGAATCAATGAGGATAATAATAGGTCCTATATAAAATAATAAAATAATAGGAAATTCCCAATATATTTATAAGAGGAAATATTGATAATATTTCTAAGAGGAAGGTCTAAATAGGCCTAGAAAACAAATAAGAATGGAGAAGATGGATATAAAAAGAGAAGTGGAAGAAATAAGAAGAGAATTAGGGACAGCTATAGAGAGGATAGAGATAATGATTATTGTCATAAGAGAATAATAAATCCAATGTAATGGATGGAATTTGATAATGAGAGTGGAGTTTCCATTAGAGTCACTTGTGAAAGAGAGAAGGCACAAGAAAGGTGTCTTGAGAGATGAGAAGAAGAAAGAGAAAACAACCAAAAGAGGAATGATAAGAGAAATGTTTGCAAGTGAGAACAAAGATAGATATATTTACAAGATATTTCTCATTGATAAGAAAAATAATAAGATGTAAGTGTCAAAAATATCACATGAAGGTGAAGACAAGAAGAGATAGAAAATGTCTATGCCAAAGACATTCAAAGAGAATATGTGGTCTCTCATTTTGTATGCTAACATTTATTTTAATATTTTTTATGTAGGTATGAAGATAAGTGTGGTGAATGAAAATAATGAGGCCTCCAAGTTTATGAAGGAATCACCAAGAATTTCACCCATCAAGTCGCAAGAGGATGACAAAGAAATAGAGTTTCTTGAAGAAGACAAAGAGTTGGAGATTTAAGGTATATCACATGTTTAAAATGAAGAGAATGAGGAATATTATGATTCATTTCCAAGTATAGTAGTTGAAATGAAGGAAATGGTGCATTAGTAAGACATGAATATCACCTAAGAAAATATGGAAGAAGAGACAAGCTTAAAATATTTTCCATTGGAGGTAAATAAATTAATAAATTTTGATTTTAATTTCATTTGTGATGAAGGAAAAGCTAATGTTCATATTTGGAGAAAAAGTGACAAATTGAATCCCTAAAAATAGAACAAGGGCATGGATATGTATGGCATAAGTGGCTGAAACAAAGATGTGATGAGAAGAAAGAGGAGAACCTCAAACATAGGTTAAACAAGGTAAAATCATATGTGGAAAATAAGCACAAGTGTGGAAGTAAACCATGAAAGTCAAGTAAAATCAAGTTGGAATGATAGATAACTAAGGAATGAGCCATGAGAATAATTAAATGAGAGTCAAGTGGAAACAAAAGAAGGTACAAGGCAGAAAATTGGTGGTATAAAGCAATAAAAGAGCACAAGAGGAACCTATTTCAAGTGTACTCTAAGAAATAATGAAGGTAGATGAAGATAACAAGCCCAGAAAGCAAGAAAAAGAGTTGGTGCATGAAAAAAAATCCAATGAGATGAAGAGGCATACATGTGAACAAGAAAATTAATGAATAAAAGAAGATAAGTGTTTTCAAGATGTGTTTTCAAATGTTTTATATGATGTTATGTTTGAATTTTCTTCCAATGATGAAGATATTTTGTATATAGAAACTATTGTCTTGATGAATGAGTGTGTAACAAGTCAAGTTAAGGAAGAAGAAACTGAAAGAGTGATATAAAATCATGGTATATATAATTAGTATGTTTATATGACTCTCATATATGAGGGAGTCCAAGGAGAGACAAACAATAAGTTACCCAAGCAAATAAAGAGCAATATGAACCAAAGTTTGATGAGGATTTAGAAGAGATATATGCACTAAAGTTGTAAGAAGAGTTGGAGATGATAGAATACATGTTAAATAAATTGAATTGAATTAATATAGGTGAGTTACAATAGGTAAAATTAAAGTATGAACTCCAAGAAACACCAAGAGAGGAGCAACAAAAAGAAGCACAAGAAGTTGTGCAAATAGGCAAGCAAGCAAGAAAACAAATGGGGTATGAGAAAGTCAAAAAGGTTATTTAATAAATGGGTAAAGATAAATCTGAGTTTTAATATGATAAAAATGAATATTTAAATCCCAAGATATTTTATATAATTTTGTAATATGATAGGGATGAGTGGAACAAGAAGTTACTCTTGCATAGTGAGTAAGATAGTAGAAAAAGACATTAAAAAGAGAAAGAAAGTGAAGTAGAGACAGAAAATGAAACTCAAATGGGGAAATTGATATATTATGACATTAATGAGATGTAATTATATCCTAATGAATAAAATTATAGCATTAACAAGAAGCAAAAACCACTTGATAAGCAACAATCAAGAGGAAACAATGAGAAAAATAGCCATGAAACAAGCATAATCAAGAGGAATATGAACCATTTAATTATAGATGAGTATTATGAAGACCAAAATGTCTTAAAAAATATGGAGTATGCATAAAATATAGAGATAAAAGAGTGGGAATACCTCATAGAGGTGGAAGATGGATGGATAAAAAGACTAGACAAAACCAAAAAGAAGACAAACAAGAACACAAGAGAAGCCACATGTTTAGAATTAATTACCCAAAAAAATTTAATTTTAAGGAAATTAAAAAATATGGTGGCTCAATTTTTATCCCTCATGGGAAGTATGATACATGAACATCAAGCTAAAAAACACTATTTTTGAGTTATTGTAAAAAGAAAATCAAAATTGGTTAAAATTGAGTGTCAAGGTGTGTGAATGGAACTATGAGGTATATTTATATCCTAGGAGTAAATTTTGAGTAATAGGGTTGTGTCAAATAATCATTAGGTGTTTTCCCTCCAAAATAGGGAATTTGAAAATTCAAATGTTTGAATGGAGTATAAGAAAGTTAGATGCATGCAAGGAGTGAAAACATGAGTAAATTGGAATTAAGGAGTATAATGAAGTCATATAATGACTAATTAAAATTCATATATGTTAAATCATAAATTTTAAGTCTTATTTTTTGTATGCTCACCCTCACCCATGCATTGGGTTGACAAGAAAGGGGTACTTTTTATAACTGATTTGATAACCAATGTTGAAGTTGATGAAAATAGAGAATGGTACATGAGTTTTGAGATATAGGAGATGTGAGATAAAAGAGAGATATATCCAATAATTTTTATGAGAGCATGATCATGAATAAATTTTGCAATACTCCTCAAGAATGATTATAGAGTCCTGAGATGGACAAAAACTTGTATGTTTTTATGAATACCATGAATAAATAAGGAATTGGTTATGTAATTTTATGTTATTGAAAATATAATAATATATTTTGAATGATATATTGTCCTTGAATTCCATTTATCCCATACGTTTTTTTATATTTATGTGTAATTGTAGTTTGATTGACTGGTTGGTGGAGACATTCAATAGTGTGCTATAGGTTACATTTTGGTAGGAACATGGAATGGCATCTTCAAAGTTTCTAGATAAATCTTACATTATCATTATTCCTTGAATTATTATAGGATAATACTTATTATATGATAATATATGACAATTTCCTAAGTAGGCCAACTCAATGAATAAGGATGCTCTATCCTAAGAAGCAGTATACACTCATGATAGTCATAGGTGTGAATTTGAGTTTATGGTTTACTTCAATCATATAATTTTTTATGGCGGATGTAGTTTTTTATTCACATATATATTATTTATAATATTTTTCACAATATTTTTTAGTACAATAAGTTAATACTATTCATAATTAGATAGTATTTAGTTCAATACAAAGAACCCCTATTGCATTCTCACCTAAATGTTTGAACAAATGTCAAGGGATAAAATGGGAGTCTAAGGAAATGAGTGAAAGTGTATTTAATATGTCATTTACATGTTTAAATGTGGTTAAGACACCAAGATAAATCCCTAATACATGTTTTAATCTTTTTGATTATATACATGCCCGAGTGTTAACATAGTCCTAGATGAGAACTTGAAAATCGTGTGTTAGTTGATGTATAAGATTTAATAAGAGGAAGTACTTAATGTTTAATAATTTTAAGGCTGATATAATGGTCATAAAAATTTACTAAATTTATTGGTACCTTATTAGGGTACCTAATAACAATAAAATGACAAACTGTAACCTATTATGCCCTACACAGTTCATATTAATGCATATAAATTTGATTTTGTGGTCATTAATATATAAGGAAGGATTTAAAAGGACTATAACCTTTTTATATAGTTTGGATAAGTTTAAAAAAAATCCTTTTTTAGGTGATTTTGTCTTTTTTAATTCTATATAACTCAAGGAATGGAATTTGGTCTTTTAAAATTATAATTACGTCTTGTGAAAATTTCCTACTTTGACTAAACCAAGATAAATTGCTTTAAAGAAGGTTACGACCCTTATGAGAGTATGATGAAATTTGGGCATGCAATTGAATGGTGTATTATATTTTGACACTTTTAAGAGCATAAGGTAGGAATATTTTGATCAATTAATACCGTAAATTCAATGATAATCAATCTTTGAGACTTATATCAAAAATTGATATTTGAAACCCTAGAAGGTTACCTATTAGAAAAGCTAGTGAAAGCATATGAAGGAGTTTATGAAAGGAATGAATTGTGTGAGATAAATTATGAGTTATTAACCATATGAGGGAGGTTATATCCATTAATAAATGTTTAAAATATTAAAATAAATAAGTACATATGTCAAAGATAAAGATTGAACTAAAGATGGAATCTTGTAGACCAAATCATGGTGACAAGTTGAGTTTGGAATAAAATGGTGATGTATTGGGTTTATTATTCCCTTAACTTTACATAATTAAGTGTCTTATATAAGGGTCCTTTAATTAAATAATTGAGTAATATTTATTCCTTATACTTTTCCCATTACAAAACCAACTTTTTTTTAATAAGAAATTTATAACCAAGATGAGCTCTTCTACTAAGGAAATAATCATGCAAGGTAAATAGATGGTTTTAACTAAAGAAACCCTTGTAATAATTAATTGTTTATTGAATAAGATTTTTGAAGACCAATCCTTGAATCTCTGCCTTTACATTTAAAAAAAAAATCTTATCCTTGGTTTAATGAATTAGGTCTTTGTGTTAATGATATAAGTTTTATGTTATAAGGGATAAAAATGTAAACTCTTAAGATTGAGATTCCTTGTGAATATATAATAGTTCACATAAACTAATTATAGTATTTATTTATTTTTTCTATATCAATTTAGGCTTAGTACTTTTTTGATTATTTGATCAACTTCATAGTTTGGCCTTAGATTTTTGTTGTGCTTCACTTAAAGTGTTTGATTCTAGAACTGATGAATTATTTTGTGTAGGTTTTGGTTTATTAATTATTCTTCACCTTATTCAATTTTTTCAATGTTTGAATCTTTAAAAAAAATTAGTAACACTTTCTATTATAGTCGAATCCTTCATTCCTTCTTGGTCTTAATCTTTTAGCCTTAGGTTTTCCTTTAATATTTTGTTGATCTAAGTTTAGGGATATTTTAAATTTTTATAGATGATTCCACATGGAATAATCTTAGTGTCTTGGAGGATTATCTAGAATACGCAATCCTCTAAATCCATAGAGTCTCTCAAAATTGTCAAGTTCTAGGGAGTTGTTAAGTGGTAGTGCTTGAGAGTAAAAAGTATTAGAGGGTTTAATCGATTGGGATTAATACCGTAATGTTTACATGTTTTTAATAACCAAGATCTCAATGTTACAAAGTCAAAATCTCAAATTCTTATAAGGATTAAACCATTGGGGTTAATACCCCAATGCCTTCATAATTTTATAGACATGTGTAGCTCGATGCTTAAAGCTAGAGGCTAGGAAAACTAAACCATTAGGGGGGATAATTACTCAATGCTTCCATGATTTTGAAGATGTGAGGGACTACCATTTTGAAGTTTGGGATCCTATAAGTTTGGTTGATTAGTGATGGACTTAGGGTCCCATAAACATGATGCATGGCATGTCTACATTCTTTGGTATTTTATATTTGATAAGACCTAAGGTAGATACATAGAACCTGATGGTGTCAAAAGTATATTAGAATGATTTTTATAGATCTCTCAACATCATAAACATAATCACCTTTTTTGTATGATATCATGAAAGAATTCAAAGTTTTATATAATTGAATTTTGATTGTGGGCTTCTTAATTATGGCTTGTGTCTATTAAGTCTTATGGTAGTTATAAGATTTGAATTTTCATGTGAGTGATTGAATTAATTATAATTTATATCCATGTTCTATGGTTTTTTGTTCTTTGAGGTTTATGTTAGGCTTGTTTTTAAGAGGAAATAAAAAAATGGGTATGGCATATATATTATAAGGGGTGGAATTCAACTTGAATCTATGCCATTCAAAGTAATTCATCAGTCCAATACTAACACATTACCAATGATATAATAATAAAGGTTGTTATATTTAAGATGAATACACATTTAATTTAGGCTTTCATTGGTGCCTAAATTGAATATTTTCAACCACCTAGCTAGTGGGTGAGACTACTAAAAATTAATATAAAGATAGCCATGAGATTGAATTAGGGGCCAACTAACTAGTATTAGAATAGAGTATAAGACCAAACATTTTTTATACAATTTATTATTTTATTAGGTTATATTTATTGTAAGAAATGCTATTGTGAAGCATATTAAATAATTCCCTTGACTAAGGTGAATCTAAAAGCTATTTTCCAAGCAAATATCTAAAAAAAATGAAAGGCATTGAGAACTATTATTCTATATTTGTGCATGTATATGGTTATTTTATCCATATTTATTCATATTTGAATACATTAAACTATTACACCATATTTTTCCATGGTTATGTGATTACTAGTTAGGTTACAGATTGGTTTCATGGAGTTCATCTAAGTCAAATGAAGCAAAATTGTTCTAAATAAAAAATAGGCTTATATTTTATTCTTTACCCTCATATTTTGTTCTTTTTATACATTTATTAGATTATGTAAAATAGATATAAATTTTTATTCCTTGTTTAAAAGATTTATCTTGATTTTAAACCTTTATCTTTTTTTTCTAATGCACTATTGAATTCATGTATACAATGAAAAATTGTTAAACCAATTTTATCTTCATGACAATTTTATTTTTACTTATTACATAAACAATTAATCCAAATGATCAATACTTATTTATCTAAGTTTATTATTTCAATTCTCCATCTTTCTCCTTGTCAGCCTAATGTAAACACATTCAACCCATGACCAATATATCCCTATAAAATCCCATTCAAAGATCATTTATAAGAGGTTGGAAAATATCACTAACCAAGCAAGAATACAAGTGAGACTACTCAATAAATCTTCCCTATTTTCTACATAAAGCCAACCAATACACTTACAAGCATATTCAAATACTTACACTAGTCCCTAGCCACCTCAAGTACATCTAGTTTAGAATTTTCCATATTCATACACTCAATTGCACAAATCACATCAAGTGGGAGAACTAGATATGGCTTGATCCCTCTTTGAAGTATTAGTATGTAGGTAGTGTGCCCACACAAGGGGTGTGGATACATGTTTAATGAATATTACACATAATAATCCTCATTTATTGAAATTGCTTAAATAAAAATGGAGTATAGGGTTTAAAAGGTCAATATACTCTAAAGGGGGATCTACAAACTTCCAATTACTGAAACATCATGGATAGGGTCACACAAACCTGATGAACCAAACCTAGAAAGCTCATATCGTCAAGACAATAGTGGTAGAGGTGGACCATAGTGTTGATGCCACTCTTTTCCATTTTTGGTGCTCCTATCCAATCATAGAACAAAGGTTAGATCTTAGTTTATGATAGTGTCCCAATCCTGCACAATGAATCTTAGACCATGTTTTAGTTGTATTAGCGAGTTACTAGCTAAGTCTTATTTTCTCCATCTTATTACTATTTTTAGAAAGGTCAAAATTGTAATTTACTTTAAATAAATTAGTATCTTAATTATTTAATATTTATTTACTAATTTTACTACTCATGCCCTTTAAATAAATTAGGAATAATACACCAATATTCTCAAAATTATTAAATCATTTGCTGAACCTGATTTATTTCATTTGCATATAAAAATCTTAGAAACCATAGGGTAAATTTCCTACTAATTTTCCCTATTTTTTTATTTTTTACCTGCATAATAAAATTAGAAATTAGTGTTAAATTATAAAATTTTGTAGTAATTTTAAAATGATTTTCTTTGAAAACCCTAGTTGCCCATACTAGGTCCCAGTATTTTCCCAATAAATTTCTAATAAGTTTCAAATTTTTTACTAGCATTTTTAAAATAAAAAATTCACTTCAAATTTCAAACTTCAATAGTAATTCTCAAAAATATTTATTTTTCAAAACCCTAGATGCATATACTAGGTCCCATTAAATCACTAATTTTCTAATAATTTTTTGATTTTTTACTTGCATAGCTAACTCAAAAATTCACTTTCAATTTCAAAATTTCATAGTAATTTTTCAAAATAATTATTTGTCAAACCCTAATTACATATAATATGTCGCATTACTTCATGAGGTATCACCTTACATGTTTGTGAGCTTTGTATCTTTTTTATGTATATTCTAATTCCTTATTTAGATTATATTTGTTTAATCTTTTATACTATTATCCAAGTTATTTTCCTTATAACACCTAAGTTGCTTGCATATCTTCCTTCGAGATGAAGTGCAAGACTTGGTGTTAATCCTCCTAAATTCACCTAGATTCCTACAAATCGACCATATACCAGGATAAAAAACTAATTTGGATCCCTCTTATAGATTCTACACATCCAAATTACACCAATTTAAATGAAGATAATTTTGATAAAGAGAAATATGAGAATAAAAATGATGATACAAAAACTGATGTTTATAATCCACCACATCAAACTCTTGATCAACTTCCACCAATTGTTAATAATGAGGTTGTCCTCAACAAAAATTTGATCCTACAAAGCTTTTGAGGAAGACTCCAAGACCAGCCCTAAGATCTTACTCTTATTTTACAATCTATTTTGGAAATCAAAAAGTCTAAACAAGTTGAGTCTTTCCAAACCATAGAGCAGACAGTTACAAATGACACTATGGGGAGAACTATGTCTCAACAAGCCCCTATAGTAGCCCAACCTACCTCTATTCCACTAGTTATAGCTAGTACTTCTCTTTCTCCTAATGTGGCAACCCTTGTGCAAGAGATAAAATCTCTTCAATCCAAGGTGATACATCTTCATCAAGGTTCCTTTAGACCTACATAGGCTGTGGATTATTTTTCTCTACTGCATGCACCATTGTCATGTCACATTACTTCTACAACCTTACCATAAGGTCTTTTTCAACCCAAGATTACTACGTATGATGGTGTTGTCTCCAAATCTTGCATCTTAGAAGAGGTTTGTTCAAGCCTCCTCTAGATTTGGGCAATGTTGGGACATTTCTAGGCTTGTCGGTGTGCCTATAAGTGGAAATGAACCTCTAAGTTGAAATGGATAGCTCTCTGTATTAGTATTTGTGAAATAAAATCTATTAAAATAGTTTGTTTGGATGAAAAGGGTTAAAAATTTGCATAAATGAAAAGCCTAGTATAAAATGGTGATACACCAAAAGTTATTATCCACATGTATGCCACATACTTTTGCATAATATAGTATAATATAAGCCTATTATTCAAGCTCTATAATATTCCAACATAAATATTTCAATGTAAAGATGAAATGAATAAGATGACACAAGGTAAGTAACTAGAAAAACAACTTTTATAGTCCAAAAAAGGGTTACACATGCAAAATCTTATACAACTAAAATGCAATCTACATGACCTGTTGGATCAAATCTTTACTCAAGAACGTGAAGGACAAAGAACAGAAGGATAAAACATGACTTGATGGCCTTATATGTCACTTACATGCCCAAGCAAATGTCTATAACTTAGAAAGAAAATAGACTTATGCTTCTTTGCTCAAAGGCAAGAAAATGACAAAACATTCTAGTAGGGCTTTGCTGTATTATCTGTGTATAAAATAAAAATAGCCCAAGGGTCTTATTTATAGCAGAGAGAGAGAGAGAGAGAGAGAGAGAGAGAGAGAGAGAGAGAGAGAGAGAGAGAGAGAGAGAGAGAGAGAGAGAGAGAGAGAGAGAGAGAGAGAGAGAGAGAGAGAGAGAGAGAGAGAGGTCCTTTGTGCCAAAGAGAGGAATAAAATCTATTAGAAGTCATTGTCCTTATTTGTAATTGATTTTTACTTATGATGCTTATTAGGGCACTCTGATTGATCTATGTCACCTTCTTGAATGCCATGGGCTTGCCCCTCTGAAGATGATTCCCAATAGCTATTAAAAATATCATTTTGTACCAAACCAATTATCTTTGGATTTTTTATTTATTTAATGTCATGAACAAGGTCCATTTCATTCAATTTTTCTTTGTCCTTCCCTTTTGATTAGTCCTCAAGGAATGACTCAGATCATAGTTCTACATCATCGATCAACCATTGGATCAAGATTATAAGCTACACAGTTCTAAAAATCCAATTTGGTTCTATCAAGACCTTTTGTGGTTTTTTAAATGACTTCATTTATAAAAAATATTAATCAAAGCACTTTCTTAAACTCTATTTTCACCTATAGACACATTTGGGTTTCCTTGCCTACATTACTTATAAAAATTTACAAGCAAATCACCTTGGGAAACCTAGTTTGCACTACCAAGACCCTTTCAGGTTTTCCAAGCTCTTATACTTATAAAATTCATAAGTCAATCATGTTTGGAAACCTGATTTTTATTGACATCTTTTGGCACATAATGAACCATGGCCCCAATAGCTAGTTATCCTCTTTAAACTTGACATCCTACGACATGTCATGCATTGACCCAATGACTACTTTGTTTCTTTAATTTTGATTTCCTATGAAACATCATTATAAATCTAGTTGAGTTTATTGTTTTGAGAAATGGTTTGACAAAGGGAGACATGTTCCTTTGAGAACTTTTCCTAAAAGACACATGTAGGAAAGTGTCATTCAAAAAAGTTTTGAAGGACACCCGAGAAGGGATAAATTGCCCTTCAAAACTTTTTTGAAGGGAAATATTTGGGGAAAAATCCCTTAAAAAATAATCCAAAGGGTAACTTGGAATAATGGGCCAAGAAGTGGCCCTTTATGAAAATTCTTGAAGGGTACTTGGACAAAAAATGTCCCTTCAAAAAATTTCTAAAGGGGCATTTGGGAAAATACTAAGGCAAAAGTTCCCTTCAAAAAAGTTTTGAAGGGACACTTAGATGAAAAAATTCCCTTTAAATTTTTTTTCAATGGTCACTTAGACAAAAAATTACCCTTCAAAAAAATTTCAAAAGGACACTTGGGGAAAACAAGGCAAGTGAAGTGCCTTCAAAAAATTCTAAAGGGCACTTTGAAGGGAAATGACCCTTCAAAACTTTTCTAAAGGTCAGTTCAGGGCTAAGAAAAAAATGGGAGAATAAAAAAAAATCAAAGGGAAAACAATTTGGGAAAGTGCAAAGGGGAAAAACTTTGAAACTTCTGTCTATGACAAAAGTCCGAAGGAAAAGACTTGAACAATCCTGAAGGAAAACAAAATGGGAAAAAACCAAGGATGAAGGGAAAAAATATAGACTCTATAAGAAAACTAAATACTCTTGTTTGAAGGAAAATACTAGGAGGAAATAAAATAATGAAGGAAAAGTAGAACAAGGAAAGACCAAAACAACAAAGGCCCAAACTCAAAAAATGAGCAAGGAAGAATGAAAACTAGCTGAAGAGAAAACACAAACTAGTTATGCAGAAGAAGGTCAATAGATGTCAAGGATGATTTAGAGACATATTTGAGAGATTTTCATGGAGAATGATTTTACTATGTACCAAATGATTAGATACTTACTAAACTATTTCCATGGAGCCTAATGGATTATGATTTACAATCATTCTATAGTCTACTAAATCAGTCAGTCAATGCATTCAATCCTTTATCCGACATGTTTATAGCTCATTTTAGAATTAAAATTTGTGATAATGTTTCATATTCCCAAGTTGTACAACAAAAAACAAAATTTAAATAAGCATATCACAAATTATGTTCTTTAATATAAGACTATTTTGGCTAAGATGACTAGCTGCATGGCCAATCAAGATTTACAAGATCTCTTAAAATAGAGTCTTCTACCAACTTTACATGAATCAATTCTATTCAAAATATTCTCTTCCTTCACTTAATTCTATCACACACTAAAGGAAAGAGAATTCAAAATAATTTTAATGGGAAAAATCAAGTATGCAAGTATCTCAAAAATAACAAACAAGAGTAACATCAAAGTCCCATGAAAATTTAAGGTCAATGGTAACAAGAATTATAATAGATCGATAGTTAATGAGGCTTTCAATCCCCCTTAGCATGTGGTTTTATTATCACCTCCTCAATGAAACTTTACCAATCTATCAGTTTATCTAGCTAGAGTTTTATAGTAGCTATTGGACTGTAACATCATATCTCTCCATCCTATTTAGGAAGTTAACTCAATAAATCCTCTTCCATAGGGATATGATCAACATGCATTTTTCATGTTTAAATGGGCACTAGGCCATAAAAAAATAGATGCATTAGTTTGGAACATAAGATATAAGATTTGACAGATAGTAATCATAGTGATCTTGGCACTTTAGTTGAGCCTCCGCAGGTAAAGGAAACATAGGATAAAGATTTGAAAATATTTTTAGATCATTTTATATAATATTCTAAACAAGAGGTAGGGGACACATCAAGGGTTCACTAAGCATATCATGCACATCTTCCACAAAATAAATATAGGGAACCTTCAGTTGAGACACATCCTTTGAGTAACATGATTGGTGTATACAATTCTTGAGTTCTAGCTAGACCTTCCATCTCCTTCTCAAAGTAAGAGATAGTCGAGGATGATTCAGGTTATCATGCACTCTTAATTAAAGCTTACATTCATAATCATCCTATTCATAGTGTTCTCATAGACACTAGATCTAGTGTAAATATGTACACTATGACATTATTGTAGCATTTTAGATATTTAGAGTAGGATATTACTCTAATAGACATAGTTATCAATGGATTCAATGGGCACATACATAGTTCATTGGGTGAGATTATACTTCCTCTACAGGTTGGTCCAACACACATGGCCAACCATTCACTATGGTTCCTAGTGTAGGAGTTTTTGACATGTTACTTGGTTGACCTTGGATTCAAAAACTTTGAGTAGTACCTTATATAATTCATAGATGCATGAAACTAATTCATGATAATCAAGTTGTTATTGTTGGTGGAGTTCTGTATGAGTTACGACTCCCCACTTTAGATCCATCTTCTACTTTGAAGTCACCAATTTTAGTTCAAGATCTAGTTCTAGTTTCTCCACTAGTTGTATTTCCTCCTCTAATTCTAATTAAGACACAATCGAAGCATCCATTGTTAGCATAGAGAGTTCATACACTTCCATAGATTTAGGATTCTAGATAGCTTCTAGCTATAGTATTCACACCTAGGGTAGTATCATTGAGATCTCATGCATCTACTCACCTAACACATGTTTAGAGAGATTCTCCTACTATCAAATGGGACCCTAAGAGCCCTATAGTTGCATCCACTTATTAGAGTTATAGGGGGACCCCACAATCAATTTCTACTTTAGATATTTTAGAGAATTTACATTATATATAGATTTTGGATGCATAGTCTCAACATTTCCATCATGCTTCCTGATGACACCTAATTCATTTCCTTGATATAAAACACCATGATAGGGATTCTCCCATGAGAATCATTGGTTAGTATCACTTATCCTTAGTTTTACCTATATATTATTTATTATTCTTGATTGTACATAATTCATAACATTTCAAAATATAAAAACATTCAAATAATTCAAAAAAACCAAAAATATTTTGATTATATGCATCATCCATGCTTTACATATCTACTATCATACTAGACTTACGTTTATTGTTCTATGTTATTATTTTTTGATTTATATACATTACCATGCTTTTCTTGATCTTCTTTGAGTGTGTGTAGTGACATCTAGCTCTTTGATCACTTCACTCTAGCCATTGAGGGGGCATCCTACTTCTACATCGAGACATACATCGATATACATACCCACTAGGGGCATTTTATATATGACTTAACCATCCAAGTTATTTCATTATTACACCACACACTCTAGTTATCATGTTGATGTACATTATTTACTATCCTACATATATTAATCTATCGACACTCACTAGTATATAGTACTTATGTATTTGTTAGCATATACCTAGTCTTGTACTAACATGTCTTACGTACTTTCCCTCTTATATTTATTAGTTAGATGAGATTGTATTTCTAGTTATTACATGCTTTCCTTTCTTGCTTAATGTATCTAGATTGTTTACATTTCTCAATTCCAATTTTTTCTCCTATATGTAATTTAGGACATTTTCCAATGTCTTTCACTTCTATTCATGTGTGTGATGTAGTAAATTTGCTAATGCCATTTGTTTGTATTCTTCTATGTGATTGTGGCCCTCATGACAACTCTTACTTGTTTCAATTGTATATTTATGTGGCATTTGAACATGCCTTGTATGCTTGATTTTTAGTATGAGTGACATGTTCCCATGTCCCTTGTTTATTTGGGTCCTTGGCCACCCTTGTATGCTTCTTGTTTCATGTCTTGTGTTCTTATTTCTTATTTCCTTCTCATTGTTTAAAATGTCATGATCCACATCATACATTATCTTATTTTTCTGGATGCCATGATGGACATCATACTCCATCCCTCAATGACAACTAATAAATAAAAACTAATAACTAATAATTGTAGTTTTGGTTTAGTACTTTACACATGCTATTACATTATTATATCTATCTAGGCATACACCTATTGATCTAACAATCTCTTAATACAAACCATGTTATATCTTGAGATATCTTATGGATTATCATTGCTATATCATGTATCTTTATACCATAAGACACTTGTAGGGATATTTATTTTGAGGGAATTAATTATAGGGTCATCATTCCTACCCTTATAAGAGGGGAAAAAAACCAAGGGTTTTGTCATAGAGATCAGAACTCTTAACAGTTAGAAATATAGATTTTAGCACACCCATACCAACAAATAGACATCAAACCAATTAAAATAGACCAGATAGATAGTGAGAATGCTATAATAGTTACAATATTTGGCCAAAGACAACAAAATTGGTGACACTACTATCCATTTTTAATGCTCATATCCAAATAAAAGAAACTAGACTTTATAGAAGAAAGAAAAAATTAGGTTTAGCTATAGTTTTAATAGTCAGACCTATTCAAAATTAGTAGTTTTTAGTACACTTTTGCTTAGAAAATATATATATGGGGTGCATTATATGTGGCATGATGTCTCTAACTTTGAGTTTCATATATAATAGTTGGTATAAATTCCAAATCATAATCCATGTTTCAGACACTAGTGATTAGGGGCAATGTACATGGCACATTTATTTTCTTTTCTTTTTGAGATCAACATTACCCAGACATTCTCATTAGTTGCATGCCTTATTCTATCTAAAGGTGTTTGGCATAATTTTGAAGTTCATTTCATACAATCCTATCTTCTACATTTTGGAGTGGCTTTCATATAAGCCTAGTGCACCATTTTTAGAGTGGCTTTCATATAAGCCTATTGCACCATTTTTAGAGTGGTTTTCATACAAGCCTAATCTCCATCTTTCACAATGGCCAAGAGTTGCCTAGTTTCTATCATACATTCATCTATCCATGCTAATATTGTCAAATTATAGATCATTCATGAGCTTTAAGAACCATCTCATTTGACAAACATTTTATATTGACATCAGTTCATAACTTCACTTCTTAGGGCAATGATGGAGCCAAAGGTCTAAGTATCCTTTGTATTCTTGAGCCACATATTAGGAAGGACTAGAAACATAGTCCAAACATTGATCAACACACATATGACCACCTAACTTCACTTAATAGGTTATGTTGGGTATAAAGGTTAAACCTTTGCATTCTTGAGCCACTCTTAAGGGATTGAGCACTCAACTCCATTTGTAATATTACTCTTGGTACAATATCACTCAGTGTCACTCAACATCATAAATTTATTTGTATAGGTCCATGCTCCTGGTGAGGTGTATTCAATCCTTTCTCTTCCTCTATCTCTTACCCATCTTTATAATTTCTTATTTTAGATATAATGTATCTAATAAGAACATATCTACTCTTTTTTTTTCTTGATTATTCATACTTCACAATGTGCTCTCTCTATGCACACCCAACATCACACAAGCTTCATGGGCTTTACCCTTATAGGTAAGTTCAAGTATGCTTTTAATTTTTCCTTTATCCTAGTATTTCACTTTGATGCATTAATAGAATAAAGGCGGGGGGGGAATTTGTCATATAAAATGTGAAAATTGGTAACTTTATTGTGGCTAAATGACACCCAACTCATAGGTCCCTCTTTCTTGCTCTCATGACCCTCATAGGCTTCTTTTCGTATCCTTCCATACTTGATCTTAATTAATCTAAACTCCTTATTACATGAATAATCCCTCCCCTTAGGTCCCATATACTCATGATAGTATCAACACACTTGGACTATAGCATTGATACCAATCTTGTATGCTTTTTTAGATCTTATCCAAGTCCATTTCTGACCCCAATGATTAATTTCTTCTAGTTTACCATCCTTCTACTTATTAGCCTAAAGTGATCATATTCAACCCATGACCTATATATCCCTATAAAATCCTATTCAAAGATAATTTGGAAGAGGTTGGTAAATATCACTAAGCAAGCAAGAATATAAGCACGACTACTCAAGTAATCTTCCCTATTCTCTACATATAACCATCCAATACTCTTGAAATCTTATTCAAATCATTACACCAATCCCTAGCCACCATAAGTACATCCAATTTATCATTTTTCATATTCATAAACTCAATTTCATAGAGCACATCAAGTGAGAGAACTACATATGGCTTGATCCCTCTTCAGAGTATTGGTATGTAGGTAGCATACCCACACAAGGGATGTGGATACACTTTCTATGAATATTATAGACACTAACCCTCCCTTATTAAAATTGGTAAAATCACAATGGAGTATAGGGTTTGAAGAGTTAATCTTCTCTACAAGGAACTCTATAGACTTCTAGCTACCAAAACATTATGGACATGGTCATATAGATCTGTTGAACATAACCTAAAAATTTTAGATCCTTAAGATAACAATGGTAGAGGTGGACTACAATGCTGATGCCACTCTTATCCACTTTAAAAACTGTTGTTTAATCATAAAATGAAGGTCAAATCTTAGTTTTTGAGAGTGTCCTAGTCTTGCATAGTTAATCTTAGACCCTATTTCATCCATATTAGCTAGTTTTTAGCTAATTCCTACTTTATACATCTTATTACTATTTTTAGTAAGGTCAAAACTAAAATTTAATTTACACAAATTAGTATCTTAATTATTACATATTTATTTACTAATTTTAATAATCAGACCCTTTAACTAATTTAGAAATTATACATAAATATTCCCAAATTTGTTAAATTAGAGGGCATGAATTGGAATATATTTGGATAAATATAATATTTTTTAGTTTTGGGGCCATCCTTCATGATTTCCCCATTCTGTTTTATGCCTAAAATGTACATTAATAGATTCATGCTAGGACGGTCTAAACTAAAATATTTATTTAAATTTAGAATTGGTTTTAGTCTTGTGGTCATGTTTCCATAGCCTTTTGTGTATCTAAACAACGCATTAAGAATTTGGTAAAATAAGGAGGCATCAATTATTGTAAATATTGCCATTGATGTCAAATGTCTAGCATTATTGGTGATAAAGGCACCATTGCATTTAATGGTATTTTTAATATTCATGTCTTGGATAATGTGTGTTAATATTTATTTAATATTAATTATATATTTTTTGTTGCATATAAGTCAAAAGAGGGCCATGGAGAAGTCAAAGAGTCATAGGGTAAAGACAAAAGAGGAATGAGATGCATTTTCTCACGAAGAGTCATCTTGAGGAATTCCAAGAGTCACCATGTGAAGACAAAAGAGGGCATGGCACATTTTTCCTTGAAGGGACACTTTGAGGAATACAAAAAGTCACCAAGTTAAAGACAAAAGAGGAAAGAATGCATTTACTTATGAAGGGTCACCATATGAATTTTCAAATGTAAGGATATGAAGGGTCATGCAAGTTTGGTGCCATTTTCCATGAGGATTGAAGGGTCACAAAATGTGAATGCCAAAGGTCATTTGGAAAGCTATAAATAAAGGATTGAGAATCCATTTTTAATATGAAAGAGATTCCATGGTTTGTATTTTTTTTCAAAGAGAGAAAAGTAGGAGATATTATAGAGTTCTATCATTTGTTGAGTAAGAAACATTGAGAGATAGTTATGTTTTATACACAAGAGGGATTGGTGATCCTGTGGGTTGGTGGTCATAAATATTTACAAGGGCTTCGTGTTCATGTGGGTTGGTGCTCAGAAATATTTTTTGTGTTGGTTTTTGGTAGAGGGGTTGGTGCTCCTACAAGTTGTTACTCAATCATATAATTGAGATTGTTCTTCATGGTTTTTCCCACTTTAGGTTTCCACATAAAAATCTAATCTCTCTCTCTCTCTCTCTCTCTCTCTCTCTCTCTCTCTCTCTCTCTCTCTCTCTCTCTCTCTCTCTCTCTCTCTCTCTCTCTCTCTCTCATGTGGTGCATATTATTGATTTAGTTTTATTTCATATCTTGAATGTGTGATTAAGTGGTTAAAAAAAATAAATCAAATTAATTAAAATATATATGATATGTTGATTCATCCCCCCCTCTCAATATATTTTGTGCTTAACAATTAGTATCATATAAGGTTCCTTTGGAAAAAGTTTTACCGCTTGAAGGTAGATCGGGAAAACACGATGGATGGATCACATGAAGGTTTTTATACAAATAAGGCACCTTTGTTTGATGGGATAAATTATTGTTTTTGGATCATAATGATGAAGACTTATTTTATGGCCCTTAGATTTGACATTTGGTAAGAAGTGGTGGAGTAATATGAAGATCCACAGGCACTTGTAACTATTCCAGCAGAAAAGAAGGCAAGTGAAAATACTTCTAAAGCTTTAAATGCTATTTTATGTGGTTTATGTGAATCAAAATTTATTAAAGTTATGCAATGTAAATCCACTCATGAAACTTGGGTAAAACTTGAGAATATTTACAAAGGTGATGGAAAGGTTTAGCAAGCTAGGCTTTAGACTTTCAAAAGATAGTTTGAGAGTTTGAAGATGGAAGAGGAAAAAAATATAGCAAGTTATTTTTTGCAGGTTGATCAAATAGTTAATTAGATTTAAGGTCTTGGAGAAAAGTTAGAAGAATCAATTGTGGTTCAAATTTTTTTGAGATCTCTACCATTGAGATATGATGCAAAACTTTTGGCAATTAAAGAGATGAAGAATTTATCTAAGATAAAGATGGATGAGCTACATGGTATTCTTATGGCATATGAGATGTGGACCAAACAAGAGAAACCATCAAAGATAAAATCTAATTTCAAGACATCAAAGAAAGAGAAGGCTAAGATTCAAGAATTAAGTGATAGTTCTAGAGATGATGAAGATGACAATGGAGCTCTATTCATTTTCAAGCCAAAAAAGGGCTTAAGTAAATATCAAGGAAAATTACCTTTTAAATGTTTTAATTATGGAAAGATTGGAAATTTTGTAACTAAGTGTCTAAATAAGGGTAGTGGTGAAAATGAGAAAGGAAATTCTATATACAAGAATAATTTCAATGGAAAATTCAAAAAGGGATTCAAGAAGAAGAGTTTGTATTCTAAATATCCTATCTCAACTAAAGATAGTGGTGTCAATGATTCAGAAGAAGAAGAAGAGATTCTATTCATGGCCATACATGAAGATGCCTCTGTAAGAAAAAGTACATATGATCAAGAAGAAGAATAGGATGAAACTGAAGTGAATCCAAAAGGAGAACTCAATTTTGCCTTAGAAGAGTTAAAATCTCTTAAGAAGAAGAATCAAAGATTAAATATCTAGATTGAGAAAAATGAAAAGGAGTCAAAGGAAACAATTGAAGATCTATAAGCATACTTTGAAGAAGCCAAAAAGAATGAGAAAAATCTAACGACATAGTTTCAAAAAGTAAGGAAATGATGTGAAAGGTATGTTATTGAAATTACTTCTTTAAAAGCATATCTTGAGAAAACAAATAAAGTAGTTAATGATAGACTAGAAAATGATTCAAAATTTGAGAATAAAACTAATATGTTGAATAAGATATTAGAAAGTTAAAGTTAAATTTTAGATAAGACAAGTATTGGATTGAAAAAGAGAAATGGGAGGCCACTACTTTCACATATAATAAAAAAGGAAAGAGCTACGCTGAAGCTCTTACAAAAGAGGAAATTAAAAGGGAAGAATATAGAGGACATCTCAAACAAAGAAGGCTAGAAATAATAGAGCTATAAAAGTCAATTAAGTTAGAGATTCATAAATAGGTCCTATTTTTATGGTTACTATTTTTATTGTAATGGATATGGTCATGAGAAAATAAAATATCAAAAAAGGGTTAACAATTTTAGAAATAAAAAGGAAAGTCATACAGAGTCAAGCAGAAGCCACAAATATTTTGATTCTATATCAAGATTTAATGAAGATTTCATAATATGTTATATGTGAATCAACTTTAGACATGTATCCTAGTAATATATAATCATGTTTGAGTCATTCAAGAAGGACCAAAGTTTTAAGGCTCCATTCATCAAGAATAAAGTTTAGATAGGTTCATGGTAGAAGAAATAACTTGAAAAATCTATGTTGGTACATACTAATTTGCATGCAAGACATGAATAAAAGCCATGATTCATTCATAATGTATGTTTGAGGCACATGAAAAGAGACAAGATTAATATCATAACCTTGAAAAATATCAATGGTGGCATAGTGAAATTTAGAGACAATACTACTACCAAAATTGCCAAAAAAGGTACACTAAGTTTGGATAATGGTAGAACTAAAAATAAAAAAGTTTTGTATGTATAAGGTCTTAAGCATAATATTTTGAGTGTAAGTCAAATGTGTGATCAGGGGTACACACTAAATTTTTATGTAGAATGTTATGAAATTAGAAGAAAAGATTCAGATGTGTTGGTTGCAGATACTCATGGAATAGGCAATAATTTGTATATGTTATTAGACGTCAAAGGTCAAAGATGTTGTTTGAGTTAGATTTAAGAAAGTTGTCTATGACATAGAGGAATGGGACACATAAATTTTGACAATCTTTTCAACATCATCAAAAAGCAAGCATTCAAAAATCTTCCAAAGATTACAAAGCCATCTGACATGCTTTGTGAACCCTGTTAGCATGGGAAGCAACCTAGAAGGTGGTTCAAAACAAAAGAGTAATCAACCACTCAGATGTTAGATCTTGTTCACAATGGTCTATATAGACCTATGATAACTCAAAGTACTCAAGGTGATAAATACTTCATGTTGCTTATTGATGATTTTTCACGTATGACTTGGGTAATGTTTTTAAAGAAAAAATAAAAAGATTTCAAACATTTGAAAGCATTTAAAGCATTAGTTAATAATGAAACTAGTTTGAATATTAAGTGTCTAAGATCAGATAAAGGAGGATAATTCATGTTAGATTAGTTTATTGAGTTTTATGAAGACCATGTAATAAATAGACATTACTCAGCAACTAGAACTCCACAACAAAATGAAGTGGTTGAACAAAGAAATATAATAGTTTAGGATATGGTGAGGACAATGCTAAAAGAATCCAAGATACCATATAAATATTAGAGAGAGGTAGTTGTTATAGTAGTGCATATTTAGAATATATCAGTATTGAGAGTCAATAGTGACAAGACTCTTTATGAGCTATGGAAATACAAACCAACAATAATTGATTATTTTAGAGTTTTTGGTAGTAGATGCTTCATAAAGAGAATCAACCAAAATCTTGGTAAGTTTTAATATAGAGCAGATGAAGGTATATTTCTTGGTTATTCTTGAAAATGTTATAATTATAAATGTTATAACAAAAGAACCAAGAAAATTGTTGAAAGTGCAAGTGTCAAGATAGAAGAAGATGGAACACAAAGAATCAGTGATCCAATAGACATTCCTAAAATCATTGACGAGGAATATTTTGAAGAATTAGATGAAAATGAGAAGAAGGAGAAAAAGGACACCAAAACTCCATCCAAATATGTTTAAAGAAATCATAATGAAAGTAACATCATTGGGGATATAAATGAAGGAATTCACACCAGAAGAGTAATGGTAAGTGAATATGAACAAGTTAATTTTTCTTTGTTATCCAAAATTTAGCCTATAACTTTTTCAAAAGCTAGACATGATTAGCTTTGGGTTAAGACAATGGATGAACAATTAAATTAGATAAAAAAAATGATACTTGGGAATTAGTGCCTAGACCAAAAGATCATAATGTGATAGGAACAAAATGGGTTTCCATAAATAAGTTAAATTAAAATAAAGAATTGACTAGGAATAAAGAAATATTAGTATGTAAAGGATATGCTCAGATTGAGGGAATAAATTTTGATGAAACTTTTGCACCAGTAGCAAGGGTAGAGACTATTATAATGTTTTTTTCATATGTAGTGTTTAAAATTTTCAAATGGATGTCAAATCTACCTTCCTAAATGGGAATCTGGAAGAAGAGTTCTACATTAAGTAGTCTAAGGGATTTATTCTCTCAAATATTAGTATCCATGTATGCATATTGAATAAATCATTGTATGGATTGAAACAAGCTCCCAAAGATTGGTATGAAAGACTTGATAAGTACCTATAGGACCAAGGTTTTAAGAGAAGATTTACTGATAATAATCTCTACATCAAAATAGAAGGTTAGAATCAATTTATTATTGTGGTATATGTTTATGACATCATTTTTGGAGGAAATATTGAAAAGATGCAAAAAATATTTTTTGATAATATGCAAAAAGAATTTGAGATGTCTATGCTTGGAGAATTGTCATTTTTATTAAGATTTTGAATATTTCAATCAGATAAAGGAATTTCATATCTCAAAGTAAATATGCTAAAGAAATATTGAATAAATTTAGTTTTGAATATTGTGCACTAGTTGTCACACTAATGTGTATAGGAAATAAGGTGAGCAAGGATGAAGATACACCTATTGTAGATCAATCTTTGTATAGATATATGATTGGTAGTCTTTTATAATTGACAAAATTGAGGCTAGACGTCATGTATGCAGTAGGTATGGTTGAAAGATATTAGTTAGTTATAAAATATAATCATGTTTAGTTAGTGAAAAAAATATTTAGATATATCAAGGGGACATTGGATTATGGGTTGTGGTATCCCAGAGGCAAAGATTTCACTTTGGTTGCTTATACAAATTTAGATTGGGTAGGGTTCTTGGATGATAGAAAGAGTGCAGGTGGAAGGGCTTTCTTCCTTGGTGATAGCTTAGTATTGTGACTAAGCAAAAAGCAAAATTTAGTATCACTTTATATAGTTAAATCCAAATATATTGTAGTGGTATTGTGTTGTACTCAAGTGCTTTGGATGAATCAAATTTCTGAATATATCAAGGTAAAATATGATGAACCTATTTCTATTTTTTGAGATAATATAAGTGCTATTAATATTTAAAAAAATCTAGTGATTCATTCAAGAACAAAACATATTCCCATTAGATATCACATCATGAGAGAGAAGGTTACAAATCAATAGATTAAGATGGAATATATCATTACTATAGAGTAGATTTCACATATTTTCACAAAGTCACTACCAAAGGACACATTTGAGTATCTGTAGGAGAAGTTGGGAGTAATTTCTTTTACTTCCTGCCATTCAAGTTTAGCATTAGTTGAGGGGAAGCTAAGTGTTATCTCTAGGTAGGCCCTTTTCCATTGATGTAAAATGGGGATAAGAATAGAAATAGGTACAAATAAATGTATAGATGCAAAAATAGGTACAAAGAATAGTTACAAGTTGCTATAATAAGGGGGAGTTACTATATGTTTTTTTTTATGATAGTATATCTAGGTTTTAGGATGTGGTAGTTTTAGTTTGAGGTTGCCAGCAATGCCAAAGGGTGAGATTGTTGGAAATAGTGTCATTTATGTTAAAGGTTTAGCATTATTAGTGATAAGGGCCCCATTGCATTTAATGGTGTTTTTAATATTCATATCTTGGATAATGTGTATTAATATTTATTTAATATTAATGAATATACTTTTGGTTGCATATAAGTCAAAATAGGGCCTATGGATAAGTCAAAGAGTCATGAGGTAAAGACAAAAGAGGAATGGGATGCATTTTCTCATTAATAGTCATCTTGAGGAATTCCAAGAGTCACCATGTGAAGACAAAAGAGGGTATGATGCATTTTTTCATGAAGGGAAACTTTGAGGAATACAAAAAGTCACCAAGATAAATACAAAAGAGGAAAATATGCATTTGCTTATGAAGGGTCACCATATGACTTTTCAAATTCAATGATATAAAGGGTCATGCAAGTTTGGCACCATTTTCCATGAGGATTGATGGGTCACAAAGGGTGAATGCCAAAGGCCATTGGAAAGCTATAAATAAATGCTTGAGAATCCATTCATAATATGAAAGAGAGTGCATGGTTTGTATTTTTTTTAAGAGATAAAATTAGGAGATATTGTAGAGTTCTATCATTTTTTGAGTAAGCAACATTGAGAGAGTTGGTGCTCCTCTAGGTTGGTGCTGAAAAATCTTTTTTAGGGGTTGGTGCTCCTATGGGTTAGTGATAGTTGTTGTGTTAGTGCTCAGAAAAGAGGTTGGTGCTCCCACTAGTTGGTTCTTGCAAACTTTATAATTTGAGTTGGTGTTCATTCATATACTTGAGATTTTTCTCCATGGTTTTTCCCATTCTAGGTTTCCACGTAAGAATATGTTCTCTCTTTCTCTTGTGTGGTACATATTATTGTTTCAGTTTTATTACATATCTTGAATGTGTGATTAAGTGGTTAAAGAAAATAAATCAGATTAAATAAAATATATATAATATACTGATTCACCCCCCCTCTTAGTATATTTCATGATTAACATCAATAGGATTCTATATAATGTTTATTTTTAAATTTGATATTATTTACTACCTTTAAAATCACCCATGGCCTTAGCTTAGATGGGTGGAAGTTTCTTCCCTATGAACATTTTATGTCTTTTTCATAATTTGCTTAATAATCTTGACAAATTATACTATAAATAGACCCATGGTGGGATTCAAACTAATTATGAGAACATTCATGAATTTAAAGAGGCCATCATTCAAACCTAAATCTAGCATGAAGATGTGGTTTACCTCTTATTTGCATATTCTATAGATAAATATGCTTACCACTAGTACATCAATCTTATAAATGGATATATTACATCATAGACTATCTTTGAAAATATGTTTGTCAACTATTTTAGTGTGCTTATTGATCCTAATACCTTATACTATTAGTTTGTTAAGTTTTTATGGAGGCTAATGATTCCAAAAGCTCATTATATAGTTATTTTCACCAACTATATATCAATTTGAAAGATCCATTCCTTTAAATAGAGGTGGTAGCTATTAATATGTATCTAAGAAAATTATATCCCCTAACTATTATACTTATTTAAAGGACACCATCTACACTCACATCTTTGGATTTGGATTATCAAGAAGCATTCATCATTGAATACTAAGATATTCCACATGGTTATGGTTTTGATCCAGTCTTCTTAGCATAACAATTAGATATCCACACCTAAGATACTTAGACTTATCTACCTATATTTTAGCCTGTGGAAAAATGTGCACCTTATAATCAACATTGCCTCAGTCATATGTATAATTATACTTTCATATGATAAAATCTAACTCTATTATAGATCCAAATGTAAATGATAAAGACTATTCAACTATTTATTATAAGGTTGTTTTTAATGTACTAATAATAAATTTTATTTTGGTGATTTTACTGATCAAGTGCCATTTGTTACAAGAGGTGATACACAAGCAATGCATGAAATAACATACGAGGGTACATTTCCTAGTTCACAACTTAGAGTGTATGGATGAAAAAATGGGATGGATGATAAAGTAGTCACATTGATTGAGAATGTCTCATTCAAAAGGCAATAAATAATATCGAGAATAGTGATGATGATGATTCTATATATGAAGATATAATATTCAGTTTAGGTGAGTTCCCACATGAAGGTTCAAGTAGTAAAGTGTTGTGTGAACAATAGGAAGAATCAAATAGTTATTTTAGTCATCATAAATATGAGATAGAATATTTAGATTAGATAGATGAAGAATACATGTGTTATGCATTTAAATACCCATGTCATATATTATTGCTCCTACATTTGACAAGATGGATCTAAAATATCAACTTGATGGTATCAAGTTGACCACTATCCCTTCATTAGAGATGAAAGAACATGAGGATATTCAAGTTGTAATTTAATATGAATACTTCAACGATTTAAATCAAACTATACAATGGGAATGCATCACCCATGAAATATTATCAACAACAGACACTATCAAGTTTGACTTGAGAAGTCATGAATATGGTGGCCCAAATGAAGCAATGAAGGTAATGAAAGTTTAAGCTCAAAATGACCTAATATAATTCAAACATATACATACTTCAACCATTTATGATAAATCCAAAACATCCTTGACTTGGGAAGAACCAAGTCCACATCTTCTAGATAGCAAAAACTATAATATGGGTACTACCAAAGTGCCCATATTAGTTGAAGAACAACCAATAGTGGATTCACCATTAGGTTGTCATAAATAAAACATATCTACTAGGTTTGATATACAAGTAAATCTAGTATGTTTTGGTTTTCACCCTTATCTCTTAACTTAATTTAATGTTTAGGATATGTATTTCATAAACTATATCCTAGGTGATTCATGTCAATGAAATGTAAGTGCATGTCTATGTTTTATAACATAAATATAGTTAACTTCCATGAAAACATTGATAATAAGTCCTTGAAATAATGTTTTTTATAATTAAAATTACAACATATATGTAAGTTCAAGTCTTCCATTGGTAGGTTTCCTAATAACCTTCTCAAAATCTTGAACATGACTATGTTCTATTTTGGTGTGTATCTAAAGATGGGATCTTCTTGATTGTCAAAAATAATCTCTTCAACCCTTAATTCTAAGTTTGAGATAACTTGAATGATCTTGTAAATATTTTCCTTTTGTTTTATTTTTCATTCCTTTCCTTGTTTGTTTTGATTTTCTATTTTGTTTCTTAGTTTATATCTATTTTATTTTTTTATTCTCCTTGTGGGCCTCTTCCTAGCCATTTTATATTGTGGTTCCATGTTAGTTAATGAAAATTAATTGAGTGAAAATACTATAAGTAGGTAACATAAGTGACACTTTAATATTTAAGAAAAAATAATTTCTAGAATTTGTCACCTCGGTAACCTACTATGTGTCCTACAATTTGTATTGGGTGATTCAGACAACCTCTACCTAGGAAATTGACACTTGGATAGTAGTAGATAAAGTAATCTATAGAGTGGGATCAGAGGTAATTTCATTAGGGCTATAGATGCCTAGTTAGTAGCGAAGTAATCTCTAGGAAAATGTATTTAAAGTAGGAATTGCTATCATGATGGTTGAAAACATAAAAAATAATCCTTGTAGATCTATGAAGTGGTAAATCAACCCATTTTACACATATTGGGCCAAAATAGATCTTTGATTTGTTCATGTAGTTTCCCCATCTTCCTTCTTGGATTTGTTTGTGACCTATACACTATATTAACCAATGACTTTGGGTTCTTTGATTGTTTTTTTGATTCAAAATTCTCAAGAATATTTACCAGTAGAGTCACCATTTGTTTTTTTTGCATAAAACACCCTAATTTCATCACTAAAATAATATAACCTTATTATTTTTCTTTATTCTAATATTATGGTCTAATCAAGATTGGGTTCCTTTTCATTCATGGTCTGATTGAAAATTTCATTCATAAGTTGTAGGTTTGGTATTGCATTGGAATTACTCTTTAAATTGTGTCTAAACTTATAGTATTCATTACATGTATCTGGTTTAGAATAATTTTGGCAATAGGATTTGTATTGATTTAACATTTTGATCTTGTTTAAATATGATAATCCTTCATTTTTTATCATGTTTTAAATCAAATTAAAGTTTTCATTTTCAGACTATTTTACCTTAGATTTTTATAATTATAACTATTTCAGAGCTTTGTTACTTAATTTACTAAATAATTTAATCTATTTATGTCTTATTTCCATCTATAATGACTAAGTGTTTATGTAATTTCATTATTCTACGTAGTTATTTTTCAAAAAGTGGGCTTAGTTGGCTTTAAAATTAATCAACTATCTAAGTTTTGGCAAAACTTATTTTGTACTTAGTTGATTTTTCATAAATAGACTTTGCCATTTGTTTCAAAATTAATATTTTCATATTCTAATGGCTATGTGATTTCCCCATGATCCAAAGTTCATCTATGCATTCCCATGATACCATAAGGAAGTGAGAAATTTCCACTTGGTGCTCACTTGATTTCCTAGGAATACTTTGGCTTAATTTCTTGAATGCCTATGATTATGTCATATGGCACAACCATGTTTTTTTGTTTCATTAGCCTCCTTAGTTTATGTAATAACCATTTGACCTTTAGGATGTGTGAGATCATGTGCCATGATGTGATCCTATTTATCTAGGCCCTCAAGGTAATTTTTATACTCCCCATGTTAGTTAACCCTGTGGATGCTTGGGATCCTATCAAGTGACATGATCTTGCTTTTCTAGGACCTAGGGTAGTAAGTATCCTTGTAGGGATCCTATCAAGTGTGTTAAATAACCCTTCAACACCTATCATAGTAATTTTTTTTTTGAATTATAGTGAATTATAATCTAAGTAAAATAAAAATTAATTTAAAAAAGATAACAAATGAATTCAGTAATTAAAATATGTGAAAATAAAAATTATTAAAGGATGATTCATGAAATAAAAAACCTAAGAAACTAATGTTCATATTAATTAGAGTGGGATTCTTCCAACTCTAAATATTATCTCAAGAACTAGATTCACTTTGAATATAACACTCTTACTAATAATTACATCTAATAATATAAAAAATCAAGATTATATGAAAGATATTCATTAACTAAGTTAAATATTAATGAAATAAAACAAGAAAATTAAATATAATTTAGCTTAGGTGTTATATATTTAATAATAATAAAATTCAATAGTCTATGTAATTGATTTCAGGCATAGCTAAAGAAATAGGAAGAGTACTAACCTTAAAATTTTTATGGGTATGGGTAAATATTCTCATAATTTGACATATGATTGAGATTTACATAATTTATTTTTTATTTGGTTTCTATTACAACTATGTTTTAATGAATTTAATGTTTTATTTCTTGTCTTATAATTTTGTGTTCCTCATAATTTTGAAAATACTTCATAAATCACCATTTTGAAGATATACTAAAGTATCTCACTCACACTATTTTTAGATACAAACTATTTAAACTATTTTCAGTTTAGATGCTGATTATTTTGTATTTAAATCTTTCTTCATTGTCAATGAATTTAATGCAAAATCCCAACTTTTCACTCTCTTCACAAATTGACTTTGTGAAGCCTTCATAATTCAAGTTTGCTAAGTTTATCTCTCTTCACAGTTAACCTTTTGTGATTTTGTGATGCTTGTGTTTTCATGGTCTAGCAACCATCCATGATTGAATCATTCCAATACTAATAAATAATAATGTGATGATACTTACACTATAACACTCCTTCACACTTCAAGAAATTGAAGAGAACTCATGGTTTTTGAATAAGCACAAAAATTTACATCATAAAAGTGACATAATGAAAAATTTACATGTAGAAGATTGGATTGAAAAATATCAAGCTACATAGATTGAAATTAAAGATTTGGTTATTGTTAATGAGCACCAAATGTGAATAGAATATGATAAATCTATAGGGATCATGAAAAGGGGTTACCAAAAGGAAGGTAATATAAGAACAATCATCAATTTGGCATGAGTTTAAAGATAATTTAATTTCTCTAACCAAGAAGAGGAAGACTAGAGTGGGCTAGCTTTGAGAGTACAAATAATATCCTACCTCTTTCATCCTTGCCTATGGATAAGTAAAAACTATAATGGTAAATAGAATATAATAATAAATAAAGATACTAGAAACATAGACTAAGGCTTCAGTACCTCAACGATTAATAGACAAATTTAATGTGGATTTAAGGTATTTTTTTGATATATTGATCAAAATTTATATTTATAAGAAACTTGTCATTCCTATTATAAAAATGATAGAGATACATATGAGGAAAATTTATCAAATAAGTGGAAGGTTGAAGGTCATGACCAAGTTTATTGAAGATAAAACATGCCCATAATTGAAAATTATTACTATTAAAGACTTTCACAAAGCCCAAAATTGGGAATTAATGAGATATTATCTGATAGAGTGTGATAATTAAATGTCAATAATTGGTATTAGGATAAAATTAATTCTAATCAAAATTTTATAATTGTTCAAAGAGGTCACGATTGAAACCTTATTTTAAGATGGCCAGATTGTGTCACAAGAAGTTTGTTATGCACAGTTAGAGAAGTTTATGTAAGATATTATAGAAATAATTTTTAGATAAAATGGGAGAGGTGGAAACAAGTTAATATAAATTGTGGTATATGAGAAATAAACGGTTGAATGGGTCTCCTCTTGGTGATAAATCATAGGAACATAGATGACTACTCATGTAGGACTACTAAAGTGAATAAGAACACTTCTTAGAATATCCATTATGTCTATGGATGAAATTGAAAAATAATTTGAGTTATGCCACTAGAGAATTAATTTATATTAATTATAGCTTCATCACACAACAACTAAGTAATAAATAGTTCCTAGTATGTAGACTCAAGTTGATCCCCATGTAGTTTGAGAAAGTGGTAAACTTAAAACTGAATAAAACCTATTATTCTTATTTATTTATAGATTTGTAATAGCAGACAAACTAAAGTGAATATTGGTAATATTTATTGTTAAAAAAATACATGAACATCTTATTTTACCATGGTAATGGCCATATTTAGTATATTTACACATGTAATTGATCTTTTTCAAGGAGACGTAAAATGTTGATGTAATAAAATCACCAATTTTTACAAAGGTCTATTGAGTTGCATTCATTTATTTATTTCATTCTCTAATTTATTTTAGTTGATATGATATTATAATAAATGAGTTAATTGAATAATGTTTATATGTTCCAACTTGTAGATTAGTCTATTTGTATTGTGCTTTTATTATTTTAAATAACTAATGATTATGTTTTTAATAGTAAATCTAGATTATTAAACAAAATTAATAATTGGCTATCTCATAAGCCCCAAATTATGAAGCATGATGTTACCCAATGAGTAGAATCTCTAGAACATACCAGCTATGTAATCACATGCATATATTAACATGTTTCCCACTAAATAAGAGTTAATTATTAAAATAGACATGGAAAAAAGGATGAGTTACATGTTTTTTGTTACTCTATGTTAAATGTTTTACCATATTGTAAACATGTAAATATTTTAAAATAATAATAGTGAAAATAATATTAGTAGTTTCTCACTTAGAATGGGTAGCCACCTACTCTAAGAGTTAATTATTATGATGGGCCTAGAGAAAAAAGGATTATTTACCTAGTTGTTACTCTGCATTAAACTATTCAACATATTATTAACACATAAATATTTTAAAATAATAATATAAGTAAAAATATGATTATTAGTTTCTCATTTTGAATGGGTGACTACCTATTGTAAGAGATTATTCTCTAGATGGACCTAGTAGAAAAAGAACTAATGTCATCTTTTTTATTACTTAGTTATAAATGGTTCAAAATATTATTAACATGTAAATATTTTTAAATAATAATATTGCAAATAAGATTAGTAGTTTCTCATTTTGAGTGGGTGGTTTCCTATTGTAAGATTTAATTCTCAAGATGGACCTAACAAAAAATTGATGATTTACTTTTTATTATTTTGTGTTAAATGGTTCAACATATTGTTAACATGTAAATATTTTCAAATAATAATATAAGTGAAATTAATATTAGTAGTTTCTCATTTAGAGTGGGTGACCTAAATTCTCAAGATGGGCTTAGTGAAAGAAGTGTGAGTTGCATGCTTGTTATTACTTTATATTAACTGGTTCAACATATTATTACCATGTAGATATTTTAAAATAATAATATTGAAAAAATGATTAGTAGTTTCTCATTTTGAATGGGTGACTACCTATTGTAAGAGATTATTCTCTAGATGGACCTATTAGAAAAAGAACTAATGTCACCTTTTTTATTACTTAGTTATAAATGGTTCAAAATATTATTAACATTTAAATATTTTTAAATAATAATATTGCAAATAAGATTAGTAGTTTCTCATTTTGAGTGGGTGGTTTACTATTGTAAGATTTAATTCTCAAGATGGACCTAACAAAAAATTGATGATTTACTTTTTATTATTTTGTGTAAAATGGTTCAACATATTGTTAACATGTAAATATTTTCAAATAATAATATAAGTGAAATTAATATTAGTAGTTTCTCATTTAGAGTGGGTGACCTAAATTCTCAAGATGGGCTTAGTGAAAAAAGTGTGAGTTGCATGCTTCTTATTACTTTATATTAACTGGTTCAACATATTATTACCATGTAGATATTTTTAAATAATAATATTGAAAAAATGAGTAGTAGTTTCTCATTTAGATTGGGTGGTTTCCCACTATAAGAGCTAATTCTCAGGATGGAGTTGGTGAAAAAAGGTTTAATTACTTGATTCTTATTACATTATGATAAATGGTTCAACATATTATTAACATGTAAATATATTAAAATGATAATAGTGAAAATAGGATTAGTATTTTCTCATTTAAAGTAAGTAGACACTCACTCTAAGAGCTAATTCGTAGAATGAATTCATTTATAATATAACTAATAATTAAGATTATTTTTACTAATAATGTGAGTGTGGACATTATAACATAGATATAACATGAGTGTATACATTATAACCTAAATATAACATGAACATACTCATATTGAGTGAGAATTGTCCACATGAAAAGATGTGATTACTTTGCATCCTTACAAGAGTTCACAATTTACTAGTTTTTAGACACCTACAATGCCATAAAATCATGACAAGTGGAATGATGTGATTAGATCTCATCCTCACAGTGAATTTTTCCAAATTGAACCTTGTTAGTTACTATTAAGTCATGAATCCACTAAAGTGTGATGCATGGCATGTTTTCATTACCTCGTTTCCTCATAGACTTTGACACCCATGTAACATGGCGAGATGTGAGATCTAACTCTTCCCTATTTGTAGAAAATTATGATGCCACAAATAATGACATGTGGCAAGATATATTGGTTATGTAATTATTATGGTTAATAGTTTACATAATAGTGTTCATGTAATTAATATAATCAACATTAAATCTTTATATAATCTGACTTTGAAATTGCAAAAAAATTGAATTATTCAAAATAATCTTATCGTTTATAATATTATAAGATTGTAATATTAATTTTATATATATATATAATTATAACATTCAAGATTATTTTATAATTTTCATTAATATAAGCTTGTAATAATAGTATACATATATTTAATTCTAACATCCTCTATAGAATTTAATAGTATACCATTATACTAAATGTTACATAACTATTATTGTAATGGAAGTCTATAATAAAGTTTAAATTACTTAAAATCATATTATTTATGGAATGTTTAATTTTATTATATTGATACATAAGTTTGAAACCAATGTTGATAATTATGGAATGTTTACACTTATAATATTAATATTTTGATGGAAGTGGAAGTAGAAGCAATTTTTTGTAAAACCAAGCAATGGGTGGGAAAATGGAATCCTCAAATCAGTGGAGGAACAAACAAAAGATCCACTAACCATATCAACATCAATCAAGGAATAACCAAAAGGGACACATTCACATGCAGTGAATGCATCATTGAAGCTAGGTCACGTTGATGGAAGGACTTCATAAGGAGAGGGATATTACATTCTTTCTCTTAATTTTTGATCATTTTTAATTTTTAAATATGATATGAAACTTGTAATAAGGGTGTGGTAGAAATACCTGGTTTGTGATGAGCACGTAATATAGGTGAAGATGGAGATCTCCTCTTTGGCTTGGAAGGAATAACCTATAGATAAGAAAGAAATAATAAAGGGGTTGTTAGCAAGATATTTATATGGAATGACTAGTGTGAGTTAGATCCAAAAAGTGTGAGCTTGATAGGAGGTTGTCAATCCACTCTTAATAATAATTAAGTTGAAATAGATAAAAGTAAGGTATTTGCATTAAAAAAATGAAATTTAATATAAGAAGAAAGTAGAATTACTGTTAAATAAAATGAATAAATATAACAAAAGTGGGTCAATAATCATGCTAATGTGGGTGAAGTTAGGTTTAAAAAATGAAAAAAGGGTCTATGAATAAGTAGGAACATAGAAAGCTAGGTTTCATTGGGGTTAAGGGGTCGAAAATAACATACTATTATTTTATGCCATAGTTACCATCAATGATTAGGTTAACAATAAATGGTTAAGCTGACCATCAATAGTTGAGTAATCATTAGTGATTAGAGGTTACCATTAGTGATTGTGCTAATCATCAGCAGTTCCCTATGGATTCTTGAAGGTTACTCAGAAAGAAGTTATAGAATAGGTGAATGGTCTAACAATGGTTATATTAAGGATCTAGAAGTTGGGAAACAAGGTGTAGACATGTCTAATTAGGTTAGGGAGGGTAATAATCCAATGAAATAAAGAATAAGTAAAATATACCTATAGCTTTTTAGGTGGCTAATAGTTGATGGCTAGAGCAATTTTACCAGAGTAACAATACTTTAGCCTCAAAAGAAAATTAGGTAGAGGTTTAGATATTTTTTTATTTTTTTGAGTTGGTGAAGGAATAATGGATGCTTGAAATCTTGATAACCTATATGCAAGAGTGCTTGTGATCATGGATCTATTTTACCTCTTAATCCCCTCCTTTTATAAGCAAAGAGAGATGGAAGATAGAAGGTTCCATAGAGGATGATGCTACTAATTTTGATGCTTGGGAGTTTTTTAGTACTATATAAAGTGAACATATTAAATTATACCTCATTATCTTATACATAATTGGTGATGGGTTAGAGGGGTGAGGACATGACTATCGATGGTTAGGCTAATCATCGATGGTTAAGATGATTATTGATGATCAAGTGTTTAAAGGATAAGGGGTCAAGGTGGGTTGAAATAGGTGGTTTAATGTTCAAGTTAGTAAGTTAGTGAGTTTAGTTAGCTAAGTATCTAACTAGACTTAAGGTCCAAAGGGTTGGTTAGTGGGTTAAGGGATAAGTGGTCCTTAAAGAATCCTGAGGCATTTTAACACCTAGTACTCATTTTTAGTGTCTACATTTTACCCCTTTTTATTATGTAGTTTTAAATTAACAAGCTATAAAAAAATGGATTACATGGTTAAATGTCTTTTACTTTAAGTATGGGAGGTAGTTTTCTCCCTAAAACTAAGATTCAAAGATCTAAAACCCAAATTGAGTCAAGGGTTGATAAGTGGTATATGGTGAGTCACAAGGTTGGTGACAAATAAGGGTTGGGCATTTAAAATACAAACATGCACACATAATGAAACTAAGTATGATAATCAAGATTATGCAAAGACTAAGATTTCTAATTTTGGTAAAAATAAGGTTGGTTTTAAAAAAACAATTAATAGGGTAACCAATCCACAACATTGGTCATAGCTAATCGAGTGACTCTATAAGTCTCCTAAATAGGGTTGGTGTTTTTATAGGTATCCAAGGTAGGAAGTGTTCCCTTAAAAAACATAAATGGTTTGGCCATTGATGAGGTGCTACAAAATTCAAATGTTCAACATAACAAGGTTAGTTGGTGTGGTCAAAAAGACCAATGTAAGGTCATTGTAGAATATGCGGTGTTCAAGTCAAAAATGACCAATATCAAGGTGGACAGGGTCTATGTAATCTCCAGAATCTTAAGTTTCAGTTTGGGGGAGATTATGTGATGTCTAAAAGTTAGGCACTTAGGTATAGGTGCCTAAAAAAATTTAAAATTGATACCTTGACCATTGATGATTAGGGTTTATAAGGTCAACCATCAATTATCACCCTAACTATCAATAGTTAGGGTAAAACCCTAAATATATATATATATATATATATATATATATATGAAAAGTGAAAATGAAATTTAATTTTCACTTTTGACATTTTGACTTATGTACTACTGTCAATTTGATGTTTTGATTTTTAGTAGAGAATGTTTAACTAAGCATTTGCTAAGGCTATGATTTTTGATTGGTTAAAGGTGTTTGATGAGTTGATCAACTAGGACTAGATATGCAAGGTGGATGAAGATGTGTCTAAGTAGCAAGAAATGGGCTTTGACCTTCACAAAGATCAAATAATGAGTTAATAAGTGTTTTAAAATTGATAATTTATCTGATTTAGATGTATTATAGTTGAATTTGGGTAGGTTGTAGTTAGTTAGATAGGTTTTTTATTGTGGGTTTTGACATAGGTGTAGGTTTTGGGTATGATTTGAAAGATTAGTTGTTTAAATTTGAAATTGGTGTAGGAATTATGTTTGTGATGGTTATAATATAGAAGTAGGTAGTTTAGTTATTTATTTTTGTTCTTTTGTTGTATTTTTGAGGTAGGTAGGTTTGAGGGTTTTGTCATTAGTGATCACACATAATAACTATTGATGGTTCAATCCAACCATCGAATATCAACATGACTATCGACAATTGATCATTGAAGTAAAAGGGTTTACCTAGCCATCAATAGTTTAGGTGAACCATCAGTGGTTGATTGTTTTTATGTGAGGTTGTGTTTAAATACAAATTTATGCTAAATTATTTTAAGTAGTGGTAGGGTAGTTTAAAATGATAAGTTAAAATTAGGGCAAGGCAATTTATTTGATAGAATATAGTAGGTGTGAAAATGTTTGTGGGTAAAGGTATATGTTTATGATAGAAGTGTTAGGTTTTGGTTTGATAGGTTAGGGTAGATGTTTAAAATATTGGTGGGTGAGTGTTGTATAGATAATGTTGTATAGGTAAATGTTAGAATAGGTCAATGTAGGTGAGTTTTTAGGTTAATAAATAGGTTGATGTAGGTAGAATGAAGAGCAATGGTAATGTAAAAGTGTGTGTGTTAACTTTATATTTTGTAGGTACGAGACTAGATCTAGATAAGGGATTAGGTTTTGAGGATTTTTGTAGTAATCCATGGAGGGATGATCAATGATGATTAGACACACATGGAGATTATATTAGGAACCATAAAATATTATCATTGGCTATCAAGATATGTGATGATGATTATGGCCCTCATCAAGAGATGGGATCTGACCATGAACACCTTCCTACTATCAATAAAAGAGATGACCATCTTCTTAGAAGATGTTCACAATATTACATGATTGTTTATTTAAGGGGAGACTATTTACCACATTGAGAGTGAGGAGAGGGATGATTAGATGGATGTCTTATACAATGAGGATCATGTCCATGCCAGGTGGAATTTAGGTGTTTTTAGTTATGGACCACTATACCAAAGGGCTCTAGATGAGAGGTGCTTGATGATGCTGATGATGATGGTAGTCTATTATTTTTCATTAGCTAATTTGAGTAGTGAATGATTTGACTATCTCCTTACGGGAGTGTTGGTAGAGATGTTTTTTGGGAGGATGGTGTTTGGGTGGGCACCAATGTTGTTAGTTTAGATTTACAAGGAGATCTAGGCATTTCAATCTCATAAGAGATATGAGATCAGTGTTGGATTTGTGCTCCATTATTGGGCATATGAGCACATTTATGTTTTGAGACATTTGGCACTATCATCGGATAACTATGCTTAGGTAGACTATAGTGTGGATTTAATATGATGGAAGGGAGATTATGCTTTGATAGGAGCTAGTGGAGGTGCTAGAGACATTGACTGATTTAGAGATGCATTGGAGTTTTGGTTGTGGGTGACATGATCTGGAGGCCATATGTGGGAAAGCTTATGTGGGCCCTTTCTAGATACCAGACTCTATCTTTGTAGAGCTAGAGGTGTATATAAAGGAGGAGAGAGGGTGAGACTGAGTTCATCTCATTCAATAGATTTTGGAGGTATTATAGCCTTAAGCAGGGGATTTTCTCTCCTTTCCCAAGGTATGTTAGAAATAATGTCATTGATTTCAAATTAGCATTTAATGTCTAAAGGTGTTTTTAATATTTATATCTTGGCTAAAAGTGTGTTAATATTAATTAAATACTAGAAAATACATTTTTGGGTCCATAAAGACAAAAAGGAACCCATGAGGAAGTTGAAGAGTTGTCACTAAAGACAAAAGAGGAAAAGGATGCATTTCTTCATGAAGGGTGACCTTGAGGAATCTGAAGAGTCACTAAGTAAAGACAAAAAAATAATTCAGAGGGACATGCAAGGGTGAATGCTAAAGGTCATTTAGAAAGATATAAAAGGAGGCTTGGGAAGCCATTTTTTATTATGGAAGTGAATGATTTATCTAGCTAAGAAGAGCAGAGGAAAGTAGAGAAAAGAGATGAGATATAGTAGTGTGCTATCATTTGTTTAGAAAGCAACATCGAGAGATAGTTGGTGTTTTATACATAAGAGGGGTTGGTGCCCTGGTGGGTTGGTGCTCATGAATAATTGCTATGTTGGTGCTTAATAAAGAGGTTAGTGCTCCTAAAAGTTGGTGTTTATGAAAATTGTAACTTGAGTTGGTGCTCATTTATATAATCGAGATTGTTCTCCATGGTTATTCTTACTTTGGGTTTCCACGTAAAATTTGGGGTCTCTCTCTCTCTCTTATGTGGTGCATGTTATTGATTTTAGTTTTATTGAATATCTTGAATGTATGATTAAGTGGTTAAATAAAAAGGAATTTTATTAAGTAAAATTTAAATCCAATGCTTAATAATTGGTATTAGAGTAGGTTCCTTTAGAAAGAGTTTAACAGCTTAAAGGTAGATCAGGGAAAGCACAAGATGGACAAGTAACTAAATAAGGAGAATCAATAGCTAAAATATGTGGTTGAGGCTCTTAAGGAAGAGGTGTGTATCTTGGATTCTAAGTTGGCTATAGAAGCAAAATAAAATAATATTTTTTTCAAGACCTTAAGAGTCAGATCGAGGTTACAAATTCAAGTTTGAAATTGAGAGAAGAAGAGTGTAATCAATTGAAGGTTGAGTTAGTTTATTTAAAGGATAATCATGAGAAGTTCATAATCAAGGTTGAGAAAGATCATGAAATATTAGTCCAAGGTAAGAAGGATGCATGATTTATAGGTAAATTAAAGAAGCCAAAAAGGTAGCCCAATGCTTTCAGGTTTTCAAATTCTTTTCATGTCCACTATTTTGTTTGTGATCATATTGACCATATGACAAGAGATTATAAGAGGAGAAGAAATTAGTCAAAGGGAGATCTCAATCACATTCAATTAAAAGGTATGAGAAATGTTGTTTGATTTTGTTATCATAAGGTTGGCCATATTGCTAAATTATGTCCAAATAGAGTAAAGAGATCTTCAAAGTATGTCAAAGGATACAAATCCCATAGAAGGTATGAGAAGAGAAAAATTTGGGTTTAGAGACCTAAGATAGTAAAGGTTAATAAGGTTGAGTTTAAGAGTGAGAATAAATTAGTTGCTACAGTAGATAAAGAATGAGATAGGAAAGACTGTGAAGAATCTCTTGTTACATTTGAGCATGAGCCTTGTCAAGATAAGATAGTTGTAAGAGTTTAGAGGATGAAAAACATCATGAATATTGAGGTTAGTATGTCAAATAAGTTATACATGATTAAATGGATTCTAAGAGAAAGACACAAGAAGATCAAGGAAGTAATAGAGGAGATGTTGGAATCTCTTGAGATTTTTTTCTAGGACCCTTTATGTGGGGTGTCTCTTCTAGGATTCAAGGAGACACTTTTAATAAAAATTGAAGCATGGTGGATGATATTAGGTCTTGGATTTGTTGCATCATAATAAGATGAGTTGATAGATTAATTTTTATATCAGTTGAGGGGGGGATAAGTGTAAGCTATAGGAAATAGGTATAGGGAACAAGTGAAAAAATAGTTACAGGGAATAGGTACAGGAATAGGTTGAAGAATATGATGCTCTAGTAAGGGGGAGTTACTATATATTTTTAGTTGGTTTAGTTAATAGGTCTTAGTTTCAGGTTGGCAAGTGCAGTACAGGTTTTCAAAATTGGTGACAGTTTTAGGTTGCCATGAAAGACAAAGGGGGATATTGTTGGAAATATTATCATTGATGTCAAATTAGAATTTAATTTATAAAGGTGTTTTTAATATTTATGTCTTAGCTAAAAGTGTGTTAATATTAATTAAATATTAAAAAATATATTTTTGGTTGCATAAAGACAAAAGAGTGCCCATGAGGAAGTCAAAGAGTCATCACTAAATACAAAAGAGGAAAAACATGTATTTATCCATAAAGGGTCACCTTGAGGAATCCAAAGAGTCATCACTAAAGATAAAAGAGGAAAAGGATGCATTTCTCCATGAAGGGTCACCTTGAAGAATTCAAAGAGTCACTAGGTAAAGACAAAGAAACAATTCAAAGGGTCATGCAAGGGTGAATTCCAAAGGTCATTTGGAAAGCTATAAAAGGAGGCTTGCGAATACATTTTTTATTATGGAAGTGAATAATTTTATCTAGCTAAGATGAGCAAAGGAAAATAGAGAAAAGAGAAGAGATATAGTAGTGTGTTATCATTTGTTGATTAAGCAACATTGAGAGATAGTTGTTTTTTTATACACAAGAGGGGTTAGTGTTATTATGGGTGGCTGATCATGAATAATTATTGTGTCTGTGCTTAGTAAATGAGTTAGTGATCTTACAATTTAGTGCTTTTTAACTTTATAACTTGATTTGGTGCTCATTTATATACTTAAGATTGTTCTCTATGTTTTTCCTACTTTGGATTTCCACATAAAATTTGGTGTTTCTCTCTCTCTCTTTTGTGGTGCATGTTATTGATTTAAATTTTATTGAATATCTTGATTGTATGATTAAGTGGTTAAAGTAAAAGGAATTTGATTAAGTAAAAGATATATCCCATGCTTAAAAATTGATATCAAAGTAGGTTCCTGCGGAAAGAGTTTAACAATTTAAAGGTAGATCAGGGAAAGCATAAGATGGATAAGCAACTAAAGAGTGAGAATAAAGAGTTAAAATATATGGTTAAGGATATTAATGAAGAGGTGTGTATCTCAGATTATATGTTGGCTATAGAAGCAAAATAAAATAAGATGTTTATTTAGGATTTTAAGAATTAGCTAGAGATCACAAATTCAAGTTTGAAATCAAGAGAAGAAGAGTGTAATAAATTGAAGGTTGGGTATGGTTCTTTAAATGATAATAATGAGAAGATCATAATAGAGGTTGAGAAAGATCATGAAATATCAATCCAAGGTAAGAAAAATGCAATTTTTAAAGGAAAATTGAAGAAGCCAATCAAGTATCCCAATGCTTTTAGGTTTTAGAATTCTTTTCATAGCCACTTTTTTGTTTGTCATCATGCTAGTAATAGGGAATGATATTGTATGAGGAAAATAAATCAGTCAAAGGGAGATCTGAGTCACATTCAATTAAAAGGTATGAGAAATGTTGTTTGATTTTGTTGTCATAAGGTTATCCATATTGATAAACTATGTCAAAATAGAGTAAAGAGATCTTCAAGGTATGTCAAAGGAAACATAGCCCTTATAAGGTATGAGAAGAGCCAAATTCAAGTTTGGAGACCTAATATAGTAAAGGTTGAGAAGGTTGAGTTTAAGAGTGAGAATAAATTACTTTCTATAGTAGATAAAGAATTATATAGGAAGGACTGTGAAGAATCTCTTGTTACATTTGAGCATGAGCCTTGTCAAGATAAGATAGTTGTAAGAGTTTAGAAGATGAAAAACATCATTGATGTTGAGGTTATTAAGTTAAATAAGTTAGACATGCTTAAATGGATTTTAAGAGAAAGGAATAAGAAGATCAAGGAAGTAATAGAGGAGATTTGGGAATCTCTTGAGATTTTTTTCTAAGAACCTTTATGTGGGGTGTCTCTTATAGGCTTTAAGGAGACACTTTTAAGAAATATTGAAGCATGGTGGATGTTATTGGATCTTGGACATGTTTCATGAAAAGAAGGTGTGTTGATAGATTAATTTTTATATCAATTAAGGGAGAGATAATTGTAAGCTACAGGAAATAGGTACAAGGAATGGTTGTAAAAATAGGTACAAAGAATAGGTATAGGAATAAGTTTAGGAAATAAGATGCTATAGTAAGGGGGAGTTACTGTATATTTTTAGTTGGTTTAGTTTACAAGTCTTAGTTTTAGGTTGGCATGTGTAGTACAAGTTTTTAGAATTGGTGACAATTTCAGGTTACCATCAAAGACAAAGGGGGAGATTATTGGAAACAATATCATTGATGTCAAACTAGCATTTAATGTCTAAAGGTGTTTTTAATATTTATGTCCTACTTAAAAGTGTGTTAATATTAATTAAATATTAACAAATATATTTTTGGTTGCATAAAGACAAAAGAGGGCCCATGAGGAAGTTGAAGAGTCATCACTAAGGACAACAGAGGAAAAGGATGAATTTTTCCATGAAGTTTCACCTTGAGGAATCTAAAGAGTCATCACTAAAGACAAAAGAGGAAAAGGACACATTTATCCATAAAGGGTCACCTTGAGGAGTTTAAAGAGTCACTAGGTAAAGACAAAGAAATAATTAAATGGGTCATGCAAAGGTGAATGCCAAAGGTCATTTGTAAATCTATAAAAAGAGGCTTGGGAAGCCATTTTGTATTATGGAAGTGAATGATTTTATCTAGCTAAGAAGTGTAGAGGAAAGTAGATAAAAGAGAAAAGATATAGTAGTGTGTTATCATTTGTTGAAAAAGCAACATTGAGAGATAGTTGGTGTTTTATACACAAGAGGGGTTGGTGCTCTTATGGGTGGGTGCTCATGAATCACTATTGTGTTAGTGATCAAAAAAGGTGTTGGTGTTCCTAAAATTTGGTGCTTGAAAACTTTATGACTTGAGTTGGTTCTCATTTATATACTTGAGATTGTTCTCCATGGTTTTTCCCATGTTGGATTTTCATGTAAAATTTGGTGTCTCTCTCTCTCTCTTATGTGGTGCATGTTATTGCTTTCAATTTTAATAAATATATTGAATGTATGATTAAGTGGTTAAAGAAAAAGAAATTTAATTAAGTAAAAGATATATCTCATGCTTAACAAGGTACAAGAGGGAGGATGTGAAGTTTTTGTTACCTAGGCCATAGCTAGAGGAAGTAGTATTAGATCATGAGGAGATGCCTATGAGAGCACATATAGATGATTATAGTTTTGTTAATGGCTATGCTATATGGTACTAGGCCATTTATGAAGTGGCTGATTTTGGATGGGATAATGGGGGATGATAGGCCACAAATGTGGATCCAACTGGGGCATAAGTATAAGGTGGTGGTTAGGATGGATAGGTAATAGTATCACTAATAGTTAAATAAGATTAGATTATAGGTTTATAAGGATAGGTGGCCATGGTGTGACTTTGTAGGGTTAGGTTGCTACCTTGATCGGAGAGAGAGCTCAAGTGAGGACCTCCCTAGATTTGGTGACCCTAGAGAGGGATACACTGAGGTAGAGTGTAGGAACAGTGTTATTACCTATAGGAGAGCCACCAAGTATGATTGATATGAAACTATACTTGGCCATGGTTGAGGAGTTGAAGTAATACAAGGCTATAGTGCTATCATAGTGTCTAAAGTAGCTAAGATGGGGATAATATAGGGCCAACTTAGTAGGTGAAGTAGTTTTGTTGACTCAAAGATAGTTCACCTCTTCAACTAGTGTACATACAAGCATCCCAGGAGGATTGGAACTAGATGTTAGTATAGGTGAAAGAGTAGGAGTGAGTGGTAGTGGCACCCCAAGGGCATGATATGATATGATATGTAGGTATACATGATTTTTATACTGACCTATGTGTTGATGATGCAAGATGTACATGAGAGAGAGATTATATTCATTTATTATTTATTTTATGGACATGATGTCTATGATGATGTTTATGATGTTCATGATGATATATATATATATGATCTATGTTCATGGTTCATGGTTTATATGTTTTGATGTTTTGGATGCTTTAGGCATGTGATGATTATGGATTATGTTTTGTTTTATTCATGGATATGATGATGAATGGTTTGATTATGGTTATTTATGTGTTTATGACATGATATTATATGATGCTTGATGATATATGGATGGGATGATACTTATGATAGGTAGATGATGTATAATGTGGTTCATGATGTGTGATATAGATAGATATAGGATGTAGTTCATGATGTTTTTACCATTATTGGTGTTTGTTATTTTATGATCATGGATATGTAATGTGATTATGGTTAAGTATGTAATTAAAACACATAATTTAAGTTATGTAATGAAATAAATAAGGGAAAAAGAAATGAGAATAATGAGACATATGTCTACATAAACTAATGATAAGAGGGTAAGGAAAAAGAATGATACCTTTTCATTGGTAAGTACCTAACAAAACTAAAGTTAGATTTGCTTAAGGAACATAAGTCTTTCAAATAATTTGCATTATAATGTTCTCTTAAGCCTTTCAAATACTTTGCATTAACATGCTCTAGTTGAAAAAAAAGGTGCCTTGATCACATTGTGTCAGGTAAGCTCATAATCCCTTGATTTATAGATGGTATAAAGGGGAGATAGGTGGTGGGTGAAGGGTAGATGGTGATAGGTAAGGTAACCTTATGTGGGTTAGTTTTCCCCTTTTATAGGTGACCTAAAAACCAATTAGACAAGTCCATATCTTAATGCTAGGTATATATTGATCGATGTAAGAAGTCTACTAATGTTATATATGAAACTTGATTATAGCTTTCTTGGGATAGCTTATTTTGATTTGATATAAGGTCTTTTGTTTATTTGTTTTGTTTTGATAGGTTGTGAATATTTTCAATGCAAGAAGCTTCAAGTGATTTATTTTTACCCATTTGACTTAGCCATACTTCAAAGGAGTGGTCTAAGTTTGGGTTTGTATATTTAATAGCTATCTTTAATCAGAGTACTCTAACTTTTAAGGAATTTTAGTTTTGTTTTGGGTAGCTATCTTTCAAGGGAGTAGTCCACAATGCTAGATACATGTGACACAAGTGATATTTTTGTATCCCAAATTATTTTTATGCAAATTTTAGACATGAACAAGTCTATATAGGTTAAGAGGTTTACCTTTATGAGGGAAAATTTTTTCTCATAATAAGGTGAATAATAAGTAAAGGGGTTGGTTTTGAGAGATAAAATATCATGAGATTCCATCTTGTTAGAGATAAAAAGTATCCATGGAATGATTCCATGGGTAGAGCCATGGTACCCTAATTTATGAATAGGATATGAATATGATAATAAATCACATGGTTCTATGTTGTAACCAATTTTACTCAAAGAGAGAGGGATAGGTAAGTTAAGGTGAAAATATCATAAATCAAGGGATGAACTTAAGTTAGACAAAAAGGTGAGTTCAATTTTTATTTTAAAAAAATAAAAGATGTAGATGAGAAGCATTGAGAGGCTCATGTTTTGGTTTGTCTTCGAGGGAGGACAAGCGGTAAGCTCCTAATCCATACTTGTGGGTTATGATGTCAAAATGAGAGTAGATGTACACCAACTATTTTATAACACTTGATTATAGGTGAAAAATATTTAGATTAATAAAAAGGTGAGGTTAGTTAGGTGATATTTTGGTGGAGAGGGGTAATCTCCAATGGTTGGGGAAGAAGAGGACTCTCAAATGGATTTGGTGGAGGACAAAGGTAATATTAAATATTTTAGGGTTAGTTGGTTGATAGGTGTGGTTGGTAGGTTAAGGAAAAAAATGCCAAGGGTTAGTTAGGTTAATTAGTAAGGTATGGTTTGGGGTTAATAAATGGTCCAAGCCTCATGTAGGGAAAGTTCCCATAGTTTAATCTTTCCATGGATGTTTTAAGGTGGACAAAAGATCCAAAAGTAATGTGTTGGTTAATAATAAGGTTTAAGAGGGGTGAAGAGGACTTGACCCACCTCCAAAAAAATTTATTAGTTATTAATTGTTATTTTTTAGTGGTTAGTGGTTATTTGGTTTAAGTTGTAGATGGTGGTTTGGGTGGGATTTCATCTATTGTACCAAGGCTAGGAAAATGTTTTTGGGTTTTATTTAGGTAGGTTAGGATAGGTTTGGTAGGTTTTATGGGTTGATCCTAGTTTGGGTTTTTAGATAGGTTGGATATGGTTGAGTTCAAAGGTGTGTTGATTGTGGTTGATTAATTTGGTGTAGAAGTTTTTTTATTGTTTGGTTTGGTTGGTGAGGTAGGGTTGGGTAGATGGTTATAGCTAAGGTTAGGTAGATATAATGTTTATTTGGGTTAATGGTATGTTTAGTTTGGTTGATGGTAGATGAGGTAGGGTTAATGGTTTTTAATGTTAGGTTGATGGTAGGTTTCAAAAAATTGGTATGTGGAAGAGGTTGGTTGGTTGGTTCCATATGGATGAGTGGAAAAGGTTGATAGGTTGATGCCACATAGGTAATTGGAAAAGCTAGGTTGGTTGGTTCCACATGGGTAAACAAAGGAGATTGGTTGGTTTCATTAATTTTGACTTTAAAGGAAAGGTGTGAAGGTTCCACTTAGTTAATAAGTGGTTTGGTTAAGGGTTGGATTATGGTTTCCTTAGTTATAGTTTGACTAAGAACCAAATCTAGTGGATGGGCCTCATTATGTTTAGGGATTTGGTTATGAGTTTCCTCAATAATAAGTGAAGGAAGAGGTTCAATAATTGATTTCTTGAAGATATTCAAGGAAAGGTTTGAGGGACCATGATTAATATTATTTAAAACATCTTTGTGATCGATAAGGTTTTGGATGAGCATCTTAAAGGAGCCACTTTTATCTATCCCATGTCTGTTTACGTGATGATAAGAACTAAATTAATTCTCTATAAACTAAATTAGATTTAGAGGAGAACTATTGATGGGTTTTATTTGAGGAAGGTTAATTATAAAATAATCTAAGAGTTTGTCAAGGATTGAGGCATATTATTCCCCTAGTGAGGTGTAGTGACTAAGAAGTGGGTGTACTAATAGCTCATGAGTTTGTGAGATAATTTCTTGGTTTGATGAGGTTTTTTAGTTTGATAGGTTAGGTAGGTTTAATAGGTTTATTGAGTTTGATAGGTTAGTTAGGTTTGGTTGGTAGATATTGGTTGGATTTCATAAGGTTGGTTGATAAGTTAGTTGATAGGCTAGTTAATAGGTTGGCTGGATTGATAGGGTGGGTTGGAGAAATTGATATGATGGTTGGGGTAGGTAGCCTAAGGTTTGATGATAGATATTGATAGGTGGGTCTAGGTTTGATTAATATGATAGATGTTGATAGGTTTTTGGTTGGGTATGGTGATGATTAAATGGTTGTTAATAGGTTTTTGGTTAGTTGTAGTTAAGATTTTATTGGTTATAGGTGAAGGTTAATTGGTCATGGGTATTAGAAATAGATGAATTTACTTTAATTATTCCAATCCATTAACATTGTAATCAACTCAGGTGGTAGTTGATAGTTTAATTGTTAGTTGAAGTTGAAGTTTGATTGGTTATAGGTAAGCTTGGGTTAATTGTAGGTGAGGTTGGAAGCAAGAGTGGCTCATGATGCAAGAAGTTTGATTGGTTATAGGTAAGGTTGGGGTTGATTGTAGGTGAGGTTGGGAGCATGAGTGGCTCATAATGCAAGGTAATGATCTAAGGCAATAGGGTTATCTTCCAAGATTATATCAAAGCTAGGATCTCTAGGGAAGACTATAGGGAGGCTCTCCATTAAACAAGGAAATGAAGGTAAGATGGTGGAAGGTAGGTTCTTAGTTGGTTTTGTTCCTCAACTATTATGTAATAAAGATCATGTGAGGAATAGAAATGAATGATGAAAATATCACAGCTCAAATACAAATCAAACAAAAGAAAAAACAAATATTAAGGTGATCAAAACATACACTAAAGTGTTTTTAAAACTTAGGATTATTTTTAGATCACTTTTGGCTTATGACTTATAAAGTGTGAAGAGGAAATTTGGTTTATAGATTAGTTACTAGAAAGGAAGTCTAAGGTTGGTTTTGAGTATTAAAGGCTCTCAAAAATAATCTATATTAAAAATCAATAGGTGGCTTGATATTGGGTCCTACCCCCTTACCTCACATAATGCAGTGATAAGGGTGTTAGGTGCTTAGCCAAGATATACTAAATTTTAGAGTTTATACTCAACTAGAGAGCTAAGTTGGTTCTCCACTTGGTAATTACCTCAAAGTAATATCTCTAGGAAAGGGTAAGGTTATTGCTAGGTGATGAAATCCTAGTTAGGCCTTGTCTCATGTTTGTTTTGATATGTTAATTGATTATGTGGTTTAGTAAAGTGTGATAACAAGAGTGAAACTAAAATTAATTACTTTGATTTTAACTTAACTAGATGAACTATAACAAAAAATTAATAAATGCATGTAAGTTTTATTTTAAGCCCAAAATAAATTTAAGATTTTTTTGTATGATCATAGAATAAAGAAAGAAAGAGGCACCTAAATGATGCTAGGGTCCCACTGGGCATGCCAAAATGTTTCTCTTAATTTATGCTCATTTATTAATTTTGGAAGAAGATAATAAACCTATAATAAAGCTATGGTATAAATATATAGTTGGTGATACATGCATAATATAGAAAAAGATGGAGAACTCCTCTTTGGCATGGAAGGAATAGCCTATAGATAATAAGGAACTAACAAAGGGGTTGTTATCAAGATAGTTGGACTACCTAGCATGAGTTAGATCTAAAAATCATGAGCTTACTAGGAGGCTATCAATCCACTCTTAATAATAATTAAGTTGAAAGAGATAAAAGTAAGGTAATAATATAAAGAAAATAAAATGCAATACAAGAAGAAAGTAGAATGCTTGTTAAATTAAATGACTAAATATAGAGAATGTGGGTCGATACTCATTCTAAAGTGGGTGAAGATAGGTTCAAAAAATTAGAAAAGGGTTTGTGAAAAAGTAGGAACATAGAAAGTTAGGTTTGATTAGGGTTAATGAGATAAAAATAACTTATTATTTTTTACCATTATTACCATCGGTGGTTGGGTTAACCATTGGTGGTTAAGCTAACTGTTTATAGTTGGGTAACCATTAGTGGTTGGAGGTGACTATCAGTAGATGTGCTAACTATCAATGGTTGCCTATGGATTCCTAAATGTTTCTCAAAAAGAGGTTTTAGAATAGGTGAATGGTTTATAATGGTTTTATTAAAGATTTGGAAGTTGGGAAACATGGTGAAAATAGGTTTGATCAGGTTATGGAGGTTAGGCTTTGCCATCAAAATTTAATTCTCTAAATACTATTTCATTAGCCTCATCAATGATTTGAGCCTCAAATGCTCATAAACTAGTCATGAAGTTCAATATTTGTTGGTCATCACTAAAGACTTGTAGTTGATTTACACTATCTAGGATAAAAGGGCAAGGTACGAGCTCAATACTAAAGTTGGATAATCTTGATCAGGCATGAGACTGGGTATAATAGATGACAACTCATCAGTAACTTTACTTTCTTCCCTTAGGATAAAAATAATATTGAAGGCATCTAAATATTCCACTAGATCCCAAACTCTAAATTTATATGTCTTGAGGTATGACAACTTACATTGATACTTGCTTCTCACTCGGTTCACTAATAGTTCCTTGACCTTATTTTTTATGGCAAATGATATACCTAAGATGAGTGATTCATATTATACAAGGTTGTTGGTCAAGAAAATTAGAGTCTATAAGAGGCATGGTATTTTTTACCAATAAGGTTCGTTAGAATAATGCTTACTCTAGATCTAGCCTTACACCTAGCCCCATCAAAATTCAAATTCCATAGCCTAGGCACGACATTAGATAAGATCACATACTTTAGTATTTTCTAGGGTACAAACCCCTAAATCTAAATCAATTATGTTGACCTTTTCATTGAAAACATTATACTCAGTGATCATATGCTTCATCATTGGCTCTCTTTCAATATTAATTTTTTTGGGAACCACCTTCCAAGGAAGCCATAGGTGTGAAAAATCTATGTACATGTATCCATTCTAAGCCTTTATCCACTCTCTACTCAAAAGTAATTCATAGGCATCAGTAATATCTACCACTTGGAAGATTATAAATTTTTGGACCCTTAGCTCAGAAGCTAATTGCATGTGGGCATTTATAAACACTCTAATTACCTTAAACCTAGACTTATCTAATTAGGTTATAACCCTATCAAACTTTAAAGGGGTCAAAACAAGCTCCTTGTAAATAATTGTAGGCATGATATTTGTAGAGGCACCAAAATCTAACAAATAGTTATGCAAGTTTTTGCCAAACATTATGAATATAATTAAAAATGGTGGGGATTCTATTTTAACTTTATTCATAGCTACATTTTCATTATCATTCTAGGATATATTTCTAGATTTCTTGTAGAAGGACTCTATCAATAGATCTCTTTGATCTATGATTTGTGTCAATTCATGTAAGGTAATATTAACATTGATTTTGTTCATGTCTTTTACAATGGTATAACAAATAATATTAGAAGAATTAGAATCATAAACACTAGGATTAAGAGTAATTCCATTTAGATATTCTAAATTATTATCTAAGGTGATATCTGGAGGAGTACCAAAGTTATCTAGAGGAGTAGTAGTCAAAGACTACCTCTGTTATTTATTCCTTAGAGGTTATGTCTTCTTCAATAACTAATAGAAGCAATGGTCTTCCTCAGGAACATCATCAAGCTCATTGTCTTCTTGGAATGGGAAATCAAATGTTTCCACCATGAAGGTCTAGTCAACAGGCTTGGATCCTTAATTACTTGCACCATTGTCTTTGTTAGGCACTGCCTCAAAAGTGTTGAATCTTCTTGAAATGCCTCACAAGGTTTATAGAATTCAATGAAATCAATCTCACCATGCGTATTAGTAAAATGGAATCTACAATAATTATGAAAAGCAATGTCAATGAGATTAATATCCATAGTATTCTTTTTATGAGAAGGTTCATTACTCTTATGGTTATGTAAACTATCATTATTGAACCTATTGTTGGGTTTATTAAATATTTAAAAAGAGAAGTTCCTACCAAAAGTTTTTCTATTATTAAAAACTTATTTTTATAGCTAAAGGAAGTTAGTGCTCAATTTTTGGACCATTTTGAAAATGGACTCATTCTCACTTTTAGGGGTTTTTGAATTATAGACCTAGTTGTTATTGGTAAAAGTGGATGGTACTAAGGCTTTTGGATCAGTTTCATTAATTCCATTATTAGTAGGGTGGTTTAAGAACCCCAAATTCTAGTTAGGAGTAGTATGTCTTATAGGTAATTATTTTAGAATTGGGAGTTAGTTGAGAGTAGGAACATTCTAGTTATTATTGGGAAAGACATTAAAGGTAGTCATATGTGGTTTAACATTGGGAACAAAGTATGCCATCTTACATTAAGGTTTTATTTGGTCATTAATGATCATGGCCTCAACATAAGATAAAGCTAGTGTGTTCATTGGACCTATAGCTCTCTTGATGAACACTGAGGTCATGGGATCAAGATCATCTTTATATATTTCCAAGACCAAGGACTAATCAAGCTTATAAGGGTTAATGGTTCTATTGTACATATTTTGGAACCTAGCATTAAAAGTTTTTATTGGATCATTGGCATCCATTTTTATGGTGATAAATTGTTGATACAAGACATAGGGGCTAATTATTTTTCCAAATTGGTTAATGAAGATGTTAAATTCATCCTAAGTAGTGATGCAATCATCAGGTAGGTTGAAAAAGCACTCATATGTAGCATATTTAAATGTAAAAGGGAACAACATAAATGCTACATCCTAGTGAGTTAAATTCAATAATCTTATTACAACCTTAAATGATTTAACATGTTCTTATATTGTCACCATACCACTAGGACTAAAATTTGGCAAATAATTTTCAAGATTGTGAGTAAGATCATGAATTTCACCTTGTACATTTATAGGAGAACTTCCCAACCAAGCCATACCTAGATGAAGGTTGAGTGTAGGAGTACCTTAGAGTGGTAAAGCTTGAAAAGACTTTGAATTCTTGTGTCTACCTTTATCTTGTTTGGTTATCCTTTGGACTTCCAACTCAAGTAGAGGTTATCTTATCTCTAAATGTGATCTTGTTCAAATTCTTGGTAGTTCCAGATTGATAACTTTGGATCTTATTTGAAAAACAATGTGCCAAATCAAACTTTACAAAAATAGGACTCAAATTTTCAAATTAAGCTAATTTTTTAAAGATACATGTAAAGAACAATAAAGGGCACCAAATTTTAACTTGTTAAAAAGTGTGTCTAATTCGAAAATTATAGCCTATATTTACAATTCTAACCTCAAATGAACCCAATCTATGAAATATACATCAATCATTGATCAAAACAAGTTATTTTAACCTCAAATAGTGTGGATCCTCAGATCTTAAGCTATCTTTACTAGAATTAAGCATCCAACCTCAAAGATCTTTGATCTTTGTCTATATGAAGCATAAAGATGGGTCAAATATCACAAATATCAATGATATTTATGCTTCTAAGAAAATAATTATGCAAAAGTGCAAATATAACACCAATCTTAGATCAAAATAGACTAAGACTATCAAATATTCAACACATTCACCACCCTCCTAGTGCCAGTGAAATTTATTCCTCTTGATGCCTCTATGTGTATCACAAGTGCTATTACTATTTAAATAACACTTCTCATTTTAGAATTTAGAGAATTCATGGCATGAGTAGAAAGTTTTGGTCATCTATCTACCTATGGTGAAATAGAGGTAGAGCAATTTAATTTTCTCCACAAATTTATATTACTTGGTGGTTCAGAGCCACCATGGTCCTCGTGAAGTTTAAAGTATCAATGTTGATCTTAGTGAATTATGATCAAAGCTCTACACTAAAGACTAATCTAGATGAATATTTATAGTGAGATTTGCACTAAAGTGATTTGGCTAAAAAAGAAGCAAAAGAGAAGGTTAGGTCAGAAAGAGAATATGTGAATGTTGATTCTTGAATTAAACATTATGAAAAAGTTTCAATTACTATTGAACATGAATTTAACTAGTATATAATGAGAAATAGAATAAGTTTAGATCTCATTATACACCACGAAAACTTCTAATGATGATTTGAAGAAATACAAGTAAGAACTAAGTTTACTTTAAATATTTGTTAATGTATTTAAATAGAATTTACACATCTTAATGCAGAATGAATTAAATGAAGTAGATTCAAGATTATTCAACTAATCTAGTGTAAGCACAAATTAACAACCCTATATCAAAGATGGAAAATCAAAATTCATGGAAATCACTCAAATTCAAGACATGGAACAAGCAATTGAGAGATAATTCATGAAACAATTGACACAAACAAACTTAGACAAAAAATTTAGTATTCCTTATTTATATTAATCGCCCCAAAGTATACAAGTCTTTCTCAAAACTCCCTCTCCATAAAAAATGGTAATATTGCCTTTGATAGAAGAAAAAGGTAGTATAATGGTTAGTTAGAAGATACAAATTTACAAAAGATAAGGATAGTTATCCTTTGACAAGGTTCTAGAATACATTTCCTTTTATAAAGTGGACCGACCTAGAGGCAAATATGATAAAAAAAGCATATGCCTTTATAAAACAATATTCCACTTTAAAAATCTTACAAATCTTTAAAAAATGGAATATTATTTAGCTGGTTGGTGGGCCCTATGCCTAAGAACTTACTTTCTATTTTTAAAGGATGTTTATCCTAAGAACTCACTTGATATTTTTGAAGTATGTTTATGGCCTTTTGTTGTTGTTTATTGATCATCTCCAAGTTAGCAACTAGCTTTAGGAGACACTCTTCTTCCTTGTCAGCTAGATCATTTAATTCTCTATCATTTCTAGCCATGGCTTCCTTAATTATTTTGGCTTTAATTATCCTTTATATTGAATTGAAGATCATGTATAGGATCACACTAATATTTACCCTAGATTGGCCTTGACTTTTACTTCTTATTTCTTGTGTCACCAAAGTATCCATATGCTTAAACTCATCATCTTTCATGATGCCTAGGATAGTGGGTTGTGTAGGGTTAGTGAGCATGGTCCCCAGGAGCTGTTCAATGATTTATATTATCTCCTCATCATCCTTAAAGAGTCTCTCTAGATCCTTTTACCAAGCACACAAACTCTAGACTTTGTCAATAACTATTCCCAGAATTGAATTCAAATGTCCCAAACTAAATATTTTGAACCCAAGAATCTGGCTTCTAACCCATATCTTGATTAGCCATGTTATTTTATCCTCTAAATATTACCATTAGGATATTAAATCACTAACCACTATATTATGCTATGCCAATGCAATTTGCCTTGGCTTCATTGATTTCAAGGTATTAAACATGTCATAGAAGGATTCATCAAGCATATTGACCATTTCTTCTGAGACTGATAACACTACTTAGGTCTCTAGATTTTCCTTTTCTTTCTCTATATTATATATCCTTTTCTTCATGCCCTTTATTCCTAATTTTATCTAAGCTAAATGATCCTCAATGATGTTTTCTATATCCTCCTCATGGATGGGGTGTTCACCAAGCTACTATCCTCAAACTAGAGTTAGTCCTCCAAATGGCTCAACCTTTTGAAAGGTGAATTCTTCACCTCAAACCATGGTTTTCATGGTGCTTACTCTTGCAAAGCCTATTGTCTTAGGAATGAATTTCAACATGTTGGATGACTCTATAACCTTAGGAGGTTTTAATACCTCCATCCTTATGCTACTTAAGGTACCTGAAGTATCCATTTGTGTGCCATTTGATCCTACTATGGCATCTATCCTTATCTCTTATTCCTCCTTCATCAATTCTAATATCCATTTCTTTATCTCTTCATAAACATCAATGTTAATAGTTTGGGTCAAGGCCTGAGAGTGAAACAAAGTGGGAATCTTTTACATTTTTCCATAGGCAAACCATTCAGGTATAATTAGTTTATGAATGGTTTATTCCTCAATGAACTAGTTGACCTCACTCATGGGATGGGTGAAGGTCAACTTGGGATTCTTCCTCCCAATTAAGACCAATGCTAATTCTACTTTTATTTTCTATCAGGGTAATATGGGAGTCAAGTCCAAAACAACCTATTTTACTTTTTCCCACTCAAATTCCTTTGCTTGAGCTTATGGTTCTTCCTTTTATTCTTACTCATCCTTTGACCCATATGCCTTAGTTCTCACTCTAAGTGAATCCTCTACTATTTCATTTTATTCCAAGACAATCATATTTAGGAACTCTATGAGAGACTTTGGTCTATCAAGAGGGGTAAAAGATGATCTTTCCCTAGGTCTCTCTTCTAACTTTTCTTTTTCAGGTCCCTATATTATTTAATCTTGGGGTTATTATCATGGTTACTCTAGAGGTTACCTTGAAGAGGGTCCAAGCAATAAGTGACACTGTAGGGGCCCCATTTTCCATATCTCACCTGATGGCTTGTTATCTACTCTAGCCAACTTGGGCTCCAACTTAATGTTGTGCCTTTTTAACCTTGAAAATACCTCATGGAAACTAAAGGCCCTAATGTAAAATGGATCATTGACCCTAGGCTGATGCTAATATATCTTATTTATGTTTTTGGACTTTAGATGTTGGGATACCACCCCATTAGGATCCTATTGCCTCATATCATCTTTATATAGGTTGAAGGAATCCCTATGTCTAGAAATAACATTTACATGCTCCTATTTTTGCAAAATAGTCTTACTAATTGTCAATAGAAAGGGTTTGGTAAGGCCTTTCCCATTTTTTTGCAAAATCCATCTATATTATCAAGAATTTGGTAGGATAATTCTTGATTTACTAGTTTGGTTGACACATAGATGGGTAGCTTGAAGGGTTATGTAAAATTCCATTCAATCCTTATGATGATGCAATCATGGTAGAACCAAATATCCCCTATCAACTCCACACACTTCTTAATAAATGGGCTAACCATGATCATGGGTATTCCTATGATGGCTTCTATTAAGGCTAGGTAGACATAATCATATATGAGCTTCATGTTGTGCCTATAATTGAATATGTGTAGCTTTGGGTAATGATGGGAGACATTGGGTCTCCCATCAAGTTAACAATTCTAAATATTTGGGATCTAAGTGGAGGCTAAAATATAATCCAATAAAAATGACATCATGTAAAATTGTTTGATTGTTTTTTTCTTGATTTTTATGAATTGGGACTTTAAGCAGATGTTGATCATTCACCCAATGGGGGAGTGAGTCCTTTCTCAACCATGAAATAAACATATGATACCCAAATTTTGTCAATGTGTGTGGTAGATGGGGATCCACATAACCTATTTAGTAATGTTGTTATCATCCTAATTCCCTACTTGAATTAGACAATTGGTATTTTTCCTGTAGGGTCTTGGACTACTTGATTCCTAGTAAGCATCTATGGGGCCCATATTGTGTTCAAATTATACTCTCCTATCCACTTATTTATGGTGGGTAGGTATATTTATGGCTTACATAGTTTATAGTATCTCTCAAAATCTATGGGAGAAATCTAAGTTACTTTCTTGAATGTACTCTCATGTGACATCTAATCATTCTCAATTTTGTATTTTTGGAAAAGAGGAAAAAGGACATCAATGTAGTGAAGTACCTCAAGCTTGGTAGTAGCATAGTTTAGGTTATCTATATAAATGGAAACTAGGTGATTGTATCTCCTCAAAATGGTTTTATTATTCTACTCTTCCCTTTTCAAAGTATGCATCTCTTTGATGGTTAAAAAGAGTTTAGACCAATTCTAGTTCCCATTGTTTAAAGTTTTAGTGTCCAAGTCAATGTCTTTGAAAACCCTCCCCTCATTATTTAAGGTTAATTAAAACTCAATCTCATTCTTTTGATATTTTGTGTGAGCTACCATTGTTTTGGAATTTTAAATTGCTTACCAATGAATTATAAGTAGCTTCTAGGTCACTTTTCTTGCTCAGTTTGTAATTGAGCTCTCCTTGTTTGATTATGATGAATTTGAGCATGAATTGGGATTTTAAGTATGATAATGTTTTTATAAAGTTTTAATGGTGATGAAAATATATACTTAGGCTTGTTCATGTCCCATATTTCATTGAGACCTAGGCCTTTATACCTTTGCCTTTTTTAGCACAAAAAAACTCTAATTTTGTATTTTTGGGCTTGCATGGAACCCATGTGGCATTCATTTGATAACTTTCACAATAATTTTCGTAATTTACCTGAGGGACTAGCTATTATCTTTTGAAAATATAAATTTTATTTCACATTATTGGATCCTTGTTCATGGATCAAAGTGGGCCATTGATCATGATCACATGGCTCACAAATCAATGGTTATTTTATGTCTTTCCTTGTGGTTACACCACTTGGTAATTTTTTGAGCCTTCTAGGATTTCAATTTTGTTTAATTGATGTATGATTTCCATGTGTCATTCTCATGGGCATTTGAGGAATCATTGAATTGCACATGATTGGTCTGATGGATTAAATGCTTTAGACTCTCTGGATCTTTTATTCCATCTCGTCAATCTCCATGATAAAGTGTAAGCCATTGATCTTAAAAAAGGGTGAGGAATTTAATTATCATCATGATATAGGAAGGGACTTAGGCTTAAATACTTTAGGCTAAGGTTTATTTCATGTTTAATAAACATGTTATAAACCTTAAGCTAAATTATTTTAGCCTAGATTTTTGAATTACATATGAAGGGAACCTAGGCTAAATATCTTAGGGTAATGTTTATGTCACATTACTAAGAAAAACATATATCTTAGGCTAATCTATTTATGTTAATTTTTTATAACATGTACAAAAGGGCCAAATGATAGAAGGACAAATTGTTATGTTTTGACCTAGGTTTTCATCATATTAATAAACATGATGAAACCTTAGGTTAAAATAATTCAAGCTATGTCTTATGCCATAAAGGTCTTTTAAAATAATATTTAATATAATTCTATAGCTTTAGGTTTATTTCATTCAAATAAATGTAATTTGAACATTAGGAAAGATACTTAGATTATAACTATGTCTACAAATAATTAGATCATGAGGCCATTTTATCATTGGAAATTAAAATATCTTAAATGCCTAAACATATTTCGAAGGGGTCCCATTGATATTGAATGTAATTCATAATATTTTAACAAAAAATTTGGAGTATATCTCTATGTCCAAGAAAAATTATTTATCAAATTAAAGTTTACAATCTCAGGGACATTAATGATGGCCTTATGGATGTCAAATGATGGTCATGATAATGTCAAATTCTAGTTAGTAGATCATTAGGTTTCATTGGATTAAATTTTATAGTCTCATGGACATCAATAATGGCCTCATAGACATGAAATGATGGTCGTTGAAATTTCAATTTTAAACTCACAAAACTCTTTTTATCCATAGACCTAGGATTCGATACATATCATTAGATCAAACTCTATGATGAATCACATACCATTGATCTTAATATAGGTAGATGAATACCATTGGTTTAGTTTAATATGTGGGAATCTTTATTACCAAGCTTTGAATTTGAGAGTGCCACATGGTGACTCCATAGGGGTTCCTAGGATTTTGACTATTCATCATTGCATTCAGTCCATATGATGGATACACACACACACACACACACACTCACACAAGTTTTATCATAAGTTTTTGTTATATTAATAAATAAACTAAAACCTTAGGGTAAAACTTAGTCTAAAAATACAATTATATAGGGGGCCTTTTAAATTTAATGATGACTTCACACCATTAGATCTTTGGTCCCACTTAAGCATAAATCATTGATTTTGATCTAGGTGCTCACAATTGATTGGTCTGAAGGATCAAACCTTTAATCTTGGTGGGATTTCTTCACTCTATTAGATCATTTCTTATAATGAATCATTGACTATCAATTTTGTAGAGAAGATAGGGGCTTAAATTATGACTCAGGTAAATAGAAACTTAGGTTAAATTTTAAAACTAACATCTTGTTTGTGTTGATAAATATGAATAAGGCCTTATGATTAGGACTTTAGGCTAACTTTATAAAAAAGGGGACTATGATAAAATAAAATGACCCTATTAATATAAACATCATACCATGATAAAAAAACATAGGGAATAAAAAGGGAAAAACAAAAGGGGACCAAGCATGATTTTTAAGCTAAGGTTTGGTTGTGTTGAAAAATATGACCAAACCTTGGCATAAAAATTATGTTTAAGTTCAAAGTTGATTTAAAACATACCTACCAAATCTATTCCTACAAAATTTGAATTTCAACTAAGGGTCTAGGATAGGGTTTGTTGAAAGGAAGGTTTACATGAATCTAACTGTAAGATTTTTTAGATCAAAGGCTAACAAAGCCTAGATAGAACTAATCTATGAAAATACTAGTATGATCCATTAAAGGGAAATCCATAAAACCTACAATCTTAAGACATGATAGTCAATTGTTAGCAACATTAGGTAAGTTTCACATAAAATATGACAAAAATTAACTATTTTCATTAATATGGGTTGATCTTAAAATTGAAAATAAAGTGAAAAATATCAAGTTTCAGAGTTAAGTTTCAAAATAATAACAAGGGCCCCTAGTTTTAGGAAAAGGGGGTATGTTGACCTCAATAGATTCATCATACCATATTACATCCTTATCTAATATTTTATGTTATTCTAGAGATGTCTCTAGAATAATTTACTTAAGAGATAATTATTTTTTAGAAGCAACTAAAAAAGTAAAAGTCAAATTGCCTTATGGATGGCCTTATGGATGTCAAATGATGGTCATGATAATGTCAAATTATAGTTAGTAGATCATTAGGTTTAATTGGATTAAATTTTATAGTCTCATGGACATCAATAATGGCCTCATAGACATGAAATGATGGTTGTTGAAATTTCAATTTTAAACTCACAAAACTCTTTTTATCCATAGACCTAGGATTCGATACATATCATTAGATCAAACTCTATGATGAATCACATACCATTGATCTTAATCAGGGTAGATGCATACCATTGGTTTAGTTTAATATGTCGGAATCTTTATTACCAAGCTTTGAATTTGGGAGTGCCACATGGTGACTCCATAGGGGTTCCTAGGCTTTTGACTATTCATCATTGCATTCAATCCATATGATGAATACACACACACACACACACACACACACACACAAGTTTTATCATAAGTTTTTGTTATATTAATAAATAAACTAAAACCTTAGGGTAAAACTTAGTCTAAACATACAATTATATAGGGGGCCTTTTAACTTTAATGATGACTTCACATCATTAGATCTTTGGTCCCACTTAAGCATAAATCATTGATTTTGATCTAGGTGCTCACAATTGATTGGTCTGAAGGATCAAACCTTTAATCTTGGTGGGATTTCTTCACTCTATTAGATCATTTCTTATAATGAATCATTGACTATCAATTTTGTAGAGAAGATAGGGGCTTAAATTATGACTCAGGTAAATAGAAACTTAGGTTAAATTTTAAAACTAACATCTTGTTTGTGTTGATAAATATGAATAAGGCCTTATGGTTAGGACTTTAGGCTAACTTTATAAAAAAGGGGACTATGATAAAATAAAATGACCCTATTAATATAAAAATCATACCATGATAAAAAAAACATAGGGAATAAAAATGGAAAAACAAAAGGGGACCAAGCATGATTTTTAAGCTAAGGTTTGGTTGTGTTGAAAAATATGACCAAACCTTGGCATAAAAATTATGTTTAAGTTCAAAGTTGATTTAAAACATACCTACCAAATCTATTCCTACCAAATTTGAATTTCAACTGAGGGTCTAGGATAGGGTTTGTTGAAAGGAAGGTTTACATGATTCTAACTGTAAGATTTTTTAGATCAAAGGCTAACAAAGCCTAGATAGAACTAATCTATGAAAATACTAGTATGATCCATTAAAGGGAAATCCATAAAACCTACAATCTTAAGACATGATAGTCAATTTTTAGCAAAATTAGGTAAGTTTCACATAAAATATGACAAAAATTAACTATTTTCATTAATATGGGTTGATCTTAAAATTGAAAATAAAGTGAAAAATATCAAGTTTCAGTGTTAAGTTTCAAAATAATAACAAGGGCCCCTAGTTTTAGGAAAAGGGGGTATGTTGACCTCAATAGATTCATCACACCATATTACATCCTTATCTAATATTTTATGTTATTCTAGAGATGTCTCTAGAAGAATTTAGTTAAGAGATAATTCTTTTTTAGAAGCAACTAAAAAAGTAAAAGTAAAATTTTAAAAAGTTATTATTAAAGATGTTTTCTATGTACCTAAGCTTAAAAAGAATTTACTATCTTGTTATCAAATTAAAAATGATAATTTAATTGTAACATTACTTAAATATAGTTGGTCCATTAAAAATCAATCTGGTTCCTTGATTGTTGACGGTGTTCAAAATAATGGTTTATATATCTTTTCTCCTTCTTATGCATGTTTGCTTTCATTTTATAATAAGAATAAATCTTAGTTATGGCATGAAATATTAGGACATGTTAATATTATAAGTTTATATGATGTGTATGCAAATAATATTGTTGTTGGACTTCCTTATATCCCCTCTTGTCATGAAACTTGTGAGGATTGCTTCAGTGGTAAGGAACATACTAACCCCTTTCAAAATATTCATGATGTGAATACCTCACATCATTTATAATTCGTTCATAGTGATGTTTTAGGATCTATTAAAGTTTTATCTCTTAATGTTTTTTTATATACTATTAATTTTATTAATGATTATACTAGAATGATCTAGTCTTATTTTATTAAAAAAACTATTTTTTTTAAAGTTTAAAGAATTTAAAGCTTATGTTGAATATGCATCTAATTTTTCTATTAAAAAATTAAGAATTGATAATGGTGGTGAGTATGTTAGTAAATATTTTTATTTTTTTTGCATTAGTTGTGGTATTAAAAAGACCCTATTCTCCTTAGCAAAATGGTATTACTAAAAGGAAAAACTGCACCATCATATAAACAGATAGAACAATGTTATAATCTATAAAGGTTCTTAAGTTATTTTGGGCCAAAGCCATGAACACTTTTGTTCATATTTTGAATAGAGACCCTAAAAAAGACTTGCATCTTTATATCCCTTTATAAATGTGGACTAAAAAGAAACCTAGTGTGGATCATCTCAAGATCTTTGGCAGCCCTAATTCTATCTTTATTCCTAAAGTTAAAAGAAAGAAGCATGACCCCACTTCTTATTCTTGCATTTTTCTAGGATATGAAGGTAAAAAAAAAGGTTTAATAGTGTATGATACCTCTAAATGTTAGATTATTGATAATATGAATGTTCTTGTTCTTGAAAAATACTTTTTTGAGCCCTTTATGGATCCTCTTTAGTGTTCTTTTGTTTATGAATCTGAATCTCATGTATTTCCTTGTAATGAAATGGATCCCCTTGAGGAAGTTGATCCAGTTATGGATAACTTAGAGTCTAAGGAACCCCCTAATTTTCATGTTCCATATAAAAGACCTAAATGGTTAGAATCCCTAATTCAATCTTTTAATGTTAATAATTTTAATAAATTAACTAGAAATCAACATTTTTATCATGAATTAATGACTATGTATAAATGTGAACCTCAATCCTTTGAGTAAGCCACTCAAGATGATAGATGTAATGTTGCTTTCCAAACTGAATATAATGCCTTAATTATAAATAAAACTTGGGATCTTGCCCTTCCTCTACCTAAAAGGCTTATTGTTAGTTATAAGTGGATTTATAAGATTGAATATAATTTAATTGGTAAAATTAACAACTTTAAAGCTAGATTAGTTGCATATTTACTCAAAAGCCTAGGATTTAATATGTTGAAACATTTGATCATGTAGCAAAAATGAGTACTATTAGACTTTTTCTTTCTCTCAAAATACAAAAAGTTTGGGTTATCTACCAAATGGATGTCAAGAATGATTTTATGAATGGTGATTTAGAAGAATAAATCTATATGACTCAGCCTAAAGGTTTCAATAATCTTAAGAAAGAACATTATGTATGCAAGTTAAAAAAACATTGTATGGTTTAAAATAAGATTTTAAAGCTTGGTATTATAAGATTAAATCTTTTGCAAACAATTAGGTTTTTCTAATTGCTATTCAAATATTATCTCTTTGGTAAATTTGAATATGGTCATTTGATTCTAATTGTATTATATGTTGATGATTTGTTGATTACTGGTGATCTAACTAGTTTAATTCATAAACATAAAGATAGACTAAGTCAAATATTTGAAATGACTAATTTAAGCATTCTACATAATTTTCTAATAATGGCTATATTTCAAGATACAAATTCAATTTTTGTATCACAATCTCAATATGCATAAAATATTCTTTTTAATTTTTACATGCTTGATTGTAAATATACCACTACTCCTATTGAATTTGGTATTAAACTTGATCCTAAACCCACATGTGAAAAATATAACCCTACTTTGTATATACATCTTATTGAATGTTTGATTTATATAAAAATTAATATCTAGATAATTCATATGCTATTAGTGTTACTTCCAGATTTATGCAGGGTATTTATTTGGATCATTAAAAATTAGAGAAACGTATTCTTTGTTATATCAAAGGAGCTATTAACTATGGTTTAGTCTATTCTTCCATTTATAATACTAAATTATATGCTCATTGTGATGCCAACCATGCTGGTGATAATTTAGATCTCAAATCTACTTATGGATGTGTTTAAGTTTAGTGAAGGTGTTATCACTTGGAGGATCAAGAAGCAACCTATTATCTCTCTCTCTCTTATATAGAATCTGAGTAACAAGTGTTATGGAAGCTACTAAAGAATCCATGTGGCTATGAGGTTTATTGGGATAATTTTATTTAGATGTTTCTCAGATTACCATCCTTAACTATGATAACCAAAGTTGTATAGCTCTGGGGAAAAATCCAATGCAACACCAAAGAACTAATTTTTTTTTAAGTTCATGTGTATTTCATCCTAGAGAAAGTACTTAATAATGATATTAATCTAGATTTTTGTCCTAAAAATGATCAAGTGGTAGATATCTTCACAAAACTACTTGGTGCTACCATGTTTTGACAGTTTCATGCAATGTTGGGCCTTTCAGAGTTGCCATTGAGGGTATGTGTGCATGATAATGCCATTTCGTAATGACCATGTGTTTCTTCTTCTTCTCCATACTTCTTCTCATTATAAAATATTTAAAATTTTATGTGGAATTTATGTGATTTGATTAAACTTCATGTGGAATTTTAACTTTTGTACCTCAATACATTAAAATCATACTTTGTAGTGGAAGTCCTTATGTTATTAAAGGCTTAAAATATGCTTAGATCATTATTCATGGTAAGTTGTGAGATGTATTCTCATTATCATGATAGCTTAGACTTAATTTTAAAATTATTTTATGTATTATAATTACTTTTGTTTTAAAAGGTGATGTTTGACATGATGAAGGTTTTTAAATACTTCAATTGTGTACATAGTATAATTCCTTTAGTAAGGTAACTATTATATTTATCCCCACTTAGCATTAAGGGGTTGTGTTAGAACATTTAATGTCTAAGTGGGATATTTTATACCCTTAACATACTTTGGTGTATAATTAAATAATAATGAGTTATTATTTATTAACATGAAGTGGAAACCTCATGTAAATAAATAATAAAAAATTGTGGTTTATTATTTACCAATTAAATTGAATGATTATCAGGAAGGATCGACCCATTGGTTACAATGGTTACCTTCCCTCACATTTATTATAAATAGGGTTTTACCTCTATTATATTATTCACTCTTAACACACTCAGTGAATTTTGATATTTGCATATATAAAATATTTAAAAAGGCTTTGTGAAGGCTTATGTGAAGAAGTGAGAAGGGAAGGATTTGTATTGGGGTGCAAAGTTTCTTAATAATTTAATGTCATTTTTTGGTGGGTATTTTTACCTCTTTGTGGTTTTTCCATGGTAATTCATATGTTGTGTTATATTGTCTTATCTATAACTTGTTGGTTATTATTCATTCTAGATTCTATCTATACATTACTATTATCTACTTGGATTTTATCACAATATTAGGTTTGGATCCTCTCTCCCTACACTTGGAAAGAGTCCATTAACCAAGAAAAGCATCAAGATTTCCTTATGCATCAATTCAAGCCATCCCAACCTTATAAGGGTACTCACATGTTAATCAAGAATAAGAATTACCATGTTATAAATGATGGTGTCACCGAATCTTATGATACCATTCATACTATTCAATTTTTTGTTCTTAACCAGACTCTAGAATAAGATTCCCCTCTTAGCCACATCACTAACCCTAATTTATCTTCAACAAATAACATCAATGTTCATAAACCTTTATCCTTAGCATAATTACAAAAGCATCTACCGACACCTCTTTCATGAGAACTTGATCCCACTCATCCCATGAAATATTGGTATGATCCTAATATTTTTTGTTGGTTTCATCATATTTTCGGTTATTATCACAAGAATTTTAGGAAATTTTTTAATTTGGATATGGATTTTATTCTTTGTCCCAATTTTTACCATGATTCTAATATTAAAAATTGCTAATAAGCATATGAAATTGGCTTCAAATCCATGAAACACAAAATAAATCTCATGCTTTGAACCAAGCTAATGCTCATTTGGATATCTATAAAGATCCTCTTCCAAATCATGAAGATAAAAAAGAAAATCATACCCCTTCTATAAATACAATGTTGATAGTCTTCTTAACCCAACACCTAAAGTTAATTTAGTCAATGTGAATAATATATGAAGGGTGGTAGTTTTCATTAATCCTCATACTATCCATATCCTTCAATTGTCTCACACATTTCATGTTATCCAAGACTCTTATCCAACACACTTAACATAGTTGGGTCAAGAAGACCTTATATCTTTAGATGAATCAATGAGAACACCTCCATTGGATAACAATTTTCATACCATTTATACCATTCCTCCAATCTCTTTACCTATCCCTAACAATGATCAACCTTATATCAAAATTTATTCTAATATATATCCCACCACAGCTTCAAAAACTAACCCATCCTATTAATATGATAAATAAACTTGTCCTCAAATTAAACCTTTCACATATTATCAACATTAATTCGCATGAGTTTCATATCCTCCTTTTGAGTACCTCCTTCAACACTATACACCTCTTTCCAATATTCCTCTTATGGGTTATGATTAGTGGGATCCTATTATGGAACTTACTAATCTCCCATCTCAAATCCCATTTCTCTAACTTATGTGGACCTCTCTATGGTACCATAACCATCTTACGTAGCTTTTGTTCAAAATGAACATCCCTCATCCTCCCCTTACAGGATGTGAAGCCACCTTATCCAAATTGGAAAATATCATTTTAAAATAGTGAAAAGATATGTCAATACATGTTTATGATATAATGCATGCTTTTCTTTCCCTCAAACTCCCCATCACTTTTATGATCCCTGATGAGATTTTGCTTTATGCAGATGATCCTCCTCTTTTTATCAGTGTCCAAATTGGTGATATCCAATTCAAATGTGCTTTGATTAATGAGGGTTCTATCATTTTTTTTACCTCTATTTATTTTATTTAAACACTTGGATATTTTGAATCTAATCTCAAATACACATGCAACACATGTCAAGTATATGACCTAAGGTAAATGCCTCCTTTAGGTTGTGTGTGGCTCCCCATTACCATACCACCTATCATCATTATCATGAAGGTCATATTCAATTTTCATCTATCTTATAACATTACACTTGGTAGGCCATGGATGCATCGCATGAGAACGGTTTCCCCTTTTACTTACCAATGTGTTAAATTTACTCACAATGGAGCCATCTATAGGATTCAAGGTGATTCCAGTCCTTAGAATTTTGAACAAATCTAATACCATGGTGTATTCAATATTCATACCTTTGAACCATTTCCAAGAATTACATTTCATGAATCTCAATGGTTTAAATTTACTATCAATTTCACTTGAGGTTATAGTGGTCACACTAAACTCACTGGGAATATACCCCTTAACCTCCTAGATTTTGATGGTAATGATCCTAATGTGATCAATCTCAAGATTAAAACTTTAGATCTCTCACCTCATCTCATCTCTTAGATTCCTTATTTTTAACAACCTCATTCTCATCAAACACCTTGTGATGATATACCCTTTGTTTTAAATAAGACTCAACATCCCATTCATCACACCACATCAGATGACAAGGTCATCCCTACCTATGACATTGATCTTCATATACCTAATTATTACAATGGATATACATTAAATGATCCATTATTTGGAATTTTGATTCATGTCTAATATGTTAAAATTATTTTTCATCATTCCTCTTTGCTTTAGTCTTAGTATATATTCTAGTATTTCATATTATATCATTCTTAAATTTAGTATTTTTCCTCTTGATCATAGGGTAGAGATGGTGCATACACCTCTAGTTTATAAATAACCTCACAAGAGTATGTTTATGGATTGTTCTATGATTGGTCCCTATTGCTTCGCAAGATACCAATACCCCTATAGCTAACTTATCCTTGAGATGATTGAAATTATTATTCATCCTTCTATGCATCCCACCCCTCCCTCAATAAATCCAAGTTTAGATCATATTCCCACTCCCTCTATAACTGAGTCTCTTCCTATTTTTTATCCTATTTATCCTTCAATCAAGACTTTTTTAGTCTCTCTACCAACCCCACCTTCTCTTGGCAATGTTTTTCTCCCTTTACCCCAATTTGCTCTATTTCCCATGAAATGGGATGATTAGCCTTATTGTGATATTCATAAAGTTATCAATCATTGGACTTGAGACTATTCACTATACCAATCTTTCTCAGCTTCCATTTCCACTTCTCTTGTGATTACACCTACTAAGTCTACTCATAAACATATTTATTGCTTATATGACACAAATAATCATTCCTATATGCATTATCAAAAGTTGTGAAAAATATTGACACCTTGGATCCTACCACTCCTCAACCCTCAAACAAGGCTATATCTCCCCTCAAAGAGTTACATGAATATATTCCCAAATATGGAGATGTATATTTTATATGGCACCAATGTGTTATACATCACACTGATTGATGTCGCATCCTTCAACAAAATCTCAAAGATCATATCCTAACCATTCTTGCACCTTCTAATATTCATCCCATAGGTCACCCTCACAATAAGTATCTTCCTTCTTCCCTTATGGCTCCACCTCCTATGGTTCCATCTCCACCTATGAGTCCCTTACCCATGTACCTTCCCTCACATATGGATCCCTATCCACTAATGACTCCTTCATTGGTGGCACCTTCTCTATTGGTGACCCCTTCATCTCTTATATAATAAACTACCATGCATTCTTTTGAGTATCCCCTATATGATATCCCTCATCAACATGATACTTTAGGTATTCCTACATTTTTTTAGAAGATTGGATGTGAAGCATTATCTTAACTTTCCCTAAAGATCAATGAGACAATATCTATAGTTTAGATTCAACTTCATAGAAACTTATTAGATGTTATGGATAATGTGTGTGGATAAATATATTAGTACTTATAAACACAAACATGGTGTTATTTTATTTTTTTCTTCATTTTGGATTGGATGTGTTCTCCAACTTTATATTTATCTATTTTATATCATTTGACATTATGTCAAATTCTTATCTATCTTACATGGTGAAATTTGCTTCAAATTTCATGTTGCTTATGATGTCATTATTTTTCTTATGTCCTCTTATGAATTCCTTTTAATAAATTACATATTTTGTTCTTCTTGAGTTCATTTCTTATGATTAACTTGTTATTTCTCATGATTATTTGCTATCTTATCTCTATAAACATATATAATTATTTTTATGACTTGGTTATTCAAACCTTGTTCCCTTTAGTCATTCCTCATTTACCATGTGATCAGTTAGCAAATAATTCATGTAATTATAATCTCCTTTTTACTGGTCCACTTTGGATCTCCTCTTATTCCCCTTTATTTCATTTTGTAAACTAAGCATACACATGGTTGAGACTTTAGATAACATGTTGGTTCATAGTTAACACTAAATGTTCTAGTTAGTCATTTATTTAGATACATAGATTCCATTAGGCCAAGACTAAAGCTCATTCATGTATATCAATATATCTTTCATGATTGGTCATTTTGAGTCTGTATGGAGGAGGAATCTTAAAATCCATAAAAATTTCAAAAACCAAATCATTTAATAAAAGGCAATGATCTATAAGGCAATATTTAAAATTATCAAAATTTAAATCACTCTAAAAGACATGATTCTAAGCACATCTCATTTTTTAATCAAAAAAATCCATAATTGGCCTCACAATAGAGACAAGTTCCATTGGGGTGTAGTAGGCCAGTATATAGAACAGGAGAATAAAAAAATATTTTAGTGATACCTACTTTCTCATGTAAGTACCTAATCTTCACATTAGATCAATCACTCTGTAAAGGGTACTGAGGAATGGGGAAGATGTTGTGGGAAGGTAGGTCTATTTTACATTTATATTTCAAAACTACCAACATGAGTTGATCTTAGTACCATACTTATGTTTGAAATATTGTCATTGATGTCAAAGGTCTAGCATTATTGGTGATAAAGGCCCCATTGCATTTAATGGTGTTTTTAATATTCATATCTTGACTAATGTGTGTTAATATTTATTTAATATTAATGAATATATTTTTAGTTACATATAAGTCAAAATAGGACCCATGGAGAAGTCAAGAAGTCATAGGGTAGAGATAAAAGAGTAATGGAATGTATTTAATCATGAAGAGTATCTTGAGGAATTCCAAAAGTCATCATGTGAAAACAAAAGAGGGTATGCCACATTTTTCCATGAAGGCACACTTTGAGGAATACAAAAAGTCACCAAAATAAAGACAAAAGAGGAAAGGATGCATTTTCTGATGAAGGGTCACCATATGAATTTTCAAATGCAAGGATACGAAGGGTCATGCAAGTTTGGCACCATTTTCCATGAGGATTGAAGGGTCACAAAGGGTGAATGCTAAAGGTTATTTAGAAAGATATAAATAAATCCTTGAGAATCCATTTGTAATATGCAAGAGATTACATGGTTTGTATTTGTTTTCAAAGAGATAAAAAGTATGATATATTGTATATTTTTATCATTTGTTGAGTAAGAAACATTGAGAGATAGTTGTATTTTATACACAAGAGGGGTTGGTGCTCCTATGGGTTGGTGTTCATAAATATTTTTAAGGGGTTAGTGCTCAAAAATATTTTCTATGTTGGTACTTGGAATTGATATTTTTTCTCATGCAAGTTGGTGCTTGAAAACTTTATAATTTGAGTTGGTGCGCATTCATATACTTAAGATTGTTCTCCATGGTTTTTACCACTTTGGGTTTCCACATTAAGATCTACTCTCTCTCTCTCTCTCTCTCTCTCTCTCTCTCTCTCTCTCTCTCTCTCTCTCTCTCTCTCTCTCTCTCTCTCTCTCTCTCTCTCTCTCTTATGGGGTGCATATTATTGTTTTAGTTTTATTTCATATATTGAATGTATTATTAAGTGGTTAAAGAAAATAAATCATATTAAGTAAAATATATATAATATATTGATTCACTCCCCTCTCAGTATATTTCATTCTTAAAAATTCGTATCAAAGCACTTTCCTTTTAAAAAAAAATTATAGCTTGAAGGTAGATCGGGAAAGTACGATGGCTAGATCACATGAAGGTTTTGATACAAATAAAACACCTTTATTTGATGGGATAAATTATACTTTTTGGAGCATAAGGATGAAGACTTATTTGATGGACCTTGGATTAGACATTTGGAAAGTAGTGGTGGAGGAATATGAAGAGTCATAGACACTTGTAACTACTTTGGTAGAAAAGAAGGCAAGTGAAAATAATGCTAAAGCTTTAAATGCTATTTTTGTGTGGTTTATGTGAATAAATTTTTTTTAAAGTTATGCAATGTAAATATACTCATGAAACTTGGGTAAAACTTGAGAATATTTACAAAGGTTATGCAAAGGTTCAACAAGATAAGCTTTAAAATTTTAGAAGATAATTTGAGAGTTTGAAGATGGAAGAGGAAGAAAATATAGAAAGTTATCTTTTATAGGTTGATCAAATAACTAATTAGATTCAAGGTCTTGGAGAAAAGATAGAATAATCAATTATGGTTAAAAAAGTTTTGAGATCTCTAACATTGAGATATGATGAAAAAAATTTGGTAATTGAAGAGAGGAATACTTTAGTCAAGCTAAAGATGGATGAGCTACATGGTATTCTTACATCATATGAGATGTATACGGAACAAGAGAAACCCTCAAAGAGAGAAGATCCTTTCAAGATATCAAGGAAAGATAAAGATAAGATTTAATAATCAAGTGATAGTTCTAGTGATGATGAAGATGACAATGAAGCTCTATTCATTCACAAGCTGAAAAAAGGCACAAGTAAATATCAAGGAATATTACCTTTCAAATGTTTTAATTGTGGAAAGATTATACATTTTATAGCTATGTGTCTAGATAAAGGTAATGGTGATAATGAGGAAGGAATGTCTACATACAAGAATAATTTCAAAGGAAAATTCAAAAAGTGAATCAAGAAGAAGAGTTTGCATTCTAAATATCCTAGCTCAATCGAAGATAGTGGTGTCAGTGATTCAGAAGAAGAAGAGATTCTATTCATGGCCATACATGAAGATGCCTCTACAAGAAAAAGTACATATGATCAAGAATAATAACAAGATTAATTTGAAGTGAATCTAGAAGGAGAACTCATTTATTTATTAGAAGAGTTAAAATCTTTTGATAAGAAGAATAAAAGATTAAAGCTCTATATCGAGAAAAATGAAAAGGAGTCAAAAGAAATAATTGAATATATACAAGCACACTTTGAAGAAGCCAAGAAGAATGAAGAAAATATAATGGAATAGTTGCAAAAATTAAGTAAAGAATGTGAAAGGTATGTTATTGAAACTACTTCTTTAAAAGTAGATATTGAGAAAAAAATAAAGGAATGAATGATAGTGCCACTAATGATTCAAAATTTGAGAATAACACTAATATGTTGAATAAGATATTATAAAGTCAAAGATCAATGTTAGGTAAGACATGTATTAGTTTTGAAAAATAAAAAGGGGAGGCCACTACTTTCACAAACAAGGAAAAAGGAAAGAGCTATGTTGAAGCTCTTACAAAAGAGGAACTAAAAAGGGAAGAAGTTAATAATATAGAGGACATCTCAAACAAAGAAAATTGGAAAGAACATAGCTATAAAAGGCGATTAGGTTAGAGATACACAAATAGGTCCTATTTTTATGGTTATTATTTTTATTGTAGTGGATATGGTCATAAAAAATAGAATGTCAAAAAAGGGCTAACAATTTCAAAAATAAGGAGAAGGAAAGTCATGCAGAGTCAAGCAAAAGCCACAACTCTTTTACTCCTCTATCTAGATTTAATGAAGAGGCCATAATATGTTACAAGTGCAACAACTTTGGACACATAGCCTGGTACTATAGAATCCTATTCAATTCAATCAATAAGGACCAAAGTTTCAAGGCTCCATTCATTAAGAAGAAAGTTTAGATAGGTTCATGGTAGAAGAAATAACCTAAAAAAACTATGTTGGTATAGACTGATTTACATGAAAGAAATGAATAAAATCTATAGTTCATTGATAGTGTATGTTTAAGGCACATGATAGGAGACAAGAGAAATTTCATAAACTTGAAGAAGATCAATGGTGTCACAATGAAATTTGGAGATAATACTACTACCAGAATTTCTAGAAAAGGTACACTAAGTTTGGATAATGGTAGAACTAAAACTAAAAATGTTTTATATGTAGAATGTCTTAAGCATAATATTTTGAGTGTAAGTCAAGTGTGTGATCAGGAACACACACTAAAGTTTTATGTAGAAGGTTTTGAAATTAGGAAAAAATATTCAAATGTGTTAATTGTCGATGCTCAGAGAATAGGAAATAATTTATATATGTTATCAGACATCAAAGGTCAAAGATGTTGTTTGAGTCAGATTGAAGAAAGTTGGCTATGGCATAGAAGAATGTGACACATAAATTTTTACAATCTTGTTAACATCATCAAGAAGAAAGAAAACAAAAATCTTCCAAAGATTACAAAACCATCTGACACACTTTGTGAACCTTGTTAGCATGGGAAGCAACATAGAAGGTGGTTCAAAACAAAAGAGTACTCGACCACTTAGATGTTAGAGCTTATTGACACTGATATATGTGGACCTATGAGAACTCAAAGTACTCAAGGTGAGAAATATTTCATGTTGATTATTGATAATTTTTCATGTATGACTTGGTTAATATTCTTTAAAAAAAAATCAGAAGCTTTCAAATATTTCAAAGAATTCAAAGTATTAGTTGAGAATGAAACCAATTTGAAAATTAAGGTTCTAAGATTAGATCGAGGAGGAGAATTCATGTCAGATTAGTTTATTGAGTTTTGTGAAGACCATGGAATAAAGAGACATTATTTAGTAGCCAAAACTCCATAGCAAAATGGAGTAGTTAAATAGAGAAATAAAATAGTTTAGGAGATGGTGAGGACAATGTTAAATGAATCCAAGACACTAGATAAATATTTGAGAGAGGTAGTTACTATAGTAGTACATATTCAAAATAGATAATTATTTAGTTTTAATAGTGATAAGACTCCTTATGAGCTATGAAAATATAAACCAATAATAGTTGAATATTTTAGAGTTTTTGGTAGTAGACGCTTCATAAAGAAAACCAATAAAAAAACTGGTAAGTTTTAATCCATAGCAGATGAAGGTATATTTTTTTGTTATTCTTTCAAAATTAAAGCTTATAAATTTTATAACAAAAGAACCAAGAAAATTGTTGAAAGTTCAAGTGTTAGGATAGAAGAAGATGGAATGCAAAGAATTAGTGATCCATTAGACATTCTTGAAATCAATGAAGAGGAAGATTTTGAAGAATCAGATGAAGATGAGAAGGAAAAAAAGGACACCAAAACCTCATATAAATATGTTCAAATAAATCATAATGAAAGTGACATCATCAGAGATATAAATAAAGGAATTCACACTAGAAGAATGATGGTAAGTGAATCTTAGCAAGTTAATTTTTCTTTGTTATCCAAAATTCACCCTAGAACTTTTTCAGAAGCTAGACATGATAAGCATTGGGTTAAGGCAATGGATGAAGAATTAAATTAGATATAAAAGAAAGATACTTGGGCATTAGTGCCTAGACCAAAATATCATAATGTAATAGGAAAAAAATGGGTTTATAGAGATAAGTTTAATGAAAATGGAGAAATGACTAGGAATAAAGAAATATTAGTATGTAAAGGATATACTCAAATTGAGGGAATAGATTTTGAAGAAACTATTGCACTAGTAGCAAAGCTAGAGGCTATTAGAATGTTTCTTTCATATGCAGTGTTTAAAAATTTCAAATTGTTTTATATGGATGTCAAATATGCCTTCCTAAATGGGAATCTAGAAGAAGAGGTATACATTAATCAACTAAGAGATTTATTCTCTTAAATATTAGTAGCCATGTGTGCAAATTAAAGAAAGCACTGTATGGATTGAAACAAGCTCCTAGAGCTTGGTATGAAACAATTGATAAGTACCTATAGGATCAAGGTTTCAAGAGAGGATTTGATGATAGTAATCTCTATATTAAAATAGAAGCTGAGCATTAATTGATTTCTGTGGTATATGTTGATGACATAATTTTTGGAGGAAATATTGAAAATATGACAAAAGAATTTTATGATAATATGTAAAAATAATTTGAGATGTCTATGCTTGGAGAATTGTAATTTTTCTTAGGATTGCAAATATTTTAGTTAGATAAAGGAATTTTCATATCTCAAAGTAAATATTCTAAGGTAATGTTGAAGAAATTTGGTTTTGAGGATTATGCACCAATTGGCACACTAATGTGTATAGGAAATAAAGGTCAACAAGGATGATGATTCACCTGTTGTAGATTAATCTTTATATAGATCTATGATTGGAAGTATTTTATATTTGACAACATCGAGGCTAGACATCATCCATGTAGTAGGTATGGTTACAATAAATTAGTTAACTCCAAAAGATAGTCATGTTTAGTTGGTAAAAAGAATATTTATATATATCAAGGGGACATTGGATTATGGATTGTGGTATCCCACAAGCAAATATTTTTTGGTTTCTTATATATATTTAGTTTGGGTAGGGTACTTGGATGATAGAAAGAGTACAAGTGGATGAGATCTCTTTTGTGGTGATAGCTTAATATCATGGCTAAGAAAAAATCATAATTTAGTATCACTTTCTATAGCTGAAGCAAAATATATTGTAGTGATATTATGTTGTACTCAAGTGTTTTAGATGAAGAAAACTTTGGAAGATGTCAAGGTAAAATATGATGAACCTATTTCTATTTTTTTTGATAACATAAGTGTTATTAATATTTCAAATAATCTAGTGATGCATTTAAGAACAAAAAATATTCCTATTAAATATCACTTCTTGAGAGAGCTAGTTTCAGATCAACAAGTTAGGATGAAATATATTAGTATTATAGAGTAGATTGTAGATATTTTCATAAAGGCATTACAAAAAGACACATTTGAGTATCTATGGGAGAAGTTGGGAGTAATTTCTTTTAATTGCTACCATTGAGGTTCAACATTAGTTGAGGGGGAGCTAAGTGTTAGCTCTAGGTAGGCCCTTTTACTTTAATGTCAAAGGGTGAAAAGAATAGAAATAGGTATAGATACAAGTATAGATGTAGAAATAGGTACAAAGAATAGGTACAGGTTGCTACAGTAAGGAGGAGTTACTATATGTTTTTTGGATGATAGTATGTGTAGGTTTCAGGATGTGGTAGTTTCAGTTTGAGGTTGCCATCAATGAAAAAGGGGGATATTTTTATAAATATTGTCATTGATGTAAAAGGTCTAGCATTATTAGTGATAAAGGCCCCATTAAGTTTAATGGTGTTTTCAATATTCATATCTTGGCTAATGTGTGTTAATATTTATTTAGTATTAATGAATATATTTTTGATCAAATATAAGTCAAAAGAGGGCCCATGGAGAAGTCAAAGAGTCATGGGGTAAAGACAAAAGAGGAATGGGACACATTTTCTCATGAAGAGTCATCTTGAGGAATTCCAAGAGTCACCATGTGAAGACACAAGAGGGTATGGTATATTTTTCCATGAAGGGACACTTTGAGGAATATGGAAAGTTACAAAGATAAAGACAAAATAGGAAAGGACACATTTACTTATCAAGGGTCACCATATGACTTTTCAAATGGAAGGATACAAAGGGTCATGCAAGTTTGGTGCCATTTTACATGAGGATTGAAGGGTCACAAAGGGTGAATGCCAAAGGACATTTTGAAATCTATAAATAAAGGCTTGAGTAGCCATTTTTAATATGCAAGAGAGTGCATGGTTTGTATTTGTTTTTGAAGAGACAAAAGTAAGATATATTGTAGAGTTCTATCATTTTTTGAGTAAGCAACATTGAGAGATAGTTGTTTTTTATACATAAGAGGGGTTGGTACTCCTGTGGTTTGGTGCTCACAAATATTTTCAAAGGGTTGGTGCTCATAAATGGTTGTTATGTTGGTGCTTGGTAAAGGGGTTGGTGTTCTTTCAAGTGCTTTTGAACTTTGTGATTTGAATTTGTGCTCATTCATATACTTAAGATTCTTCTCCATGGTTTTTTACACTTTGGGTTTCCATGTAAAAATCTTCTCTCTCTCTCTCTCTCTCTCTCTCTCTCTCTCTCTCTCTCTCTCTCTCTCTCTCTCTCTCTCTCTCTCTCTCTCTCTCTCTCTCTCTCTCTCTCTCTCTCTCTCTCTCTCTCTCTAATGTGGTGAATATTATTGTTTTAGTTTTATTACATATCTTTAATGTGTGATTAAGTGGTTAGAGAAAATAAATTAGATTAAGTAAAAGATATATAATATATTGATTCACCCCCTCCCCCTCTCTATATATTTTATGAAAAAAAAATTTACCTAAACAACTTTGTGCCTATAGAGAATAGGTATCCTCTATATATTGATGGTCACTAATCACTTAGTGTCTTCTCATGTCTTTAGTTTGCCTCATGTCTCCTAAGGTATTCTCATAGGATTCCCATGTTATGTTTCTTACATTCCTATTTTCACTTCCTACAATCTCAATATTTCCCCTTGAGAAATAATTTTTTGTTGAACATATCACTCCCCCTAGGGATTCCATTTATGTGTTGCATTGTAAGACCACAGATAGGACCTATCCTTCCTCTCAAATTGCCAAATTTTCAAATTTACATTCCAAAAATACCCTTTTCCCATATTTTTCACATTATTTCCACCTCATTGGTGTTTATTTTTTGAGTTGTACTGTAAGACCATGGATAGGACCTAGCCTTCTTAAAAAAAAAAATCCAAATATCCAAGTCACAATGAGATTACATGTGTCAAATATGAGATAATATGTGATTGATTATGAGTTACACATCATTGGCATGCTTCTCATATTGATTTAGTATGTTTTATGCTTGATTAATTAATCTTTCACTTTTATCTTATTATTTTTTGATTGCATGTAAGAATCCAAGAACTTTTCTTGAGTTTTTCATACATGCCAACTTGAATTAGTGTGATTCATTTAAGACCATTTTACCAATTTAATTTCTCTTTTATACTTCCTAATGTGATTTAGTATGATTTATTGACTTAATTGATTTATCTTTATACCATTATTATTTCACATGCTTTCCATTTTATTACATTATTTTCATACTTCCCAACATGATCTATTATGATTTTATTTGTTTTAATTTGGTGCCAATATTTTTCATGGTTTAAAAATAAAAAATTTCCCTGTTGTTTACCACATATTTGGTTTATTGTACTTTGTCATATTCTGTTTTTAGACATTTCCCATTGTGATATAGTGTGTAGTGTATTTATTTGTTGATTAATTATACTTTTCCAAGTCCTTTTCACCTATTTATTTTTAACCATGCATATATAACACACAATGCTAGAAAATAAAACACAACACATATATTTCCCTTAACATATACAACAAAATCAAAATACATCTTCTATAAAGGAATATATCCATGCATCCATAACCCATAGATGCCTTAGACCATCCGCTTTGAATAATATGTTGTAAAGAGGTTGTCTAAGATATCAAGCCTACTATCTATCCTTATAAGTTGACCACTTGGGCCTTTACATATCCCAACTAGATAGTGGTAGCCATATGCACAACTCTCTCCTAAGACAGGGCCTACCATGTCTATGCTTCTCCTACTCCCACCCCTATTGGTGGTTATAGCCCATCTCTGCATGCTTGCAACTACTTTATAGACTCCCCTACTAATATAAACCAACCTACCTAAGATGGGTCAGATGGTACCATAGGATCATGTAATGTGGTGGGGTCATATGGTGTCATCACCTCCATATAGAATATCATGGTGTGATCCCATCACTAGAGATCTGCATCTGACCTCCTCCTCATCTGTAGAATCTACAAAATCCAAACCAAATAGATATTAAATCACACACACACACACACACACACACACACACACACACACACACACACACACACACACACACACACACACACACACACACACACACACACACACACACACACACACACATATCTCAAAATATATCTATCTATATATATATCTAGTATTATATTGTTGGAAATATTTTCATTGATGCCAAAGGTCTAGCATTATTGGTGATAAAGGCCCCATTGCATTTAATGTTGTTTATAATAGTTATATCTTGGCTAATGTGTGTTAATATTTATTTAATATTAACAAATATATTTTTTGTTGCATATAAGACAAAAGAAGGGCCCATGGAGAAGTCAAAGATTCATAGGGTAAATACAAAAGAAGAATGGGATGCATTTTCCCATAAAGAGTCATCTTAGGGAATTACAAGAGTCACCAAGTGAAGACAAAAGAGGAAGGGTGCAATTTCTCACGAAGGGACACTTTGAGGAATATGAAAAGTCAGCAAGGTAAAGGCAATAGAGGGAAGGATGCTTTTGATCATGAAGGGTCACCACATGACTTTTCAAATGGAAGGATACAAAGGGTCATGCAAATTTGGCAACATTTTACTTGAGGATTGAAGGGTCACAAAAGGTGAAGGCCAAAGGTCATTTGGAAGGCTATGAATAAAGGCTTGAGAAGCCTTTTGTAATGTGTGAGATAGATTGTGATTTTAGATAGTAATATCTAGATTAGAATAGAATTTGTGAGAGATGAATATGATTTATATTTGTTATATCTAGCTTAGAATAGCAAAGGTGTGAGAGAGGAAAGAGATATTGTAATGAACTATCATTTGTTGAGATAGCAACATTGAGAGATAGTTGTGTGGTATACACAGAGGGGTTGGTGCTCCTTTGGGTTGGTGCTCATGAATTTCTATTGTGTTGGTGCTCAACAAAGGGGTTGTTACTCCTATGGGTTGGTGCTCATGAATTGTTGATGTGTTGGTGCTTAGTAAAGGGGTTGGTGCTCTTGTGGGTTGGTGCTCATGAATAGTTGTGTTGGTGATTAGCAAAGGGGTTGGTGCTCCTTCAAGTTGGTACTACAAATATTGTTGTTTGAGTTGGTGATCATTAATATACTTGAGATTGTTCTCCATGGTTTTTCCCACATTGGGTTTCCACATTAAATCTGGTGTCTCTCTCAATCTTGTGTGGTGTTTATTGTTTCAGTTTTATTGCATATCTTGAATGTTTGGTTAAGTGGAATAACATTAAGGAAAAGTTTTATAAGATATATGATATACTAATTCACCACCCCCCTCTCAGTATATTCCATGCTTAATAATTGGTATCAGAGTAGGTTCTTTTAGAAAAAAATTTACAACTTGAAGGTAGATCAGGAAAGCATGATGGCTGGATCACATGAAGGATTTTCTAAAAATAAGGCCCCTCTGTTTGATGGGATGAATTATGATTTTTGGAGCATAATAATGAGGACTTATTTTATGGCCCTTGGATTCAACATATGGCAAGAAGTGGTAGAGGAATATGAAGAGCCACAAACACTTGTAATTACTCCAGTAGGAAAGAAGGAAAATGAATGTAATGCTAAAGATTTAAATGCTATTTTATGTGGTTTATGTGAATCTAAATTTGTTAAAGTTATGTAATGTAAATTTTCTCATGAAACTTGGGTAAAACTTGAGAATATTTACAAAGGTGATGGAAAGGTTTAGAAATCTAAGCTTCAGACCTTTAGAAGATAGTTTTAAAGTTGGAAGATGGAAGAAGAAGACGATATATCAAGTTATCTTTTGCAAGTTGATCAAATAGTAAATCAGCTTCAAGGTCTTGGAGAAATGTTGGAAGAGTCAATGGTGGTATAAAACGTTTTGATATCTCTACCAATGAGATATGATGCAAATGTTTTGGTAATCAAGGAGATGAATAATTTAGCCAAGCTAAAGATGGATGAGCTTCATGGTATACTCATGGCATATGAGATGTGGAGTGAATAAGATAAACCCTCAAAGAGAGAAGTGACTTTCAAGACATCAAAGAAAGAGAAAGCTAAGATTAAAGAATCAAGTGATAGTTGTAGTGATGATGAAGATGAAAATAGAGCTCTTTTCATTCACAAGTCAAAAGGGGGAATAGGTAAATATCATGGAAAATTGCTATTTAAATGTTTTAATTATGGAAAGATTGGACATTTTTCAATTAAATGCCCAAATAAGGGTAATGATGATGATGATGAAGGAAATTCTACATAATAATAATTTCAAAGGTAAATTCAAGAAGGGATTCAAGAAGAAGATCATGTATTCTAAAGATCCTAGCTGAAGATAGTGAAGTCAGTTATTTAGAAGAAGAAGAGATTTTATTCATAGCCATACATGAAGATGCCTCTGCAAGTAAAAGTATAGATGATCAAGAAGAAAAAGAGGAGGAATCCAAGGTGAATATGGAAGGAGAAATCATTTGTGCCCTAGAAGAGTTATAATTTGTTGAGAAGAAGAATCAAAGATTGAAGCGCCAGATCAAGAAAAATGAAAAGGAGTGAAAGCAAATAATTGAAGATCTAACAACACACTTGGAAGAAGACAAGAAGAATGAAGAAGATCTAACAGAATAGTTTCAAAAATCAAGAAAAGAATGTGAAAGGTATGTTGTTAAATTTGCCTCTTTAAAATAAGATATCAAGAAAGTAGTCAATGATAAAGTAGTTAGTGATTCAAAATTTGAGGATAACACTAACATGTTGAATAAGATATTAAAAAGTCAAAAGGCAAATTCAAATAAGATAGGTATCATATTTGAAAATAAAAAGATCTATGTTGAATCTCTTACAAAAGAGGAAATAAAAAGGGAAGAAGTGAAGAATATAGAGGACATTTCAAACAAAGAAGGATGGAGGGAAAAAAGTTACAAAAGGCAATCATGTCAGAGATATATAGATAGGTCTTATTTTTATTGTAATGGATATGGTCACAAGAAATTAGAATGCCAAAAAAGAGCTAACAATTTCAGAAATAAGGAAAAGGAAAGTCATGTAGAGTCAAGTGAAAGCTACAACTCTTGCTTCTTTATCAAGCTTTAATGAAGATGCCATATTATGCTACAAGTACAAAAACTTTAGACACATAGCTCAATACTATAGAAGTGTGTTCAAGTAAGTCAATAAGGATTAGAGTTTCAAAGCTCCATTCATTAAGAAGTAGGTTCAGTCATGTTCATGGTAAAAAAAACAACCTAAAGATTATATGTTGGTGCAGATAACTTTGCATGTAATAAATGAAGATCAACAATGGTTCATTGATACCAGATGTTTGAGGCATATGATAGGAGACAAGAGTAAATTCAAAAATGTAAAGAAGATCAATGGTGGCATAGTGAAATTTGGAGATAAAACCACTGCCAGGATAGTTGGAAAAGGTACTTTGAGTTTGGATAATGGTGGAGCCAAGACTAAGAATGTTTTGTATGTAAAAGGTCTTACGCATAATCTATTGAGTGTTAGTCAAATATGTGATCAAGGATACACATTAAAGTTTTATGTAGAAGGTTTTGAAATTACAAGAAAAGATTCATATGAGTTGATTTCAGATGCTCAAAGGATAGGCAACAATTTTATATATTATCATATATCTTATCAAATGCATGATCGAAGGACACATTCAAAGATCTACAAGAGGAGTTGGGACTAATTTATATTACTTCCTACCATTGAGGTTTAACATCATTTGATGGGGAGCTAAATATTAGCTCTAGGTAGGCCCTTTGCCATTGATGTCAAAGGGGGAGAATAAAAGGTACATGTACACATGAAAAAATAGGTACAGGGAATAGGTACAGGTTGCTACAGTAAGGGGGAGTTATTATAGGTTTTTCAAATGATAGTATGTGTAGGGTTCAGTATATGGTAGTTTCAGGATTGAGGTTGCCATCAATGACAAAGGGGGAGGTTGTAAATATTTTCATTGATGTCAAAGGTCTAGCATTATTGGTAATAAAGGCCCCATTGCATTTAATGATGTTTATAATAGTTATATCTTGGCTAATGTGTGTTAATATATATTTAATATTAATGAATATATTTTTGGTTACATATAAGACAAAAGAAGGGACCATGGAGAAGTCAAAGAGTCATGGGGTAAAGACAAAAGAAGAATGGGATGCATTTTCCCATGAAGAGTCATCTTGGGGAATTCCAAGAGTCACCAAGTGAAGACAAAAGAGGAAGGGCACAATTTTTCATGAAGGGACACTTTGAGGAATATGAAAATTCACTATGGTAAAGACAAAAGAGGGAAGGATGCTTTTACTCATGAAGGGTCACCACATGACTTTTCAAATGGAAGGATATGAAGGGTCATGAAATTTTGGTGCCATTTTCTATGAGGATTGAAGGGTCACAAAGGGTGAACGCCAAAGGTCATTTGGAAAGCTATAAATAAAGGATTGAGAAGCCATTTGTAATGTGTGAGATAGAATTTAATTTGATAGTAATATCTAGATTAGAAGAGCATTTATGAGAGATGAATATGATTTGTATTTATTATATCTATCTTAAAAGAGTAAAGGTGAGAGAGAGGAAAGAGATATTTTAATGAACTATCATTTGTTGAGATAGAAATATTGATAGATAGTTATGTGGTATACATAAAGGGGTTGGTGCTTTTATGGGTTGGTGCTCATGAATTGTTGCTATGTTGGTGCTCAGCAAAGGGGTTAGTGCTCTTGTTGGTTGGTGCTCATGAATTGCTACCGTGTTCATGCTCAGCAAAGGGGTTTGTGCTCTTATGGGTTGGTGTTCAAGTATAGTTGTGTTGTTAATGCTCAACAAAGGGGTTGGTGCTCTTACAAGTTGGTGCTTGCGAATATTATTGTTTGAGTTGGTGCTCATTCATATACTTTAGATTTATATTTGTGATTTTTCCCACATCAGGTTTCCATGTTAAATTTGGTGTCTGTCTCTATCTTGTGTGGTGTTTATTGTTTTAGTTTTATTATATATCTTGAATGTTTGGTTAAGTTTAATTTGATTAAGGAAAATTTTTATAAGATATATGATATACTGATTCAACCCCTTCTTAGTATATTTTTTGCTTAACATATATATCAAAGACTAAAAATTACAACCATTTAATTACATATCCTACTGTCAGCAATTAATATATACCCATCTACTCATCCATCGAGCAAAATCTCTCCATCAACCTCTTCCTTCAGTACCTCATCCATGGGATGAATACCAATCAAATAAAACCATGGAGTCACCACCCATGATCATCTCAAGCCTCACTTAGTAGTGCCTCTATAGACCAGCGTTGCCTTGGGTTGACTAATAGATTGTCTTAAATGACCACCCTTTATGTTCTCTCACTAGTAGCATCTCTATTGGTGGTGTGATCAAAGTGGTCATTTATCCTCTTAATATGGTGTCAGATGTGGTACCTAAAACACTCTTGTATACACATCCATGCCCTGTCCATTTATCAACTATCATGATTGATGAGTCCATGGTCTCACATGTCATGATATGATCTCTAGTCTCTTGATTAATGATCCTCATCCTCATCCTCCCTCTTCTATCTCGCATGATTAGCCCAAAATGTAGGCACCATTATAATAGCCACTAGATGAGGGAGTTTAAACTATCTTGGCAAGCATGCCATTAGGTATGACTACCCACCAAGTGTAGTGGCCCATGATTTGCACTCAACTAACCCTAACACCATAGTCATCCAACTCAACCAAACTATCACAATATATGCATAAGGATACCACATAATAAATCCTCATGTGACCATATGTAGTGGTGGCATATGGGGTATAACTCACACTACTTGATCCTATCTTCATCTCAAAACCTGAGGCAATCGATCATCGACCACATGGGGTAAGCCAAATGGTCAGTACATCAAGAATATATCATATATATAGGCATTCATTAGTACCATTATTCTCATGTTACTACACCCTCTCTATATCATCCCATACATATCATGTATGAGTTGAACTGAGATGACAAAATCCAAGCTATAGAGTTCCCCTTAATCTAATATGGACTGCTACAATGCTATTGCATAGAATGGTACCTTTCTATATGACTTGTGATACAAGACTCATGTTGTTGCAAGTCTTATCACATCCTTTTAGATATATATAATCTATGAAATATAAAAATTGAACATACTTACCCTTAGTCATTGGGTAAACCCTATTTGATGACATCACCCATCAATCTAGTGCTCATCTCTCCTCTTAATCATCCATTATTCTGGTGATCATCTGTATCCTGCTATAGGAATTTCAAACAACAAACGGACATCCTCTAAAGTGATACCAACCTCTATTGTATCACCATACACCACCCATATAAATATGTTGGTCAAATGTTCCCAGGATCCTATGAATATAACCACTAGATCAACACTAAGTTGGATCCATCGTATATCCATAATGCCTCCTAAGCCAAAAACAACCAATCTCACTCTACATACATCCATTAAGCACTCCTATAAATTTTCTATCCAGACACATCACTAATCACCAAAATTTATGGTACCTCTACAAAAATCAAATAATAAAATATGTATTAAACCATATCACTCATAGTCAAAATACATTTTTTAAATTTCACAAAAATCAACTAGTTTATATGAATTTATTCATTTCTTACCAATTTGACCTATTTTTCAACTAAATTAGCCATTTAATTACTAATTCAACCACCATATGGCTTAAAAATACTATATCAACCATCTTCCTTCATTTTAATACTATATCAACCAGTTAGAAAACAACTAAGTTGGTCCTATAGTACTAAGTTGGTTCTTTAGGACTTAAAAAACTAAGTCAACCTTTATTTTTCCTTAGGAGTACTATATCAGCCACTTAGAAAAACATACTAAGTCAGCCATGTCTTATTATGTTGACCCATTTCCCCAACAAACTAAGTCAGCCATGACCTACTAGGTCAACCCATTCAAAATTGTTTTTCTACCAAGTCGACCCAATTGACCTTGTTCTTTCAATGTGATGACTTTTTGACCAATTGTAATAAATGACTTAGGTATTTATTAATCTAACCCCTTTTTACCCAGTACCTCATTTGACCCCTAGTGTGCCTAAAACTTTCTTGGGGTTTATTCTGGTATCTATATTTGGCCTAATTAATTATTTTATAAAATACTCAATTCAATTAAAAATAGTCAAAAAATTGAATTTTTTTCGTTGCTTACTTGTGCTACACTTGTTGTAGCCACTATGCATCTTCCTCATCTCATCTATCATATCCTCACCATCCTAAATTTTTAGGTCTCTCAAATCTATATTTTTCTTAGAATAGCAAATAATAGAAAATGAATTCTTTCTCAACCTATTTATATTTACTATTCAAAATTATTTACCCTTCAAAAATTTACCTTCAAATTTCTTGTTTTGATCATATTTTCATTTCTACTAACTTTTTTTTTGAAGTATAAAATGTTCTAGAATCTTGATGTCATAATATTTTTAACTATTATATACATATATTTGAAGAAAATCGATATTTTTCTTGTTTTTGCTAATCTCTATAGGTTCACCTAATGTACCTAACATTAGATACCTTCACATTTGTTTTCACATCTCCTTCTTTATCTATAACACTAAGGTAAGTATAAGTATGTGGTTTTTTATTTTTATCTTTTCATTTATCTTATTTTATCCTTCACTTTATTTAGCATCAACATTTTGTGTTTTCATGTTCTTTTCCCAAAGAAACATCCTATATTGCACCTACATGACATGTGATGAGATTCAAGTGGGGCATATGTATACACATAATATTTTCAAGGTTTTATCAATTACTAATGCTCTTTATCTTTTAAAGACCCATCAAGTCTCAATCTATCTAAGTGCATGCACTAAAGGGTGCATTAAGAAATGGGTGGGTAGACCATTAGTGCTTGGTAGGTTTTTTTATCCCTTTTTCCACTTGCTATCTACACACTTGTCTCCTAAAAACCATTCCCCTAAGCTTGGCTTCCTCTTTTTCGCACTCATCTAGTCTTTTACCACCTTTAGTACCCCTTTTCCTAACCTGAAACCCCTTTTGATAGTTTACATGACTATTTTGGTTATGCCAACCTTGTACTCTTATATACAAAACTTATTTAGGTTCTAGGTTAGCCCTTGGTTGAACTAGTCTATGACTTAGTGAGTTTTTTTAATAATGATATTAGGTCGACCAGGTTGACCTTGTAATTCAAAATTTTTATAAGGGTTTAGGGTTATATTTTCCTATATAAACACAATCATTTCACCATTTATAAGAGAAGAGAAGAAGTAAGATATATTATGCATATACTTATCCACCATTCTACTTTAGGAAGAAGCTTAGGGTTTTATAATTTATTTGGAGATATGTATTCCTAAAATTTTTTCTCCTTTATAATAGTATAAAGATATGAATTTTTAATTTTTTTCCATGCATTAGGATTTTGTTTACATTTATATGAGTATGTCTTTGATACATGTTTAATTTTAGTGTGTATTACCCCAAATTTTTGCCACAAGCTTTGGTGAGCACTAGATTAGATTTTTTTAAACTTATTATTAGTTTAGTGAATATGAAAACATAGGACTTAGTTAGGGATATTGAATATTTTTGCTTGACTAGAAGCTTTGGAACCCTCCTTAGTGATATTATTATGATAAGAGATCCCTTGACTAGGTATATGAGATCTATATTGGTCATGTTCCTGATTATCTAATGTATCCCTAATTGGAAGTGTAAGTAGGATTTATCTTCTCTGATCTAGGATTGATTTATATATTTGATATATTTCACATTGCATATAGGATACTTAAAACCAACTCACTTGGTTGGATGACCTCAGTGTACCCAAAATCACTAGGCTATATGAATTATCACGTATGGGGAATGATGAGAAGTAGGTATACTAGCTGATGATGGTTGATTTGGTTAAAGACCTATATGAGGAGGAAGAAAAATATTATTTTATTTGGAAAGTAGTGCATACCATCTAGGTTCAAAACAAATTACCAAAAAATCTTTGTATTGAGTCACTTCCATGCCTAGATTCTATAATCATTGACACAGTGGCTAAAGAATCTAAATTATAAAAGAATTAGAAAATGTTCAAGGTAGGAGGATCCACTATGCATCCATCATAGATGGGGGCCATAAAAAATATCCCTCTACTATAAATATTTTGGCATAAGTAGACTTCATGCAGCCCTCAACAATATAGAGATGAAACCTCACCTATTCCTATACACACCATTAGATATCCTATGATGGAAGATCAACAAGCACAAGAAGATCACACACCAAAACCCACTAGATGCCTAGTTCACAATGGGTAGGTTTCTTGGATAGAGGTGAAAATTGTTGTCCTTAGCTCTTCTCCATCCAAATTTAAGGAGGTTAAGATCAACACAAAATAATTAGCACTATATACTCATACTATAGAAGAACAACAAGTCACACATGAGGAAGTGTAGAGATAAACTAAGCATTGTGTGCGCCAAGAATAAAAACATAGGGCTAAGGTTAAGGATAAATAGAAGGAAGAGGTGGATAAGTAAGAAAAAGAGGAAGATCAATGTCATGTTAAGGATTGAAGGCTCATAAGCAAGCTAAGGATGTTAAAGCACTACAAAAAAAAGATGAGGAAGATAAGAAGAAAATGTAGCAGGAAGTTGTAGTTGTAGAACAAGCTCAAAAATAATAACACGTAGCTAAATAATAGTTAAAGGATGTTGAATTAGAAGTAGAGTGAAAACAGAAGGAAGTAGTAAAGTATCAAAAGAAGAACTATCTTGTGTAAGAGAAGGCATATAAACAAGAAGAGGACTAGAAATCACAACAAAAGGTGAAATCCAAAGAGGCTAAGATAAACGCACATGAAGATGTAGAGAAGAAAGTGCAAGAAGAGGTGGCCAAGAAGGTATAAGAAGATGTTTCCAAGAAGGCATATGAGGATGCTAAGAAGAAGAGAGATGAAAAAGCCCAAGTAAATGTTATGAAGGCCTAATTTGTAATAAATCCATCTAGTTCTAGTGTAGTGCATCCATATCATGATCTAATCCAAAAATAGGTACAAGACACTTTGGTTGCATTTTAGGGTGATAATGCTTCTTTGAGCCTGTCTAACATTTGACTATGGGATGTGCCAAAAATTTCTACACGTTGCACTATTTTTCAGTTTCCCATAGATCCATTATTGATGGCACATGTGAGTACATAATTTGTGTGTCTATATTTGACTCCTTCCACCACTAAGGTAGCCTTGGAAGTTTCCTAGTTGTCATTGTCAAATCAGATTGAAGGTGTCACTACACTCTAAGAGGCCATTTTGCATAAGGCAGTTGCATTGGAGAAATAAGCTAAGGAACTTGATGATATAAATTTTTTAGTCACAAATTAGATGCACATAATAAGGAATACTATATAGGACACCTATCATAATCTATATACCCAATTAGTTATGGATCCTTTGCTCCTAGATAAGGATCAACTTGATCTTCTTCTAAAAAATATCACCATAGATTGGTAAAAATTAAATGAAGTGAGTATCATCCAGAATGGGAAAGTCATCAAAACTAAAAATGACATCATTTTTGAGTTTTAATCTGAGTCTTAGACCACTTTAAATACTTTTTGAGCTCAGGATATACATAGTACACTTCAACTACTATATTGGAAGAAGTAGTTGGATATGGTTTGGACCACTATGTAACCCAAATTTTCCATTGATTATGTCACACATGCTCCCATCACAACACTAAATTTAACTCATGTTTTCATGTATGTTACACTAAAAACCTCACTTAGTGTGAGGGATACTATCATGCAAAATATACAAACTTCATAGAACCAGATGTTGTGCAAATTATTTGCTAGTGTGTAAGCATAGTGACATGTAGATAAGTTATTTTAGCTCTACTATGAAATCACCACCAAATTCAACATTGTGAAGTATGATTTAATTAGGTTAGTTGAAATAAATATTCACTAGGTGATGGCTAATCAAGTTACCTTACATAGTCTTTTATGCAGTTATCAAGAAGTTATACTTAATTATAAGTCTAACAAGGATGATTTTTCCCTCATCAACGTAAGAATTACACCACTCATTTATGAGCCTATGATCATTCTACCTAGATAGTTGTGATAGATTATCCAATGATGGAAGATGCCTCCACCATATAACTAATTCTTATGCAAGTTCAACACATTTGAAACTTTTGTCAATTTCTTTTGTAATTAGAAGTTTGTATAGTCCTACATAGAGCTAGTCTATTAAAAACCTTTAAGGGAGGTAGATTAGTATGCCACTTAGTTGAAAACTTGCAAGTGTGGCTAAGTACTGTGCAAGGGGTGAAAAATAGTTTATTGGCACCTTGAGTGAAGTCTATGAGTCTATGTACTTCTATATTTTGTCTCGTTTATTAGTTTTTGGAGTGCTCACCTCTGAAATGTTGTCTCAAGATGAGATAACCTTTTAAGTCTGGTAAAGTCTTAGAAATAAATGGTAAATGTAAAATAAATTGTATGTAGGAGAACCTATGGCAATTCTAGATGTATTATATTTGTGGTTTATTAGAAGTTGATAACATAATCTCTACGTTGTTCAAGATTACATCAAATGCAATATGGATACCTATTCTTAGCATGGTAAATATAGAAGTTACAACTATAAGAATTAATACCTATAATTATTTTTAATGAATGTAATATAAGGGTTGAATATTATACTAATTTTTACATGTATGTGAGTAATATAATGATGAATGTTATTCTAAAATAAATTTCTCATAGAATATTGACATAACTGGACATTGATCTATGAGGTTTTCCTATGTTGTAATCTATGGTATTATATCTTTTAATATTAATTCTAAGTATTTGTGTTCTTTATTGGTATAATCATAGAGTTTTCTATGTTCTTATGAATGTTTCCTTCATTATACTATTTTGATGCATAAATATGTATATCTATAAGTAGTTTCCATCATGTATTGAACCTTTAAAAAAGTGTATTTCTATGATAAACTTTCTTATGGATTCAAAGTCTTGATTAAACCATTCTAAAATATTTCTATGTAACTTCACACACTCTATCCCTATAGTTAGCATGTTGTTGTGAAACATACGAACCTCTACTAATAATCTTCAAAACCCCCAAATTTGTGACTTAAAAATCCTTTATTAGCATTGACCAAGTTATTCTCAGCAAATTCATATCAATTCACAATCCCACTCTAAGCACTATTAAATGGCTCACCATTTGGATTACTAAAGGATAAGTAGATCTTAGTATACAATCCAAGCCTTCTTATAGATTTGATGTTTCATTTTGTAGAATTTTTACAATATCTATCATTAAAACACATATGATTACATATATGAGTGTGATTACGGGTGTTTTCATGAAATACAAAATTTCATGAGAATAACATGGATGCTTGTTATTAAATGATTTCCATCAAAGTTTAGCTAAATGGGATCTTGATTAGTTTTATATCATCCCAAATGGTTCTTTATCCAAATTTTAAAAACTTGAAGATGTGTTATTATAAAATTTTCATCTATATACCTTACCTAAGTTAATATTGGAATATTTTAAAGTATTAACACAAAATAAAAATGAGTCCATTCATGACTAAGGTATTTAATTTAAGGATATATTACATTCATTAAATTATGCCCCCTCAGATTTGGAAGTGAATTTTTGGTTTAATAGGGGATTTATTTCTCCTCTTAGTGAAGGATCATTGCACAAGCCATTTGATTCATTCAACACTTTATATTGGGATATGCATAAATATTCATGTGCTTTAAATAATATTAAATTTGAGTTAACTATATCTTCACCTAAAGGCAAGCATGGTTAAAAAAACATTTTCAAAGCAAACAAGAGAAATAATAAGGATCATGAACCACTTGAAAAACCCTATTCAAAACCAATAGTTCATACCAAATAATAAATAGTAAAGGTCTTAAACAAAGGAAAGGAGCATACATATAGATTACCTCCTAAAATAAACCATATGTCTTTATAAAATGGTAACCACTTCAGTTTTATTGGTACCAAGATAGACCACATGATATATTGTGTATATTATTGGATAAATAAATGATAAAGCTTCCTCGTAATTCTAATAATCCACTACATATATTTTAAAAGGTAAAAATACCACTTTTTCACTTACCATGTTACAAATAGGTACCAAGATAATGATTATTTTGATCTTGAGTGAAAGATTACATAGATAACCAATTAGGAAATTATTGCATTTTATAAAAACACATATAGGCCTCTTTCAAATACTTCTTCTAGAGGATATTATAAGAGGGTTGAGACATCCCATGCATTGATTTTTAAGGAACACATGGTCTATCAACCTTTACAAAAATGGACCACTATTAAGAGTTTTTATCCCGACATATTGACTACTAAGATTGATCTCTCCCACACTGATCCTACCAAGGAACCATTGGCTGACTAGATCCTTAATAAAGGGACTTGTTGAGGAGGTATACATACATAGTCTATTTTGGTACCTAAACCAACAGATATAGATTCATATGTATACAGATACATCATATTTAGTGATATAAGTAAAACCATTAACTCCATTACCACATGATCATTAAAATCAAGTTTTATTACTTCCAACTAAGTTTTATTACATATAATGATTACATTATTATCAATAGATTATAAAATTTCATTAAGTTGAAATATCTTATAGAAGTTACCGTTAGCAATTTTAGCCTATCAAGGCCAAATTGCTACCCCTATCATCTATAAATTTCCTTGGAATGGTCAAATTTCCCCTTGTAGTTGGTCAGTTATGGTCATATTAGTCCAAATCCCAAAGTAAGAATAAGAAAAGAAATTGATTGATCAAAATTACAAGTGTATTTTCTTTTGGGATTCTTTTTCACCAAGTTTTCATTCCTTTGGAGTTTTTGTTTTTGTGGTTTTTTCTAAGTGTCGAGAATTGTTTTAGACATTTTGTTTTAAATAACCTTTCCAAAGGGCACTTGAATTTTTTTGAATGGTCTAGTTAGAAAATTCTAAAGGAATTGGTCTTTCCAAAATTCTTGAAGCTATTTTTCTTGAAGAAATGGTCCTTTCCAACAAGCCAAAGGGCACTTTTCTCAGTAAAAAGGTCACATTCAATAACCTAAAGGGTCACTTTCTCTTTGGAAAAGATCATTTTTAAAAATTTCAAAGACCATTTCAAAATTTTTGAAGGGTTCATTTATAAAATCCGAAGGTACTTTCCTTTCAGGAAGACCATTTTCAAAGAGGCTAAAGGGTTCTTTTCAAAAAGGAAAAGGGAATTTCAAGAATGCCAAATGGTAATTTCCTTTTGGAAAGGGGTCATTTCAAGGTTCCTAAAGGCCACTTTCAAGAAACCAAGGGACCATTTACAATTTTTTGAAAGGACATTTCAAACAAGCCAAGAGGAATTTATATAAATTCCAAAGGAATTAATTCAAAAATATTACATGAATGATTTTTGCGGGAGAAATTCCAAAGTTGAAAGGTTATTTTATAAAACTCTGAAGCGTAAATTTCATGAGGAAATAGTCCATTTCATAAACTTCAATGGTACTTTCCTTTTGAAGAGGGTATTTTCAAAAAATCTGAAGGGACTTTTTAGGAAGACCGAAGGCCATTTTTGATAAAGTGGCCCAAAATAGAGATCCTAAAGACATGATTTCCTCTGGACATTTTGTCCATATAAATTCTTCAAGGTAGAAAGTCCATGAAAAATCCCAAAAGAAAAGTTTGAAAATAGATAAGTTATGGACAAATTGTCTAAAGGAAAAGTTCATCTCAAATTTATTGAAAGAAAAGTCCGAAGAGAAAAGTCACGTACAAATGTTCCATGGGAAAGGACCAAGCAAAAAGCCTAAAGAAACAAAACTCTAAAAGAAATAGAGAGAAGCAAAAAACCTAAAGAAAAGTTTTGAAGCCCTTTTTCCATAGAAAAGTAGCTAAACAAATAGCCCAAAAGAATTATAGACTAAATAATAGCTCAAAGGAATACAAGAAAAAATTAAGATCCCAAGAGAAAAATTCCAAGGAAATTCAAGGATCTAGCATGGAGTTTCAAATGCTATATATCTGATCTTAACACATAATTTCATGCATGCTTCAAATTTTAAAGCCCCTTTTCATGCAAGTAGAGGCCATTTGGATTTGATTGGTCTTGAGTTTGAGTTAATTGTTTATCAAAGTGTCACATATATTCTAATTTATTTTGTTAATTGAAGGCTTTCAACACTTCCAACTTGTTCAAACTAAAGTTCTTCACCTAAGGATTGGTGTAACATCATCTCATATAGGATGAAATTACTCAAAGTTAACTAGAAAATGGTTATCATGTATCTTCCTTATTTTCCATGCAAAGAAAGACTTTTGTTTCAACATAACATCAAAACATATCAAGTGGAGTTTATCTTTGAAGATTTAACATAGCTTTCCATACATGAAGGAGATTAGTCTAGGATGGGCCCACCATTTGTTTGCAATACCAAAGAGCTTTTTCATGCAAGACATAAGAAAAATATATATTTTTGAAGGATTTGTTAACTTTTGATACATAAATTTGGATTTGTGTGATGTGGGAGTTGATCTCCTACCAAATTTTCAATGCCAAGCTCTTGGATTTTTTATGCTTTTACTATATGAGTTGATTTTTTAGCCATTAATTAGGATCCCTCTCTTACAAAAAAAAAAGACTCTATCAAGATTAAGTTTTGTAACAATTTTAGATAAATAAAAAGACTATTTTTAGATTCCATTGTGTTGGTATAGTGTATTTATGTCAGTGATTTGCATATGTGATATAATTTTCTTCCTTGTAAAGTCATGATTCTTACCTAGTTAGTAGTTAATTAGATTATGTAGTTCATGTTATATGCTTGATGTCTTTTAGTTAAAGTTATAGTGGATGTAAGTGGCTATTTAGTGCCTTGAATCAGGCCTATTCCATCATTTCCCTCAATATTTGATCACCAGATAAAAACCTTTTCATAAAATACTGATGCATAGGAGTCAATTAGAGTTTAAGATTCAATCTTTTCTTGTCTAGTCGGTGTTTTAAAAGCTCAAATTGAGTGGATGAACCAAAATATAGGTGTTTCACCATAATTAAATAATATTTTCCTCCAATTTTCTTTCTTACCTTTTCCCTCTTCCATTTTCCCTAATATTTTTAGTGTAGAGTAAGGATCCTAATTGATACACCAAAGGGATCTAACCCTTAGAATCTAGAGATTAAATCTATTGATTAGGCCATCCATAGCCTAGGACTATTTCCATGTTTTAGTAGATTATGAAGGCCTAAAAATACCTTCACTAGGGTGTGAGTCTGATTGATAATATTTTTTGGCATACTTGATGGGACATTTACTCCTTGGCATAGCTAAAATTTAGAGCTGAGGAGAAGCATTTGCATTAGAGGAGAATATATATCTTCATCACAGGCTAAATATTCTTTAGGATGTCGAGTTCATAGCATCATTCAGATAATTATTTCATGCCAAAGGTTACTATGAGGTAATCTAACAAAGTTATTCCATTTGAATTCATTTAGTTGTCTTCTACATCATATAAAAGATCAAGGTTTAGTAGGACAAACCCCCACTATCCAAATGGCTATCAAAAACTATGTGTTTGTTCCATTCAATAGAGGTAGCCCACTAATTTTATCCTAGTTTTATGACATTATGGTGTCTACCCTCAAAGCATCCCATTATTCTTAGGAGAAAATAAAACAACCCCTATTGAGCATATCTATAATGTAGATAATCATTGTTCAGCCCATAATGTTATTGAGGATAATGGTGTTATTAGATTGATTGCTACTTCATTCAAAAGAAAAGAATTGAAGTGGTATAAAAACCTACCAATGAACTCCATTTATACTTGGGATGAATTAGGTTTAGCCTTAGTCAAGAAATTTGAAGATAAATCTAATCACCTCTTTTTGGTTGAATAGTTAACTACCATAAAGAGAGCTCCTCATGAGTTCATGTCTAATTTTAATCTTAGATTATAAAATACATGGAATAAGATACCTATGTTGATTATGGCATCCCTTGAATATTAATTATTTTACTATTTTGAATCCCTTAACTCTAACATTAGTGTGATGATATTGTTAATGGGTGATACTACCTTAACAAATGCTTATGAGGTCACAATAAGGGTAGAGAATAGTTTAATACAAGATGGTAAACTTTATTTGAGGCTTCCAATGATTATATCCCTAAAAATCAATTATATACCAGCCCTTCAAGTTCCTAAAGTTCCTCAAATTCAATCTTTAACTCCTATTTCATCACCTCAAGCTCAAATTGCATCCCCTACTAGTAAAGATAGTGATATAGGAGTGTTGAAAGGCTTGTTACAATCCTTTGGAAATGAAATAATGTAGCTTAAGAGAAAATAATATCAGGATAATAGGCCCTATAAAAAATAAAATTAGACCAGCTATCATCCCTTCAAAGATCAAAGGCCTCCTTATCAAGGTTTCAAAGAGAATAGGCCACCTTATCAAACACAAGGATCCATAACACAAGCTAATCCATATGTTTCCCTTTATCATAATTATCCTTAAACTTCAAATTCCATTGGTCCCACCCCACCTCAAAATAACTTGATGCAAAATTTAGGTTGGTAGTCCTCAAATCTAACTGATGCTCAAAACCAAGCCTTGGTATCACAAAACATCACTAAACCACAAATGACATAAGAAGAGTTTTAGTTTTAAGAAGGTCAGTATTAAGATACAATTTTTCCATCACAAGGAGAGACTCAAAAATTTCAAGGTCAGCCTAATTTCATTAAATAAGATTGGTAAGTGGATGATCATGCTGCTTTTACTTAGGGTGTTGAAACTAACAATGCAAGTGGTTAAGTTGCAGCTATAACCAGAGCTAAAAGAAGATCCATTGATTAGATGAAGGAGGTGAAAATTTCTTAAAGTACTCATAATTTTTTTTCTAATATTAAAAAATAATTTTTTTTTGCCCCTATAAGTCAAAAAAATCAGAATATAGAGGTTAGTAAAGTTCATCAAATACTTCTAGTTTGTGAGAAGCTAGTGCTTCAAAAAGTGCAACCAAAGGTTGTGGATCTTAGTTTAGTATAGTGTATCAGATGAATAATTATAATATCATAATTATCATGTGGTATTCTCTTTCCATTATAGGAAAAAAATATATGCTCATCTAAGAGCTTTCATCTCTCAAATTGTCTCCAAAACCAGTTGAGAAAGAAGGTGTTATCTTAACTAATTTGCATCAGCCAACTAAGAAACAAGTAAATCAAGTAAATAAGATGGTAAATAAAGAAAAAATAGAGGTGAAATCAAATAAAAATCCTTATTTGTACCTTTTTTTGATATTGGGTGATACTTTGGTTCGTAACTATATGGTGGATAATGTAGGTAGTAGTACAGTCACGCCTAAACAGATTACAAACAAGCTCAGCCTTATTTATGAGCCAAACACTAAGGGGGTATTTTAATTAGATTGGTCACCAATAAATATGGTATTCATCATGAAAAATTTTAAACTTACATGACATGCTTGTCTCAACATTACTATTTAGTAGGATGTTGTTGTGGTAGACTTGCCTCCTTAATTTGCTATGTGCCTTTCAAGGGACTTCACCTCAAATATTATGGAATATTTATCATCTAATTGGAATTATTTGATGTTTAAAACTAGGTATGGTACTAATTTAATGATTAATTTTGAGCCTATTATATGTTTCAATGTGGATCCATATATGCTAAGTGTTGTGAACACTAACTATATCATCTCAAATGATGTACTAAAAACTAGTGGAGTAGAAAATGGATCACCTTTGCATGGAGTTCTATATTTGTTTATTGATGAGTTGGATTAAAATTTTCATTATAATTATCCTTATAATATGATTTAATAATAATTACTTGGTGTGTTTTGGATTCATGAGAATGATGCACTAATTCTATCCATGGTTAAGGATGATGAATCTAGTGAAGGTTTGTGGCAATTTTACTTTGATGGATCAAGGAAAAAACATGGTACCAAATCTGAAATTATTTTGGTTTCTCCAGAAAATTAGAGATATTTGTCTTTTATTAATTTTTAGTTTGGTTGTTAAAATAATGTTGCAGAGTATGAGGCACTAGTTCATGGTTTGCAATGGGCTAAGAAGATGAAAGTCAACACCTTGCAAGTTTTTGGTGATAGTGAACTTATAGTTAACCAAGTAAGAGTTTCAAATGCATGTAAATTTTTTTTCTTAAATCTTATAGGCATATAATATGGGACTTACTTGAATATTTATAAGCTTTTAACATTTAGGCAATACCAAGAGGTGAGAATAAACATGCAGTTAGGTTGGTTTCCATTGGGACATAATTTAGTATCCCAACTGATATAAAAAGTTAAAAATCTCAATCACATATAAAGGTTATTATAAGGCCTTCTATTCAAAATAATCATGAGAATTGGAAAGTGTTAGAAGGTAAAAATCAAATTATGATATTATTGCAAGAGGAGGTTGAGTTTTCTTTAAGAAACCAATTAAAGTATTTGTAGTAGTATGGTGATCAAGTTGTGTAGCTAAAAAAAAAAGTTTCCCAAGGGATTGGTCACACTTGAAAACATTTTTAGTGTGATGATGAGTTAAGGAAGGATAAGTCATCCTTGACAACAAAAGAAGAACACTATGATAATGTAGATATTGGAGCTAATAATAATTTGAAGTTGGGTAAGTTATGCACTCCTTCACAAAAGGAATATTTCATTGAGTTATGCACAAGTTTTTTTAATGTATTTTCATGCCAATATAGTGATCTCAAGGTATTTGTCCCAAGTTTAGCTCAACACACCATCAAGTTAAAAGCTGAAACTAAAGCAATGAGATAAAGAGAAAGGCCCATCAATCCAAAGCTTGAGCCTTTAATGAGAAATGAGATTCACAAGGTCATAGAGTTATCTATTATATTTCCAATCAAGCACTCAACTTGGGTGGAAAATCTTATTATTGTATGGAAGAATAATGGTGAGATTATATTTTGTGTTAAATTTCATGGTTTAGATAGGGCCTCAATTAAAGATCACTATCTATTGCCATCAATGGAACACATTTTATTGTTGGTTGTTGGTTTAGAGAGGTTTTCTTTGTTGGATGGATATAGTGGCTAAAATCAGATTTTGGTCAAGGAAGAGGACCAGTTTAAGATAACCTTCACAACCAAGTGGGGGACATTTACATATAGAAAGATTCCATTTAGTTTATCTAATGTTGGATCAACCTTTTAGAGAGCCATGGATATGGTATTTCAAGGCCTTATTAATAAGTTTTTTCTTGTTTATTTGGATGATATAAAAATGTTTTAAAAGAGTGCAAGTGATCACATGGTTCATCTCAATCAAGTGTTTGAAAGGTGTAGGCAATTTGGGGTATCTCTAAATTCTAAAAAGTGTGTCTTATCAGTTCATGAAGGTAAGCTCCTTGGAAATGTGGTTTCAAAGTATTGTTTAAGCATAGATTCTGAAAGGGTAGACTCCATTCTTGCACTCTCCTAGCCTAAGCACAAAAAGTCTTTGCAAAGCTTCTTAGGGAAAATCAATTTCATAAAGAGATATATCTCAAATTTTGCCATTTTAGCCAAGCCATTTACAGCCATGTTAACTAAGAATCAGAGCTTAAACTCATCTAAAGAAGGAATAAAGAGTTTTGAGGATATTAATAATGCCATAGCTAGTGCTCCTACACTTATAAATCTAGATTTCATAAAATATTTCATTTTATATACATATGCTAGCATAGACACCATTTTAGGCATTCTTATGCAATAGAATCATGAGGCTTTGGAGCAACCAATAGACTTCTTCAGTCAAGGCTTTGAAGATCATGAAACAAGGTATTCTTTTGTTGAAAAACATGTACTTTTAGTTATAAGGTCTCTTAAAAATTTTAGATACTTGTTGTCTAACAATAAAATACACCTAATTGTTACTCATCCAAGCATCAAGGAGTTCCTTTTGAACAAAGATATAAATGAGAAGAGGTCCAATTGGATAACCAAGGTAATGGAGTATGATGTGGAAATTAAGGTCACAAATTTGATTAGAGGCAAAGGACTTTGTGAGTATCTAGCTCAAGACTTGCAAGAGACTAATGAGATTGTTTTGGTGTCAAATGATGAAGAGGTTGTAGCTTGTCATACCTCAACTTTAATCTAGTCTCATGACTTGGTAAGATATCTCCAATATTTTATTTATCCATATCATCTAAGTGAGTCAAAAATAAGATATTTTAGGTTGTAATCAACTCCATTTTTTATTATTGATGGTGTTTTGTTCAAGAAAGACATCAATGGCATGCTACTAAGATGTATAGAGCCAAGCCAAAATCATAGATTTCTTAAAGAATTCCATGATGGACATGCTGGAGGACATTTTTTCATAAGAAATAAAACCCTTAATATCATGAGAGGTGGGTAATATTGACCTATTATATTTGGAGATTGCCATGTTTGGGTTAGGAAGTATGAATAATGTGCTATGTTTGTAGAAAAAGTGAAACTTGTAGCCTTACCTCTTTAACCAATTATGGTGGATCAGACCTATGTCCATTGGGGATTATAGTTCATTTGTCTCATAAATCCTCCTTCAAGTTGATGACATAAATGGATTCTAACTACTATAGATTACTTCACACATTGGACAGAATTAGTGGCATTGAAAGAAGAAAACAAAACCAATGTTCTAGATTTCTATGAAGGTTTATTTACTATATTTGGAGTTCTTTAAACTATTATTTTTGATAATTCAATGGCCTTGGTGGGAACTAGGATCAGCCAATGGGCTTTCCAACATGTAATTTATCTAAACACTTCATCAAACTATTATCCACAAGGCAATGGCCTTGCTGAATCTATGAATAAGAACCTATTGAAGATCAAAGGACTATTGAAGACAATCAAAGGTCATATAATCTCAATTTGGAGTTATTTCTATAGGATGATAGGATCACCTACAAAAGATCAATAGCCAACTCTCTATACAAGATGGTATATGGTAAGGAAGTAGGGTTACCCATTTCTCTTGAGTTTTATGTTTTATAACTAATGAATCAACTTGAGTTATTGGAGAATGAGCTCATGGAGATTAGGTATATTGAGCTTATAGTGTTGTAAGATATAAGAAATCAATCCATGTTGGCCATGGAAATTCATCAAGAACAAGTGAAGAGAGCTTTTGACAAGGGAGATTTTTATCAAAGTTTCAAATAAGGAAATTTGGTCCTCAAGTGGGATGAGGATAGAGCTAAAATAGGAAGGCACACAAAGTTGGATTTCCTTTGGAGTGGCCCATACACAACTCTAGTTTAAAACCCCACAATGCCTTTCACCTTGTAAAAATGGATGGTGAGGTTCTTCCAATCCTAGTCAATGGGATACATTTAAAACATTTCTACTGAAGAGCTATGTTCTTTGTGCATGGTTTATTTTTTTGTTTTCCTCCAAGTCCTATTAAATCACATTAGTTTAGTTATATTTTGTCCCAAATAAGTGATTTTTTGCAAATTTGCTTTGTTTAGTTAGTTTTCTTATTTTGTGTGTTTTCCTTCTTATTTTGGAGGATGAAGGTTGTCTCATGCTAGGTTAAACAGAGAATTTGTAGTCATGGATCAAGTTTGTCATTACTATGTGAGTCCAAGAGCCATGTAAATAGTCCAGTTATTAATCATAGCATGCATACTTCCTAGTTGAGTTGCCACAATGTTAGCAATTTTGGCCTATCAAGGCCAAATTGCTACCCCTATTATCTTAAACTTTCATTGGAATGGTAAAATTTCCCCTTGTAGCAGGTTAGTTATGGTCATGTTAATCCAAAGCCCAAAGTAAGAAGTGGAGAACCTAATTAATCAAAAGTACAAGTTTATTTTCTTTTGGGACTCTTTTTCACCAAGTGTTCATTCTTTTATTTTATTTTTGGGGTTTTTTCTAAGTACTGAGAATTATTTTAGACATTTTTTCCAAATTAATTTTCTTGAAGGATATATTTTCAAAGGGATTGTTTCAAACATTTTGTCTAAAATAACTTTTATGAAGGGTAATTTAATTTTTTTGAATGGTCCAGTTAGAAAATTTTGAAGGAATTGGTCTTTCTAAAATTCCTGAAGGTATTTTTCCTAAAGAAATGGTCCTTTCTAACAATTTGAAGTGCACTCTTCTTAGTATAAGAAGGTACTTTCCTTTTGGGAAGACCATTTTCTAAGAGGTCAAACGGTTCTTTTCAAAAAGGAAAAGGTTATTTCAAGAAATCCAAAGGGTGATTTCCTTTTGAAAAGGGGTAATTTAAAGGTTATAGAAGGGAAATTTAAATAACCAAGGGACCATTTACATTTTTCCAAAAGGACATTTCAAACAAGCCATGAGGACTTTACAAAAATTTCAAAGGAATTCTTTCAGAAAGATTGGCTAAATGATTTCTACTGGAGAAATTCCAAAGCCAGAAGGTTCTTTTCTAAAACTCTAAAGGGTACATTTCATGAGGAAATGATCCATTTCAAAGAGTTGAAGGGTTCTTTCCTTTTTAAAAGGGAATTTTCAATAAATTTGAAGGGTATTTTCAGGAAATCTGAAGGGTGTTTTTGGCAAAGTGGCCCAAAATAGAGCTCCTAAAGACATGATTTCCTCCAGACGTTTTGTCCAAAGAATAGTTCAAGGTAGAAAGTCTATGAAAAATATCAAAAGAAAAGTACAAAGAGAAAAGTCATGGACAAATTATCCACAGGAAAGGCCTAAGAAAAAATCCTAAAGAAACAAAACTCTAAAAGAAATAGAAAGAAGAAAAAATCCAAAGAAAAGTTTTGAAGATGTTTTTCCATGGAAAATTAGTTAAACAAATAGGACAAAAGAATTTTAGACTAAATAATAGCTTGAAGGAATACATGTAGAAATGAAGAGTCTAAGAGAAAAAGGCCAAGGAACTTCAAGGAGCTAACATGGAGTTTCAAATGCTGTATATCTAATCTTAACATAGAATTTTATGCATGCTTTAGTTTTCAAATCCATTTTTCATGTAAGTGGAGGCCATTGGAGTTTATTGATCTTGAGTTTGTGTTGAATTTTTGTCAAAGTGTCACATATATTGTAAATTAAAGGATTTCAACACTTCCAACTTGTTCAAACTGAAGTTCTTTACCTAAGTATTGGCATAGCATCATCTCATATAGGATGGTGTTACTTGGAGTTGACTAGACAAGGCTTATCATGCATCTTCCTTGTTTTCCATGCAAAGAAAGACTTTATTTTGTTTCAACTCAACTTCCAAACATATAAAGTGGAGTTACTATTTGAATATTTGGCATAGCTTTCCATGTATAAAGTAGATTAGTTCAGGATGGGCCCACCATCATTTTCCAATGCCAAAGATATTTTTCATGCAAGACATAAGAAAAAAGTATATTTTTAAAGGTTTTTAATCTTTTGATAGCTCAAGTTAGACTTGTGTGATGTGGGAGTTAATCTCCTACCCAATTTTCAATGCCATGTTCTTGGATTTTGTACGCTTTTACTATATGAGTTAGTTTTTCAACCATCAATTAGGATCCCTCTCTTAAAAAAAAATAGACTCTATCAAGATTATGTTTTGTAACCTTTTCAGATAAATAGGACTATTTTTAGATTTTAGGGTGCTGGTATAATGTATTTATGTCACTTACTTCCATATGTGATAGAATTTTCTTCCATTTCAAGTCTTGATTCTTACCTAGTTATTAGTTGATCAGATTATGTAGGTCACGTTCTATGTTTGATGTATTTTGGTTGAAGTTAAAATGGATATTAGTCATTTTTTAGTGCCTTGAATCAAGCCTATTCCATTATTTTCCTCAATTTTTGATAACCAAATAAAAACCTTTTCATGAAATAATAATGCATAGGAGTCAATTAGAGTTGAAGATTTAGTCTTTTCTTGTCTAATCAGTGTTTTAGAAGCTCAAATTGAGTGGACAAACCAAAATATAGGTGTTTCACCATATTTAAATAGGATTTCCATTAAATTTTATTTCTTACCTTTTCCCTCTTCCCTTTTCCTTGGTAGTTTGTAACTAGAGCAAGAATCCTAATTGATACACCCAAGGGAGCTAGCCCTTAGAATCTAGAGATTCAATCCAATCCACTAGTTAGGCCACCCACAACCTAGGATTGTTTCCATGTTTTAGAAGACTATGAAGGCCTAAAAATACCTTCACAAGGGTGTGGGTCTGATTGTCAATAGTTACCATATAAAAATATCCATTATAGAAATAAATGCAGGAAAATCATGCAAAATGAGTAAATAACTATATAAGTACACATCAATATGAAGTAAAATAAATCATATGAACATCATGTGTGTGTGTGTGTGTGTGTGTGTGTGTGTGCACGTGCATGCGCGCGCGTGTGTGTAATTGGTATCAATTTCATAAAAATAAAAACATCATTCATACATTGGGGGCATATCTCTAGGTATATACTAATCATCATTGTATATGTGAATATACCTAACATCACTGAGTGTAGAGGCACATACATACTACCTAATCTATCATGGATCGATCAACTGCATCTAGACCTAGTTATACCGACATGGAAAAATGTCTCCCATGCTAAAAGTCTCAAATATGTACATTCTTATACACAAAAAGAGATAAAAAATGTGTTATCCATTATATCCAAAAAATTAAATATGGGTTTTACAAAAAAAATTAATAAATACAAAGGGACAATATCATTAGACACTATCATTAACACAAGACACCAATGTTGAATTGTAGCATCCAAATTTAAACACTACCATCAAGGTACTAGTGATACTATCCAAAACATTGATAGTAGTATTTTTCATCCTACTAAAAACCAAAAAAAATGATAATTTAAGTAACAATTCAAAACTTCAAAAGTAACACTTATATCACAATGTAAAAATACTTACCAATACATCACACTCCTAGCTAACTAGGGATGCATAGAGCTTATCAAATCATATTGGTCATGGGGATATGCCATGTGGCATTATATATTTCTACTCATAGCTCAAATTTTCAAAAGGTTCAAGATGTAATTGAATTGAACTTTATGTTCAAAATTCCTAATATTGAACTTCTATAAGAACTTAAAACACACATGTCTTGAGTATCAATTATCCAAATTCAATCCCATGAGTTACATTGGGATCCAAGAAATGATCCCTTTCACATTATACTAATTTAGAAATATTTTAATATATACCAAAAATCACCTAATTTTTTTGCTCGCACACAAATTTTATTCTAAATTACACATGTTACCAAAATTATATTGCTTTCTTGTGGACCAACACTACTAGGGTAAAATTGGTTAATACCCAATAATATACATGGCATTATCACTTATTCCTTTTGTGATGAGGTGACTATTAGATTTTATTTCCCCACCTCTAAAGGGGGGATAGTCATGGGGTAATGTCAGAGAGACATGGATTCCACATATTCATAAATTTAGATTTAGTGGGGTCATAGTATGGGAACATGTCCTCAAAATGTATTTAGTATTCAATATATCTAGATTATAGTGGGGGCATATTTTAGAAACATGTCCTCTATATTTGTAAACAATTATCAAATTATCTAGATTATAGTGGGGGAATGTTACAAAAATGTGTACTATTATGCCATGTTAAAACTTTCCATATCTCCTTCACAACATATGATCTAGATACATATTTGGGTAAACATTTTATACATTGGTATTAACATTATACACATATTACATAGTAGTGGTGCTTATGATATATTAAAAGGCACAATCTACATAGATTATGTTATTCACATAAGATATGCCAAGGGGAATGAACAAGGGTTCACTATTTATATTTACTCACACATTGATCTATATTCCAAATTCACTAGATTATTATGGACTATTACTATATTATGGACTTTTATCACATTATGGACTAATACCTAAGATGGAATTCTAAAGATTATTATTTGAGCCTTATATATCTATAATAATTGGTAATATTTATATATTAGAGTGATTAAATCATCTAGTCTCACCAACTTATACATTCAAGTCATGTTGGTTGGTAAATGATTATCTCAATGGCCAAAATACCACTCTTTCTATTCTAGGTCCGGGGCATGATCACTTCCAAACTCTCCCTGCTCTAGATACAACACCACCAGGTTGAAACCTAGTTGACCTCTTGTGGTCTCACTCATCATCCTATATAGAATATGGATGAGGTTATAAGTCCCCATCTACTTATCTAATCTCCATATTAGAACCAATATTACAGTCCCTTTACTATGTAACATATACATAGGTGTATTTTTATTTATGATATTTTATTTTATTACTCATATATAAGTTATATATGTTTATCAATTTATAATAGGCTATGAATTGTATGTAATATTAAAAATTAAGTTTCAAATAAAGCTTAAACAAAGAGAAAGTGTGTTTTAAACACTAAGGTACATAATTTATTTTCCTTTAAAAAATTAATTTTAGTTGAATGCATTACTAGATTAAGGGGGGGAATGTAGATACCCAAATTTTGTAAAATCATAGTTTCATAGCATGTTTTCATTACTTTTCCATGTATAGGTATCTTGACTAAGGGTCTGATATCTAATGGTGTGCTCTCATATGGACCTCTTCAGTTCCATCTTATTTCACTTTTTTTATCTAACCCTTTGTGCTTGTATGTCATAAATTTACCTTTTTATAGATGTATTCTAAAGATCCTAACCTATGTTCTCTATTATATTTACGTTTTTAGCCTTTGGACATTTGACTATGTGTTAGACTCTTACATCGATGAAAGTGTCCAACTATGATGTAAGTGCCCACACTTACCTTTTGATCTTTTATATGTGATTTTCACTTTATGACTATATGTTTTTACCCTTATGTTTATTATATTATCATTTTTTTACACTCCACTATTTACTAATTCAAAATCAAGGATTCCTATATATAAAAGGCTATGGTCTAATTACACATCCCCATGTATTGATCAAGCAAATTTCTAATTATAAAATAATTTATATTTTGAGCTATAAAATTTCATCACATTAATAAATTGAATATATAAGGCATTTAAAAGTCTAAATTACTCTTGTGTTGCTAGTACCAATGGTTAAAATAGGATAAAGAGCACATAGTTTCATAATAAAAATTCCACACACATGCATAAGAAGGAGATCTATATGTGAGTCTAAGTCCCTCTTCAAAGTAGTGGCTATATAGGTAGAACTTAGAAACAATTGTTGTTGATAAGGTTAGCTTGAATGACATAGTAACCCATTGTTACCAAATTACATGAGGTCAAAGGTAAGGGGACTAGGGTTTTTATTATTGCATGGATCTCACCCACATGTGGACATATTATGAAGTACCAAACATGCACGTGTAATGACATAGCTTCAATAGAAATTTAGATATAATTATTCACATGCCTTGGATTGGACACTTATGTTAAAGATAGACACATGTGTTGACACAAATTTATATGATAAATTAAAGCACCCTAGGGGTAATAATAATTAAAACACAGACTAGGTAGATCCTAGAGCCTGATCACTATTTTGAAACTATTATAGATCATTGTCCTAATATAAAACAAAACATGAAATAAGATATTCTCTTCTATCCTTTGATTTCCTTGCACTTAATATATTTATTATATATGTGTAAATATTAAACTTGATATGTTTAGTATATATCACTAAATTTTGAATATTTTTAGATTCTATTCAAATAATTTTATTTACTTAAGTGTTTTTGTGTAAAAACACAACTAACACAAAACCCTCCTATAAGTATCTTAGTTTTAGATGAATTATCACTATAAAATTTTGAATTATATATTGAATTGGTAATATTTATATATCCAAAAAATACTTACCATTAATTTTTATCTTTACCTTTGATCTTTTTTTGTTAGACTACATAATTTTAAGCAATGATAGTCATTAAATTCATAACTAGATATTTAAAATCAGTGTACTAACCAACCATAGTTTCTATTTTGTTTAGAGTTATGTTATTCTAATATTATTCCTTTTCTAATTTTATTTCATAATTATCCTTTTTCAAATATATATTACAATATTTTTTTTTGAGTTGAGGAGATATCATGCTAAGGACCATATCATAACTACATCTCTTGTTTTTAGTTGGTCTACATCTTGATGAAGTTGGGGTTTTCTATTATATATATATACATATATATATATATATATATATATATATATATATATATATATATATATATATATATATATATATATATATATATATACATATATATATATATATACATATATATATATATACATATATATATATATACATATATATATATATATACATATATATATATATATATATATACATATACATACATATATATATATATATATATATATATATACATATACATATATATATATATATATATATATACACACACATATATATATATACATATATATATATATATACACACACACACACACACATATATATATATAGATATATATATATAGATATATATATATATAGATATATATATATATATATATACATATATATACATATATATATATATATATATATATATACTATATTATTTTAGTTTCCTTTATTTTAATTTATTATAGATCTATTTTTAAAATTAAAATAGATATTAAAATGAATTTTTCTCTCTTCTTGTCTTTACACTAAAAAATTAGTTAGTTTCCTTATTATTTATAGTCATACATTAGATTATTTTAAAAAATATATAATTACATTAAAACCATAAATATATATCATAAAAAAAATTAAAAACACTTACATATTCAACAACAATCAATTTTTAGTTTAAAACAAGCACATTAACAAGTAAAAAACTCTAGCCAAACCTAGGAGAATAAAAGGTGTTATCTTGATATTGATTTTAAATATTTGAATAAATTAAAAATGATGTTTTTATTTTATAAAATAATAAAATTATAATTTATATATTCATTTCCATTTGATATAAATCATTATAACTTAGTGTACATTCATCTAGAAACACCCAAAACTAGTTCTAAATTGTAAATGCAAAAGAATATTTAGATACATGGTAGTATTTATACTTAGGATATAGATCTAATTTTTTATTCAATTAAATATTAGTTTTCCTAAAAATACAAAAGTAAATTTTCCTAGTTTGCATGTAGAAAAACTAGAAACCAACACTTGCATTGTTAGCCTAATTATTCTTTATAGTATTGCAAGCACTAAAAATTAAACTAAAAAATATAAAAAGAATCATTATTTCATTTATTTAAAACTATTCATTGTTATTTTATTTTATTAATTTACTTTTATAAAGTATTTATCTTTCTTTTTAGTTAAAAAATTACAAAAATAAAAAATAAATCAACAATCAATGCCTTGTCCAAAATGAGCACAAGCATTCCAAAACCTTACTTCTCATAAAATTGAAAGTATTACCACATACCATACTAAAAAAATATCTTTTTATTACACATTGATACACCTAGACTCTTATATGACACTCCCTAAGCATCCAAACCTCCATATAGGAGGTCTTTTTCTTAGAGTTAGAGCACCAAGTCCTACTATCAACACCCAATGATGTATCAATGTCAAGATTAGAATTAAAATTTTAATTTACACACTTTTCCCCAATATCATTTTCAACAATCTCAATGACCTAGAGTAGAAAGAGTAGATATTATATCCAATTATCATCATCCTTACCCAAAACTAAGGCCATCAATATAACATAATCTGTGCTTAGATTCTCATCTACATCCCCTTTATTTTCCTTAGGTCTAAACTCATCATATATCATTCACATTTGTGTATGACATTGATAGAACAAGTCAACCCAGTTGAGTTGATCATATTCTCTATGTTATTCATCCTGATTATTATCATTTTACCATTATTATCTTTTGTTAGGAGATTCTCCTCATCATCACCAATAGTGAGTGACCTTAGAGTTCTATTTATTCTTACTTTGATGCTCTTAATAATTAATTTGATAAAACAAAAATATTTTGGTTCCATCATGAGAATCCCTTAATACTCATCATTACAAATCTAATTCCACTAAAAAATCAACCCAATCTTTATTTCTTAGTAATCCATCCATTACATCATCAATCTCAACCATACCTCAATAAATCAAGTGCAACATTTATTTTGTGTTATCTTCATGCATACAATAACTAAATTAATATGGGGAGCATACTAACTTATAGGTGAATCAATAAACTAGTGTTACAAAAAGAATATGGAGATGGGTCTTGAATCCATTTCCACAACATGGGATTATTTTTTTCTCTATTTAGGGCAAGGTAGTTACCACATATTTATTTTGATTAGAATTTGACACATTTTAATAATTTGAATCAAGGAAAGATATCGATGACTATGTTTTGGGAGAATTTCAGAAAATGTCTCAACTATGTTCCCCAATACAAAAAATATGAACATTTATAGATTTAGAAGTTTATCATAGATTGAGGCTAGATATTGGCTGTGAAAAGGATGTGCATGGGCCTACTTTCATGGATCAAATCTTTGAAAAAGTTGTCAAATAAGATCATAAGCATAGATATCTTGTTGATGTAAGAGATAGGTATCAAAATATGTTTAGTGGCATAAATATTTATTTTGAAAATAATAATTGGAAGCATAGCGGGTTTTTAATAGATAAATTTAATAACAATAATCCTATGTTCAAAAATAATTTAAGGCCAAGGAAACTAAGAAATGTTTTTAGATATGGAAATAAATTAACTTTCATGAAATAAAAGGACTATGAGGGGGATGTTTTATGTGTGTACATGATAATTAGATAAAATAATGCATTTATTATAAATTTAAGATTAAATTAAATAATACTTCCTTATCATATTCTCAGTAGGGAACTTACTAATCCACATGGTAGTTCATAATAGTCAAGGTGAGTTTTAGTTATCATCAATATAATTAACAAGTACTTTGTTTGGGAATTTTATTTCTATTTTGATAGATACTAGAGTTGTTGCATGTTTATTTTCTCCTAAATTTATGAATAAAATCCCTATAAAATATAGGAATATGGTAATTTCAAGGATGATGTAGTATGGGAATAAATATAAGGTCAAAGTAGATAAATAACTAATAGAATCAGAGGTGAAATTACCTTATTTCACCACTATATTATAATTATTTTCAACTCTTATTGGATCATATGATGTGATATTATGAGTGAATTGGATTTGTAAGAAAAATGCTTTCAAGATGAGGTATGGACACTATGAATTAATAACTCTACATTTTGGGTTAACAAATACACCTATCAAATTCATGAATCTTATAAATAGTGTGTTTAGAGATTATTTAGATCATTTCATGCTCATTTTCTTATAATATATTTTTATATATTCTAAATATGAAGAAAAACACTTGAAACACTTGCAACTAGTTTGAAATGTGTGAAAAAACATAAGCTCTATAAAAAACTATCTAGGTGTGATTTTATTTTTAAATAATGTGAAATATTTAGGGAATATAATTTTATCTAAAGGGATATTTTTGGATCCAACAAAGATAAAAGCCATATTATAATGGCTAGCACTAAAAAATGTTAGTGAGGCTCATAATTTTATGGGTTTAGTAGGGTATTATAGAAATTTTGTACCTAAAATTTCCAAGATAGCTAATCCCATCACCTCTTTTCAATAGAAATATAATAATATCTTGTGGAGTGATATGTGTAAAGAAGCCTTTTAGATAGTAAAGTAGGGTCTTACATCTACACAGGTGTTATGTGTTCCAAATCTGAATGGATATTTTTTTATGGTAAGAAATGCTTATGGGGATGGTCTAGGTAGAGTATTTATACAATAAGTCTCAATAGTGGCATATGGATCAACAAAAATAAATCCTTATGAAGATAAATATGATACACATGATTTAGAATTAGTTGACATAATGCATGCCATATAGGTTTTGAGAAATTAACTTTTGGGGAATCTTTTTTAACTCAATATTGACAATATGGGACGCAAATATATCTTCACTTTGCCAAATTTGAAAGTTGGGAAAAGGTAATGGACTTTGATTTTTGTCAAACTCTAACTATGACATTAGATGTATAAAATGAAAAGAGAACATATTTTTATATTCTCTTAGTATTAGAAGGTACATAATAGCTATTTATACTATTATAATTACCTTTATAGATCATGTTCTTAAATTATATCCAAAATACAAGCTATATGAACAAGTTATAAAAACCCTAGTAGAAAATCCCCAAAATAGTAGATATGAAGGATTACATTTCAATAAAGATGGAATCCTAAGGCTTAATGGGATAAATTATTCTCTAAATAAAGAGAACTTGAGATTCACCTTGTTTATGGAGTTTCATAATGCTCCTTATTTTAGTCATCCAAGAGTGACCAATATAATGGAATATTTGAAACCATTGTATTTTTTGGAATGAATTAATAAGGATATAACTTATTTTATGTTAAGATGTATTAAATGTAAATGACTTAAATCAAAATATGTCCATCATGTGGGCTTATTATATCCTTATGACATTACAAAATGGAAGTGGCAAGTCACTAGGATTGACTTTATCCAAGGACTACCCATGTCAAGAAACATGCATGATATGTTATTGGTTATAGTTGAAAAACTAACTAAGGTGGCACATTTTATACTAAGAAATCTGATAGATGATGTAGTAGTTTTTTAAAAGAGGTTTATGTAGGAAATCTATAGTTTGAAAGGATTTATGGATAAAATCATTTCTAATACATAAGCTAGTTTGACCTCTAGATTTTTGTAAACTCTTATGCATCTTTGGGAATACCACTAAAATTTAGTACAACATATCATCCTAAAACAAATGGGAAAATATAAAGAGTGAATTATGTTTTATAATACATTTTGAAGATGTATTTCATAGACCATAAATACAAATGGGAATAATATCTTACATTACTTGAGTTTGCATACAATATTTATTTAAATTTTAATTTTAAAATGACACCTTTTGAGGATCTATATGGAATAAAGTATATAAAACCTATCAACTATGATAGATTATATATTGAGTAGTTTTTGGGCCTAAAATGGTTTCTAAAGTGGAATAACATGTGAGTATAATTAGTAAAATATTAGTTGAAGCCAATGATAGGCATAAAAGTTATGTTGATTTTAAAATAAAAACAAATCATTTATCAATTAGAGGTAAAATTTTTATACATGTTAGACCATAAAAGAGATCTATTAAATTTGTAAAATTATCTAAATTATCACCTAGGTATATAATATTTTATGAGGTATATAATATTTTTGAGGTTATAATAAGTGATTAAATCTATTGCATACATACTTAATTTTACACTAGCACTTGATCAAATTCATAATGTTTTTCATGTATCTTATTTTAGTAAATATGTGGTTGATCATTCACATTTAAATGATTGGTATTATTTATAGGTTCTATATCAAAGAGTGGTAACATTAAAACCTCTCAAGATACTTCAAACATGAAATCTCAACTTGCATAATAGATAAGTTGTTCAATGCAAGGTCTAGTAGGACAACTATTATGAAGATAGTGTCATTTGAAAGGATTAGGAATAATTTCATAAGTTGTTTCCTTGTTTATTTTTTTGATTGATTGTGATGAAGTTATAACATTTTTAGACATGTTTAATTTATAATAACATCATTGGGATGATGAATTATTTAGGGGGATGTTATGTCATGTCCTTTCCTTAAAAAGCATATAATTATACTTATAGTTTATTTGAAATAATTAGATGTATTCTATTGTGATTATTTTATTTGGATTGCATATTTTTCCTTTGTGAATCTATATTAATAGTTTGCATGTACACACACCACCCCACACACACACACACATATTTAGTATAAGATTTATGGTTAGTGGTTAAATTTTATGAATTATGGCATGGATATTAAAATAGTAGTTATATCATTTATTGTTATTTGATTTTCCAACTATATTGATATAAATAGAATAAATACATTCTCCTTATCTATGGTGTATGTGGGATTATTTTCAACCTCATATAATAGTATTTAAGGAAGATTAATAGGGGATGGGGTCACAAATTTTGATATCTAAAAATACATAGCTTTCTAAGAACTATCCTACACACACAAACACATAGGGTTGCATGATCTTGATTATTTGGATTTAAATTAAATTATACATTAGATATATATATGAGTTAATTCAGTATGACTAATGTATATTTTTTCATGATAATAATATATATTAATTGGTACCACAATTTTTTTCAACCATATTGGCTTGGTGAATATTCGATTTATTATATTTTAACATCTAGAATTAAAAGAACTTGTCAAATATTACGGTTGTATTGTTTCTTTGTACCCTTATAAACTATTATGGTAGTTCTCTTATATATGTTTTTGAATATGTGATTAATATGTCTCATAGATATATTTTTCATTTAGTGTCATGATCATGACCTATATTGTATACACCCTTACTATGAATCTATGAACACTTATATTACAGTGAGATTGTATTCTATATGGGGGTTTAATTTTTTAATGAGGATACAAATGTTTTTGGTAGGAATTTTATATTTATGGTGATTATTATAACCATTTTGAAACTATGATATGGTCACAATAATGTTTATAGGCCTCAATCAAGTTAAAATACTTGATAAATTAAAAAAAAAGATCAAGAGGGTTATGATTAGTGTTTCAATTGGCATGCAAGTCAATAATTTGTTTATTGGATAAGAAGTTTTGTAAAAATAAATGAGAGTGGAATTATATGACTAAGTCTTCAAAATTCTCTCCAAGCCCACTTTTGGGGCATCATTATAATCTTACAAGGGAAATTAGTGGCCATAAACAAAGGATAACTCACAAAATAGATACTCCTTCTAACAAGGGTTTTTCAAAATGAAAAATAAAGGAGAAAATGGGGAGAATAAATATAGATAATGGAAAAGATAAATGGAGGATAAAAGAGTGCATGAATGGATTTGGACACATAACATTTTAAGGGAATTTTTTTGGGAAATCATTGTTACACACGTACCTAGAAATTTAAGATTCATTTTTATTTGTAAAGGTAACACTCTTAAGCTGGGTAGATCTAGAATACTATAAAATGTTTTAAATATTTGTGCAACCTATTCTCTTTATATAGGGTTTTATTATGTATTTAAGTTATATTTGTTTATATGGTTGTAAAAAACTCACCACATAGTTGTTTTAATTTTTGTTTGAAGCATTCCCTATTTTTAAATGAGTTTCAACATACTTGTAGTTGTAGCTGAATAGTTGAATGTTGGTGTAACCCTAACAAATAAATTACATCAACTATAATTTATATAACCAAAACTTTTCCTAGACAAATATCAATTTGTGAGAATTATATAATGGTCTAGAAGAAGCCCTAGGTGACCATTTTTGGATACATAATGGTTTTACCTTACAATGATTAGAGATAAATAGGAAAAATTTCCAAAGTTTATTATTTTACATATACTGACACTTTTAATAGTTATTATAAATAAATTATGTATTATATTATGGCCCTAGCATAAACATTTTAATTTTTTATAAAACACTCACAATGTATATATGTATAATAAATCCATTTTATATTTGGTGATTATTACAAATAGTCTTGGGAATGATAATTATGTTGAATGATTCATATTAGTTTGTGACAACTTTAGCATGTGAAATTGTTAATCTTGTCTATAACATATGGTTTGTGTGGTTTTTTACCCCAAATTAGTGGTTGTATTTTATTATCCATAGTGCTTGGTTGTAGCATATAATTTTTTTAAGTTTTGTAATCCAATCTGGTTGTATTTTATTTTTATAGTGCTTAGATGTAACATATTTTTTTTAATAATATAATTCCCTAATTTGGTGGTTGTACTTAATTGTTCATAGTGACTACTTGTAGCATATCATTTTTCTAGTTTTGTGCCCTAATTCGGTTGCTATATTTTATTGTTTATGGTGCTTGGTTATAGCATGATTTTATGATAATTTGAACCCCAATTATTTGGATGTATATTAGTTTTTGTCATAACTAGATATATTATGTTGTTATGAGGTTTTGTATTTAATTTATAGGTTGAAAGTTATTGATAAATATGACATAATTTTCAAATGATAAACACAAAATTAAATTGAAAAAAATATTACTATGCTAACATAATTTTCACATATGATACATTATTCAATGATTACTCATACTTTTATTTTGATATGGGTGAATTCTGGGATCTATACCCTCACATCAAAATGGGGGCATTTCAGTGAGGTTTTCATACATGAGATAAGCCTTTTCAAGAGAAAAAAATAGTTTTCGTATTTAATATAAATTTAAAAGTTAATAAATGGTTTAAAATTTAATCATTGGCACATATTATGAGGGCATATTCCATGTACATGTACTCATATTTCAAATTCAAAGAAAAAATACACACAATTTTGAAGGCATGATATAGTTGTATGTAAAAGTTTCAAATAAATTATACATTTGGAATCTACATATAGTTACAATGGGGTCATGATACAAATTCATGCACACTATGCTATTTTTTTTCAAATTTTCAAAATATTATTTGATAAGTTGTGGACATGGCAGGATCATGGATGTACTCCATTTTATATTGATCTTGCATTCAAGAAAAAAAATGTAATTGAATATGTTGATGTGGGTTTTATGCACACTATGGAACCTTATGAGGTAGCCTCTAACTTCTTAGGATTATTAAAGAAATATTTACTCCAAAGAAAAATTTGTGGGGTATTGGGTTTTATAAACAAACTAGTGGTGGAATAGTGGTGATCAGATTAGTTATTTACCTCAAATGGTTTTGATATGACATTAGTATAGACCTAATTGATATGGGTAGATTGATGATGAGTCTAAATTAAAGTGGTAAGGATCAAAATAATCTCAAAAAATGAAGGGTATGTAAGATAAGAAGGTATGTGAATAAGACAAGATGAAACTCTTCTAAGTTGGATCTTCAACTAGGGGTTGGACTAACAATCATGAATCAATACTTGTTGTAAGTTACTATTAGCACATATATAGTTAAACATAATTAATATTCCAATGGAACAAGAAGATAATGAAATTTAATACACATAATCAAAGGTCTCTACATTTGTGAGATTTTAATGGAACATATACAAAGGGAGATTAATATTATTACACAAAAGCATTAATATTAGCTATTACATAATTGTATCAAAATAAAATTATTGCAAAACCAAAATAATAAGATACTAGATTGATAAAACTTATTTTAAAACTAAAAATACTAGAGAAGAATAAGATTCTCACATAAAGACCAATTGTAGAACAATCCTCAGAATTTCTTATTAATCTTAATAGTAAAAATTATCTTCCCTTTGGGATCAAGAGGATACATACATACATACATACATACATACATACATACATACATACATATATATATATATATATATATATATATATATATACACACACACACATATATATATACATACATATATATATATATATATATATATATATATATATATATATATATATATAGGCTTGGGGAGGGGATGCCTCATCCTCAAAGTGAATTCTAAATTTATAATTCCAATTAGATAACCATGTGTCAAAAATTCATGCATAACATATATATATATATAAGGTGGAGGTGATGTGGCATTGTTGGGAGAGGAAAATAGTTGTATGATAGTTATTGAAACTGAAGTAGTCATTGTGGTCCCTTGATGAATAAAAACTACCTATATTAGAGTATTCATTAATGAATATAATTATGGAATTTATGCTGACATGATAGTAATTTTAGTTTATTGTGTGCTTAGTACTGACCTAGGAACCTCCTTTGTAGCTTTGAATTTCTTAAACAATGCATATGTAGTTTCAAAATATTTATGGATAATGAAAAAATTGAGCATGGAAGGACTAAATATTTTTATATCTTCACTCATCAACCTTATTTTCTTTATTTTCAAGACCTTGAATCTTAATCCAAGGTATTTAACCTTAGTCACTCTATTTTTCAAAAAAATTATTAGTTACATAATTTCTTCATTAGTCTTATAAATAATTCCCTCAAATTATTAAATACATTTTTATCTTACTTAATAAGTGATTCAAAATTAAGTTTGTTTAATAATTACCCAATGGATGTTATCACATATGTGACCCTCATATCCTTTAATGTCTCCAAGGCCTTACTTTATTGGCTTGAAAACTACCCTATCAAGGCTTACATTTGTGCATGCCAATTAAAGGCACCGTCCCTATTCAAAATCACACAACTCAAAGAATATGTATCATCCTAGGTATACATTAGGTTTAGGTGATTGTATGCACTATTTTTCATGCTCTAAACTAAGAAGTTTAGTCTCATTTCAAATATTTTAATTGATTTCATAGTTTTATCACCTTTACCCTTTTAGGTTGGGACTCACCCCTAGAGACTTGTATTGTATTCAAAATGTTGTACAACCTTGTGGATGAATTTTTGACATTGTCAACAATTTCATAGGAATCATGAATGATTTGTCTGTGTAGAATCCTCTATTGTGATTATTATTGGATTTTATATGTTTATTTCATGGCCTCATTAGTTAAATCCATGAAAGAGAAAATATATTATACATATTTTATGATGTTATTTGGATTCCTTTTAGTATTCTTGGCCAAGATAAATATGTTTTCCCTTTATTATAGTACTATATCATACCTTGTGTTAATGTTCACCCCTTTCCTTTTCCTCATTCTATAAATTATACCACCTTGCTTATCAAAATAGGTGGAGACTATGGGTAACTCTATGATGACCAAATTTTGTCTATGATTTATCTGATTATATAAATTTTTAACCCATTTTGGTAATAATGGGTTCCCTTATTCTTTAGGATGGTTGGGTTTTGTAGAAGTAGGGGATGGTGTAATTATTGGAGGTGGAGTAATCATTAGAGGTGCCATTAAGGAATTTATTTAGATGGGGAATTGAAGGGGTGGATTAAAGTTACTTTATCATATTGATACTTCCCTTTGAGGGGTGAATTCTACCACATATTATGTTTGGCCTGAGGTTTTCCAAATTATCATTATGGAAAATTATGTGGGTGTAGATTCTAGAAATGTTGTCTCTAATTGATCTGAATATTTTTGAAGGATAGGTGGCCTTGGAGGATTGAAAATGTTACTAAATTATCAAAATAGACCCTATTTTTTGGATACATTATATGGTTTAGAGTATAAATAATGGAATAAATAATAGAAATAGAAATGGTTGGCCTAGGACTAGTAGATTATATATTAACAACTTAATTATCTACAATAGTAAGGGAATAGTTAAGTGAATAAACTACCTTATTATGCTCTCACTTTCTTCCTCAGTAAAAATCTACTGGTCAAGTGCTTCAGTTGGATTTTATTCTCCTATCAAACTTTCAAAGCTTATGGATCTTTCCCTTTCTAGATCTACCTCTTCTTTTGTTTCATCCTAAACTCTTGATTCACTTAAATATTGTTGTGGTCCCTTCATAATTTCTAAATTTTCTTCATCATTTATGGGATAATCAACTAGATAAACTAAATGTCCATGATCTTCATCATCCATTTACTCATTAATAGATCCTCCTAAGGAAGCTAGACCTAATGATGGTCTTTCTTCCAATTATTGAATTTTGAAGGAGGTTGGGAGAACTCTATATTTTCACTAGTGAAAAATGGTATCAAGAATAGGAGGTGAAGGGGAAGATGAAATTAATAAAAGGGACACATTATTAGGAGGTACTAATATGGATGGTGATGGGATGAGTGGTGTAAGACCAATGGTAAAGGTAAGAGTGGATAGAGAGGAGACCAATATGGTATGGAATACTTGAGGATATGTCCCCTCACTCGTGGTAATGGGTGGAGATGGACTAGGGTAAGGAGGATGAGAAATAACTTTGTAAAAAATTAGGGAGACTTACTTATGTGATCAAAGTAAGTGGAACCAGAGGTACCAAAGAGAATGTGCTTGTTATTTATTTAGAGTAGGTGAATTCCTCAAAACTATAGTTATTGTCACCAAATTGGTAGAAATTAGATGAGTGGAGATTGGTTGAGGACCAAGGATACCTTTGGGAATATCCTTCTTAATCTAGAGGTTCTCCTTCCTTTTACTATTAGGCTCTCCTTCTGATAGATTACTATCTTAATATATGGTAAAGGGAGGTTTATCTTATTTGGTTAGGTATTTTGGCTATTGTTTAGGCCATTAATGAATCCATGATCTTTATACTTCATTTATCATTTCATTTTCCAATTATTTAGTGATTTCTAGGCCATATTAGATGGATTAAGAAATGATAATTGACATTTCATTATCTTTCATATGGGTCTAGACCTCAAAACCATCTTAAACATTCAAAAATATGGCATCATGATCATATCCCTAGTGAAAAATATCTAATGGTGACCCTTTTCACTCCTTGAGGAATTTAAGATAATTCCTAACTCTCTACATGGGGTTCCATTCTCTTTATTAAGCCACCTTAAAATTTTAATGAGCCTTGACCTTTCCCACTTGATTAAAGTGTACCCTTACTGTGAATTTAATATTCCTAATACTTAGGGCATTATTGTGGTAATTATTGTCTATTCCATCCACCCTTACTACTTAGAGCATTTTCACATATGGAGAGGGTTGTTTTTACAAAAAATAGTTGAGTTTAAACTCCTTGTAATAATTTTCATGATTTTAAGGTGAGTTCAAGATTAGGTATGTATGATTTATTAAGGTTCCTTGTAATATTGCTTCATTAAATGAGTCTTATAATCATAGTTGGAGTCATTATTTGTATTAAGCCTATTATATAGTCCATTTACATGATTATCAATGTATGGATGTGTGCAAAGGTATTGGATAACGTTTCTAATATTGTCAAGTCTTTTTTCATGTAAAAAAAACACCTAAAATACTCCTTAATGTCTAGTCTTATAATAAATCCTAATGTGTCATCTTAAGGTGATAATGTCCTAGTGAAGCCTAGTTGATAACTAGAAACATGAGATTTTCTCAAGCTTGAAGCTTCCGAAATGAGAGTCTATTTCACCTTATATTAATACCAATCTTTTTAATATTCATTTTATGAAGAGTAGTGTCAAGATAACCTCTTATAAACCTGTTTCACCATTTCCCACCTTAAAATAATGTCATAAACATAGAAAAAATGTATAAAAAGGTGATTTATAATTGATAAGGAGGTTAAAAGAAGAGCCTTGATAAGTATGATAAGTCATAAACACATAAAAAGGTCCTTAAAAAGTGTATTTAAGTATATAAAAGGTCAAGAGGTCATAATTAGGTCATTAAAGTCATTTAAAGAGAATTAAACAATCTAAGAGTATTAAAAGGGCCATAAATTTCAATAAAAACTCTTCCATAACCATGCCCATCTATACAAAAATATCAAAATTCATTGAACCTCTTATTTTCCCTCCATTCTTAACCTTTGTGGTAATCATTCTCCTAAGATGAGGAGAGTGCACTTGATAAAATTTAAACCATTTCTTAACCTTTAATCATAATTGTTATCAATCAAATTTTCACCCTAAGGAGGTTTACTATATCTTACTTCAATTTTTTATAACATGGAAACATCTATAAATTTATGTGTGACATATGGGAGAGATGAGTCTCTAGATTGAAGGGCTATTTCCCTTGCACAACACCTACAACTAAAAACTAATCTACTTGCTTTGAAAAAAAGGGATGGAAAGAGATTAAAACTAATCTAATAGAAGTTATGCATTAAGATTAACTCCACAATATTAGTTGAACTTTCACTATCAATGTGGTAATTCACAAAATTTATCCCAACACCCAAGGTTCTCCTAATAAAATTGTTTCAACATGAAGATAGAATGTAATGTGTTTCTCAAGTTAAATGAATGTAATGTCTCAGCATAGCTACTAATCATATTATTCACACTTAAAGAGATAAAACACAAATATTTACACATCATGTTACCTGATAAGAGTAATATTACTTACACAAATCATGTTTGAGTGAGATAAACACAAAAAGAGAAAACCATCACTTGCCATTCAACCATGAACTACTTCACACACTTAAACAATAATTTGAGAACTTAAAAATTAGATTTAAATATTTTGTTCAAAGGTAAAATTTGTATTAAATTTAGCAGGGCTTCACCATACCAAATGTGGATATCTTACAAAGCCAAAAGTAGTAACTCATATAGAGGAATGAGGAAGAGAGAGAGGGGTTTAGAAAATGGAGATTTCCAAGTGTTCATGTGAGGTTTAAAAAAAAGGAGTTATATGAAATTATAAATAGACTTACAAATCCATGTGTCTCTCCTCTTAAGATGCTCCATCCTCTAAGTGGCATAAGTGTTAGAATTTATCTTGACACCTTGATCATCTTCTTGAAAACTAGATAATCCATCCTCCAAGTGGCATAAGAGTTAGAATTCAGCTTGACACCTTAATCATCTTCTTGAAAACTATCTTTCCTTGCATAATAAGAGTGAAAATGGGATTATAAATCATAAATTCTCAATGAATTCATTCATACCTTATCATTTTACACCTTAACTTAATTTAGAAACTCATCTAGTCTAAAATTTTAGTAGCAACTATCATTCATATGCCTAGGTATCTTGAAACTCCATCTCACATGCCTAGCCTTGCCCAAGTAGTTCAAAACTTGAGTTCATAGTTTAAAATTAATTATTTATAAATGAAATGTACTAAAACACCTTATCAAACTTGAATCAATCCATTTTGGCTATAGAAATAACTCCCAAAACTCCATTTTGCTCCTCATGCTCTCATTAGGCATATTTTCCTTATAACCCTAAAAACCTATAAACCTCATCATGTAGGGTATTATATGGATTATAATGTTAAAATAATGGAATATTTTAGTACTTAATAATTATTTAAAACTCCATTCCATGTTTTAGGACCTAAGAGTGAGTGGAAGTGTGTTCTCTACCTTTATCTCTCTTCAATTAGGCTTTAATTAGGCATCCTTGACTATAAGCTTGATTTTCTACTCCAGATATATCCCACATGTCTGAAATCACCCAAAAACATTTGATTAAATTTACATAGCCTATCACCAACCTTGATGTCAAATTTGAGGCTCAAAAACCCTATGTAAATGTGATAACCATAAAATGGCCTTAAAACTTAGTCTCATTTTAGGCCTATGTATGCACCCTAAATTGGTCAATCAACCACACATATCATGTATTTTCATAGTCTTTTAATAGGATAATTTGACTAGAGAGTATGAAATTTATTCAAATTTATCCATGTCTTTCATTTTACTCATCTTGGTCTTATTTCATGCTTGAGTCACCTTTTTGTCTATTCCCAGTCATCTCGAGCCTTTCAAATGGTCATTCCACTTCCACCTCAACCAAGTCAAATTTCCCATGATTATTCCACCCCCCTAGGTCCCTAGACTATAGGAAAGGATTTTTTGGATTGGACTGCAATGGTGGACCCTAGGGTGTCCCATTTCTAGTGCTCCTATCCAAGGTCATTTTGAGCTTTAATGGTTAGTTTCCCTCACTTAATGAGTCCCAACCCCTTTCTTAGATTCATCCTTAAGTTTTCCAATGTTAGCCAAATTTGAATAAAAGATCCTAAATTTGAAATAAATAGTCTCCTATATAAAGGACTACAAAAGGCATTTTATATCTATCACTTACTACTTTGGCACATTAGATAAAAAAATTGGTCAATAATATGCATTTTATATCTATCACTTACTACTTTGGCACGTTAGATAATAAAAATTAGTCAATACTATAGCTTTTCTGCATCACACATAGACTTGCATGCTTGATCAAGGAAGGGCCTAGGAAAATTTTCATTCTTACATCTACCATATGTGTTGATTATTCATGTTCCCTAAGAGAGAACTATATTTGATTTGAGACCCTAGCTTGAGGGTTAATGTAGGTAGTGATCAAGACAATAGGGGTTCTAGATTGTGTGATCATTCTTCCCCTAACATAATTTTCCCCCTTTTTATTTTAATGCATTTATTTCTTCATGTGTGTAGATATATATAGGATTTGAAGATTGAATCAGATCTCTAATGAGCTTTGTCGACATTCAAGATCTAAAATTTCATAGGTAGACCAATATAGGGACAACAAACAAAACCTAAAAAGCTCAAACCTTTTTGACCAGTTTAGACAATAGCAGTAGGAACTAGACTATAGTGCCAGGAACTAGGGTGTCTTATTATCATTTATCCTATATTTACACTAAATTAAAGTTATATTTAGGTTTCAAACATATTCTTATCCTTGCACCTTAGTTTTTAGCTTCTACAATAGTCATATTAGCCTATTTTTCTAGATAATTTATTTCTTTCTCCTATGCAATTAATTCTAAAAAATATATGTTTTATCATATTAAATCAAAATTTGCTATTTATTTTATACCCTTTATTATTTAGGAACTAAACACTAGTTTCCTAAAAAAATAAAACATTTGATAAACCTGACTTACTTCGAACAAATCTAAAACACTAGGTACCCTTAGGGTTTTTCCTTCATATTTTGTACAAAAATTCAATTTCAAATTTCTAATTTTTTGTATAAATTTTTTTGCATTAATTCTATTCAATTATTTTTTTATAATTCAAATTATTTCAATAAGTTTAAAAATTTCTAAAACCCTATCCCAAAACCCTAGATTTCCAAACTAGGTCCTCCAACCCTAAACCTCCCTTACAATTTTTAGAAAAATATTTTGGATTTTTTTCAAAATGTTTAGAGTGTAAAAAAAAAATTCAAAATATCAATATTATTAGTTATTTTATGCAAAATTTTCAAATTCAAATTTCTATTTTTTTATAAATTTTTGTGCATTTATCCCATTTAAAACCATTTTTAGAATTTAGATTATTATAATATTTTTCAAAAGATATAAAATCCTAGCTCAAACCCATATATTTTAAACTAGGTCCTCCAACCCTAAGCCTCCTTCCCTTACAATTTTTAGAAAAATATTTTGTAATTTTTGTAAATTGTTTGAAGAGTCAAAAATATTTTCAAAATCTCAATATTAGTAGTTATTTTGTTGAAAAATTCAATTTCAAAAATTTGATTTTTCTAATATAAATTTTGTGGCTTTATCCTATTCAAAACTATTTTTAAAATTTAAATTATTACAATATTTTTCAAAAAATTCTAAAAGCCTAGCTCAAAACCCTAGATTTCCAAACTAGGTCCTCAAACCCCAAGTTTTCCTCACAATTTTTTTTTAAACATTTTGGAATGGTTGAACATTGTTTGGTGTTAAATTTTTTTCAAAATATCTATGTTAATTTTTATTTTTCCAATTATTTTCTTAATAGTACCTTTCAATATTCTCTTTGGTGAAAGAAATAAAATGGCCACTAAGGAACTTCTTCCTTCTCATCCCATAGATCAATTTCTAAAATTTTATCATAATTACGACAATGAATGGACAAATTTGCAAAATTATACATTAGCTAAAAATGTGGAAAATGATTTCATTTACAATGAATATAATTAATATTGTTGTAATGAGTAATATTATGATATATGTGATAGTGATAATGAAGTACAAGTAGATACATATTTTTATCTCAAACCTATCTCTTTTATTCCCTCTTCAAATGAAAATAATTTTGATAAATGGGAAAGATACTTCTCACCTCATTCTCCTATACACAATGAACCAAATGAACAACTTAGTCATTCACTTCCAAGTGAACTTATAATTGGTGATTATTTACTTCCATGTGAACCTTCTCTCTCTCTCTCTCTCTCTCTCTCTCTCTCTCTCTCTCTCTCTCTCTCTCTCTCTCTCTCTCTCTCTCTCTCTCTCTCTCTCTCTCTCTCTCTCTCTCTCTCTCTCTCTCTCTCTCTAATTTAATGATAAAATTACAACAATATAAATGCAATAGAATCAAATTGCCAATGCATAGTTCAATTCACACATCTCAGGTTCTTAACTCTACTTTCTCAAAATAAGGTCTAAAAGATAACTCTCTTTCTCTTACTTCTCATGAAAATAATGCATATATTCCACCCATGGATAGCCTCGATGCACATGATATTCCAAATTCAAATGATAATCTATTACACATTGGAAAGGAATTAAATTCTTCTCTTACACCTCTCCCTAGCAATAATGGAAGTGATAATGAGTATGATAGTGAACATGCCAATGAATATAAAAATGAGAGTGATTATGAACAATATTTCAATTATGATAATTCATGGAATAATTATGATTATTATGCACATAGTGAAGAATAAAATGTATCTCATGTTGCTAACTCTTCTCTCACTCCTCTCAAACATAATACACTTCCAAATGTTATTTGTACTTCTATGAATGATTTTATTTCAAATAATGCACATGTTAATACTACTATCACATCTTATACTCAATTATAATTAGATTCACTAAAACACAATGATACCAATGAATCTCCCAAAACCCACCCATCACTATAGTAGAGCCTAGTTCTCACTCTTCACCTAAAGAAAATTGTAGCCCACATCCCTCTAGTAATGTTTAAATGAGCACACCCACTCTTTATGATCTAATTCCTTAATATAGCATTCTCAAGGATAAAATTAAAAATCAAATTCAATGATTAAATGAACCACTTCAAGATGCTAATGTACCATCCTAGGAGATTATCTCTTTAATTCATTTAGTTGGTGAATTACAACACCAAGTACATTTCCTTACCTTCAAAAATAAGGCTTATATGTCTTTGATGGATGCCAATGATTTACATGGTAAACCTCTTCTGAGGACACTCATAAAAGCTTCATGTCCTAAGCATTTCTTGATACCATAATTACCTCACTTTGATGGTACTGGAGATCCATTTATACACCTTCAAGCCTTTTGGAAGGCTTTGCCATCTCATATGAGTCCTTTGAATTTATTGAAGTTGTTCTAATAGACATTAGTGGGGGAAGCATAAAATTGGTTCTCTCATCTACTCCCCTTGGGTTCCTTGCTCACATATGATGACTTAGAGGAGGCATTTCTTAGATATTACATAGTGAACATGGGCCCTCATATTACATATGAGAAACTTGCCACACTACATCAAAATTATTTAGAGCCAATTAATGAATATATCTTATGATTTAAGACTCACATGCTAATATCTATATACAAACCAATAGATTTAGAGATTCAACATATATTTATCAAGGGCCTTTGACAACCTCTCATCAAGTATTTATTATATCAAATAGAGTCTTCTTTTAAACACATGTGTTATATAGTTCTAGCTTTGGAAAAGAATTTGTGATTGATTGAGGTAGATTCATTTGATCATATTACTCTATATTTCACAGCCGTATCTACATCTACAACTCCTAACACATAACATCCACCATGTCCTAAACAAGGTAGGAGACCATAACTAGAAAAGCAACCAATTAAAAATAGAGAGATAGTCTCTAGAGTATAACCTACAATATGTACTATAGAAAACAACATCAAGGCACCATTACAATTTGATTCAAAACAAGATATCCCATTTGTCATATTATGAACACTACTAGATAAGAGGTTAATCACATTACCTTCTACTCATCGATTAGATTCACATCTCTTACATAGATAGCCACATCAGCCCTTTTGTAGCTATCATCATATCCATAGACATAAATATAATGATTTTTATGGACTTAGAGATTGCATTACTAGATGTGTTGATAATGGCATCATAGCATTCATATAGGGGGTATTGATATTTGCTCCATCATGGAATCATAGACCTCATTCATCCATAATTGAGTCATCCCAAGAAATTCCTTTATAAGAATTATTAGTCACTCATCATGAGAGAAATGTAGGTTTTACGATAGAGCCTCATAGAAGATCTCATACTCCACCTACGTACAAGGTTTGAAAACCCATACAATTAGAATAACCTACATATATCACTATAGTGTGAGGAGTACAAAGTACAGTTCTATATAAATATCTAGTAGAGAGTCATAGGAACCATAATAACATATTTCTCTAGAGAGATATTCACTATGGCCAGATTTTTAGGGTCCTATCTCATGTAATAATTTCCTATGATTAAGATTAAATGAACCCACATCATAGAGTATTGATCCTGAGTGATATTCACTATGGCCAGATTTTTAGGGACTTATTTCACATAGTAACACACTAAGATTGAGATTAGATGAGCCCCCATAATAGGTTTCATATCTATCTCAATCATATGCATGATAATAGAGGCCACAGGGTATATGATTACAGATAAATAAGCCTTCTTCACATCACACAATTTTATTTGTATAACCAATAAAGTTACATTTTATAGAATTTCCATGTATAGCTATAGTTAGTACATGATAGACATTATCAGATACAAAGCACATTCTTATACATCATGAGTAGTATGGGCGCTTATTCAATTAGCCATCATGGTTTAGACAGTGATATGACACACATTCATACTTGTATTAGTTGATAATCTTACTTAGTAGAGCAATGATGGAGCTAAAAGACCAACCTTTATATTCTTGAGCCACTTATGGGGAATTAATATGCACATCATGCTATCTTACATCCCCATATACTGAAAGCTAACATTCATAATAAATATCCATAGCCAAAGCCAGCTTATCAAAATCTAGATCTTACCAAATATTATTTTACCAATATTAAACCAACTTAGTTTATCCAAATAGTTTACCAATTACAAAAACCAATAAGTTTTTCTCAAATATGATTAAAAATAAATTTTAAAATCACACCTAAAATTATCAACAAAATTCAAATCACATATCCCAAGTACCATTTTAGCAACTATATGCAAAAACCTCAACATCAATATTAGATCAACTACTCCTAAATCAAAAAATTATAAGAAATATACCAATCCATTCCAAAATCCATAACACAATACACATGAATACAAAATCAAACCAACATTCATGCATATATAACCAAGTTTTCAAATACATATATAATGTATCAAATATAATCAATCATGAAAGGGCATCATGCCCTTACTCTCAAGCTTGATCTCTCCTCTAGTACTAGTCTGATAGTCCACTCTAGTGCTTGATGGCCCTGCACCTCCTCGAGTTCCTAAATGCCTCTTACAATGACTCTCTCACTCTAATAGCCTACCATGCTCCTCACATAAGTCCACATATCACCTCTAAAACTCCATGTACTCATCCATGATCCTAGTGCTAATAGAACCATAATTAGGTGGAGGCATCCTATGCCTATCTAGCTTAGCCCTCATGTCATTTCTCTCTCTCATTAACCTAAAATATGTAGATATAGATATCATAAATCTATCAAATAAATGAGAACAAACATCATTTTTAATTATCACTCACTCTATCAAACTCTCCTCCATAGCATCATCAGGAACATACCGTGTAAGCTCTCAGAGTGTTGACTCAATGATGGTTTCCCAATACTCATCATCTCTACTCCATACACCAACCTATGCTTCATCTTAGGAACCTTCTACTCCACCTGCATACAAAATACAAAACTTCATTAGATATATACTTTCAAGTTACACTAAAATAAGCACAAACTTGTACACAATTCAAATATAATTTGTACTTACCTCCCATCATCTAGATTGGTATAAGATCCTCATAATCAAGGTCATCCACTCCATCAAAAAGATATAATAGAGGCCACTGATGCCTCACCAACCATGTGGTATATGCAATTATGCATCCAACATCATCTACATCAAGAATATCTATAGCTACATCCTACACATTTAAGGGTAATGGTGCTAACTCAACCTCAGTAGGCCTCCCATGAGCTCCTACCCTCATTGTTACCCGTAAAGTCCTCACCTAGACCCATGCTACTGAGGGAACATCCTATGGTACCCAAAAATATATAGTCATTCACTCAAACTAAAAGCACTCATACACTCTAACCCAATGGTCATGTAACCAATAACTGACCCTCATATACCATATCTATAGTCTATCCTCAAGCCACCCAGGGAAATTTCTATAGGGTCTCCATATGATATCCTCAACCACTAATCTATCTAAAAATAATCTATAATGATCTATCCCAGGAGACTAGATAGATAATTAACTCATCCACCATTCCCCATATAGCTACAAAGGTGCTCACCTCTACCTTGACAATCCTATCAACTGTATAACCACTATATGCTCATAAGCCCAATAATGCAATAAGATAACTACACTCACACCACCATTAAATTCCTCCTAAGTAAACCTATAAAGATCCATTTATAAGTGGGAAAGAATATTCCTACCCCATTAGAACATAATGCCATACACGTCTATGATGTGCATGATTTTATGTATCTTATATGCAATCGATGTCCCATTCACATCTATAGCAATAAACAAAGCCCACAATATGGCTAACCACTTCCATAGATGTGGAATACTTGACTACATAGTAACAAACAATAATACATCCTATCACTACCTATATAATGTATTCTTAAGGGCACACCAAAAGAATACAAGGATGTATAATCAATAACATTAGCACCCATGTCATCTTGAAGTATCACATGTCATCCACTAATTAGAAAATGTAAAATATGGTACATATCCTCTAGATTAATAGTAATCTCCCCTATATGAAGATATAAATAACAAGTATTTACATTCCACCTCTCACATAAGGTGGTAGTCAAATATCTATCCCATTGCGTAGTGTCTAGGTCACATGCATGACCCAACCTTGCCTTATCCATCATAGTTCTCTCATTAGCTAACAAAGGTAAGAATCTTAGTGTTTTCATCACTTGTAATCTAAACAATTCCCTAATCTATACCTCACCCTATAAAACACCAATATTTAGCATATATAATAGTCAACCATGCCAAATCAATAGCCAAGTTATACAATAAATAGGCTATAAATTAGAAACTTAGAAAACTAACCCTAGTGGATAATTATATTGTAGAAAGGACACCAACACTAGACAAGAGTGATGGAACCTAGACAATAGTGTTGATCACTGGATGGGAGCATTGAATCCTTGAAAATAGCATTGTAACTAGTGGAAATTATCCTAGAATACTCAAAAAGGCCTAAAAACATCAATAATAGGCTTTTAAATAGGCAAAAAATCATATATTTCAGCTACTTACTAGGGTATTCTCCCTACCAACCTCAACCTAAGATACCAACTACTCAAATTAGGTCATAATAGGTGCTAATCTCCTCAACATATCTCCTAACATAGACCTCAAAATCTCAAACTAATCAAGCCACAAATGAATCAAGAATCGATCCAATTTTCCTATATCAAATAACTTTTTCATCCAAAGCAAAATGCCATTTTACCCATTACCCATAACTTCAACCTCGTAGCTCCATTTTTCAAACCATTCTATTCCATAGAATCATAACAATGATACCTTTAATATAACACAAGCCTTACTCTCTTACTACATCATTTTACTATTATGGTACACACATCTCTATAATTATTTTATATCCAGACTTATAACTTGGTCTTAACTAATCAAAACTTGTTCCAATTTCAATAACTTAGTCTAATTAATCAAACAAATTCTTAATCAATTCAAACTATACCAACCTTGCTTATATCATTACACCACTAGTCATCACTTTTAGCACAAAATCCTCTATCATGAGCTCTTTTCCATGTCCCTAAAAGGGGGCATCATTCTTACTATTCCTATTCTTACACTTACCCAACATAACCCATTCGCTCTCATAAGCAGATACACCATGGTTCTTACACCTCTAGTATTCAAATTATCATATTAAACTTATACTTGTCAAAATATATAGTGATTTAGATTACACGGGTCACTCAACATTACTCAGGCCATTCAACGGGATATACCTTTAGTTTACAAATACGTAGACTATTTAGATACAGTGGTTTAGATCATATAGATCCACAATGATTTTAGCTTACAGATATATAGACTAGTCAGATATAGTGGTTTAGATTATATGGATTCATAATGAATTCAATATAGGTTTAGACTCATATACCATATTTGTAGGCATGTACATACTACATGTCTCACACACAACTTCATACAACATGACACAATTATAGAACTAGATACTAGATTATAGACATAGAACAAAGCACAATTTTTGATCTCTATTTTTGCACATGGGGCATGGAATGATAGGTCATATCACATGTGGCTATATACATTGCCAAATTATACATGTGTATCACTGACATAATAGATTTGGGGGAATGGTATAGATGTTCATGCTCTTCACCATTCAAAATTATATAGATTAGAATGGTAAGACATGCCATTCTCTTCTTACACATTTACCAGAGTTTTATATTACACCTAGTTATACCCAATTTGTCACTAGGTCGAACCATATGGTCATCTATAATGGTTGGTCCATGGCATTACCTAGACCCAAACTACATGAGTTTTTGTAGGATAAAGGGTAAACATTAGTTCTGGGCCTTTGAGCACTTTTCAATTTTAGCTCATATTATTTAGAGTGGGGGCATGATAGATTTTTATCTTCATAGTATACATATTTTTTACACACATTCTAGATTATACGAGTTTATGTGGGATAAAGTGAAGACATTGGTTTTGGGCATCTAAGTATTCTTCATTCTAAGTAGATTTAACACAGGGGGCAAGCATTTCCCTCCTTATCCATGATTACATGGATTTCACTTTTAGGTCCAGGATAGGGGGCATCCATTTTATATATTCCTTCTTTCTTGAGACACTATTCAACTCTCCATCCACTTCCCTAGCTAGGAAGTGAGTTGGACCCTTTTGTAACACATTCATCTCTATGCAGGTAGGTTTAGGTATGCATTTTATTTTCTTTATTTTACTCTAGTACTTCATTTCATTACATAACTAGATTAAAAGTAGGGCAAATGTATACACCCTAAATTGGTCAAGAAACCACACATATCATATCTTTTCATAGTCCTTTCACAGGAGATTTTGACTGGAGAATATGAGATTTGTTAACATTTAGCCATGTCTTTCATTTTACTCATCTTGGTCTTATTTCATGCTTAAGTCACCTTTTTCCTATTCCCAAACATATTGAGCCTTTAAAATGGTCATTCCACCTCAACTAGGTTATATTTCCCATGTTTATTACATCCCCTATGTCCTTAGCCTGTACGATAAGAACATTGGGATTGGACTACAACACTGGACCCTAGGGTGTCCCATTTCTAGTGCTATTGTCCAAGGTCATTATAAGCTCTAACAATCAGTTTCCCTTTCTTAATGAGTCCCAACCCTTTTCTTATCTTCATCCTCAAGTCTTCCAATGTTGGCCAAATTTTAATAAAAGCTTCTAAATTTGAAATAAAGAGTCTCCTATATAAAGGACTACACAAGGAAGTTTATATTTATGACTTACTACTTTGCCACATTAGATAATAAAAATCAATCAATAATATAACTCAACATTCTACATCACACATATAATTGCATGCTTGATCAAAGAAGGGTCTAGGTGAAATTTTATTCTTGCATCTACTATGCATGTTAGTTATGCATGCTCCCTAAGGGAGAAATACATTTAATTTGAGACCCTAGCTTGAGGGTTAATGTAGGAAACAATTAGGATAGTAGGGGTTCTAGATCATGTGATAAATCTTCCCCTAACCTAGTTTTCCCCCTTTTTATTTTAATGTATATTTTTATTCATGTCTGTAAATAAACTTAGGATTTGAAGATTGAATCAGCTCTACAAGGAGATCCATCGATAATCAAGATTTGAAATTTCATAGGTGGACCAATACATCAATAGAAAATAAAACCTAGAAAACTTAGACCTTTATGACTAGTTTGGAAAATAGTTGTAGGAATTGGACTATATCACTAAGCACCAGGGTATCCTATTTTTGGTGCTCTTATTCTTTTACCTAACAAAAGTTAGATTTAGGTTTCAGACATTTTCCTAGACCTACACCTCAGTTTTTAGCTTCTACGATAGTTGTATCAGCCTGTTTTTCTAGATAAGTTATTTCCTTCTCCTATATAATTAATTCTACAAAAATATGTATTTGATCATATAAAATCAGACTTTCCTATTTATTCTAGACCCTTTATTATTTAGGAACTAAACACTAGTTTCCCAAAAATAATAAAATAACGTGTTTGAGACTATTTTGAAAGATGAGATTTTTTTAATCACTTATAGGATGTATTGAATATATATTTTTGGCTTAAATAGATTAAATAAATCCAAAATATCCTATTCCAATAGTTTTAAAGTGTCTCAATATCCAAAACCCTATAAAATACCAAAAATCCTTACTAAATAGTACATTTAATGTAATTTGTACAATTACAAGTATATATGAAGTAGACCTAGATAATATAATTAGAGTCCTTAAATGTCTATGATAGTTTAGGGGAAACTAAGGTCATTTCATTTGTTTTATAGGCTCATATCTCTCAACTAGTTATTACTAGGGTTTTAGGATGGTTTTAGGCATGATTTATTCTAAAGGAGTATTCATAAAGAATAGATCCTCTTTATTTATCCTAATGCTACAAGATTATATTGATGGGACCTATACACCACATCCAAATACCACTAGCTCCCATATAAAACCTTATGAGATATCTAAGTAAAATATAGTGCCTATCAGGTTGCAAGAAGGCCATTAGAGAGGGGTCTGCATTTTTAAGCTTTATTTATGCATGTGAACAAATGAAACCACAATTTTGTAGTATTATTACCTCATTTCCACCTTTAAATATCATTGGTTCTCATTCATAAGTTCATGATATCAACAAGTGATTGAAAGTCTACCTTAAAATGCAATCATGCATAGGAAGAACTTGAGGAAGGTATTAAGAGATTAAATGGCAATTTCCTCATTTTGATATAAATTTGAATGGTCTTCTAGGGTATTTAATTTGTATATGAACTTTTAAAAACCTTCAAACCATCACTTTAACTCCAAAAATCCACTTTTTTCATGGCTGTACTTTGTGGTTTGTGTGTTTTGTCATAGTTTTGTTAGGGTTAGATAGGGCTTAACATTATTCCATCATTTATGATGGGTTTAAGAGTTATATGAGGTTATACCATTACCATGAAACCAATTCCCAATTATTATTTATATGGGGTTATACCATTACCATGAAACCACTTCCCAATTATTGTCTCTCCCTCAAATATCCTTTCCTCATCCTAAACAAGAAACTTTATCATAGCAAAGTAGGCAAGCCTATGTATAGTCTTGTTGACTATGTATCAAAAGGTTTAGGTGAACCTATCTTAACAAATATCATTGGTCATTTCATATTATTTATTATTATCTTATGATGACCTCATTGACTAGATTTTTCACCTGAGATAGACCTCAATGCTTCTTTTATACACTTTAATCCTTCCTCAGGCCTTAAACTAGTCTACTCCTCTTAACAAAATATAGGTGCTCATTCAGATGGTTTTACTAAAGATTTGGGTCTTAAAACTTAAATTTAAGTCATTTAAAATCTACATTACTTATTTTTACAATGTTAAGGACTGAGACTCTTCTAAAAATATGTAACATTTCCAAAATCTTACACTTTTGCTCTCATGGTTTCTTGCACCATGGTTGTAGGTGGCTATTTTAGGGTCTAAAATGAATTTTAGTTTTAAGGTCTTCAATTTCCAATAATTAAACATATTTAATTAATTTATTACTATTGATATATTATAACCTACCCAAATTATCTAAAACACCACATCTTCCAAGCACACATTGTTCTTAACTACCTTTAGGCCTTCTCAAAGTGTGGTTGTAGGTGGTCATTAGAGAAGGGTTTGAGCATGAGGTATTAAACATGGTTTATAAAATACATCATGACACTCTAAATTAATCAATCTCCATGGAGGTTTTATCTCATTGTTATTCAATTTTCATTAACCTTTTATTTGTATTTCAAACTCTACATTCTTTTCTTCAAACTTAGGCATGTGCATGAGTGCTAAGTTTGTGAACTCCCTAGTGAGTATGACACTGGTCACCCAAATCTTAATGAATATAAAATGGTCTAGATGTATTCATAATTTTTTCATTAATTATTCAATGTATGGTTTCATGTTTATTTTACTTGACAATTATCCTTTTGTCCAAATGAGGACCTACAAGTATATCACCTATAAATCTTCATTTTTCCTACACAGACTACTAGAGAACAACCAAATTCTAAGTCTTAAAGTTTAAATATTTCATCAAATCATCTAAATTCTATATCTTCCTCTCAATAGTCTTGTATATCTCTAACTGAATGTTGTATCACTTCAAACTTGTCCATTCAAATGTATGAATTATGTATACAGTCATCTCATGTACAGAGTTTTAAATTAAAAGTGAGGGTCTCTAAATTAAAGATTTTGGTGATATAATTAGAGATTATCAAGGTCATAAACATGTTTAATAGTTATTTTTCCCTTATTTATGGCTTGAAAACTTCAAAATGAAACCTTAGACTTAATGAATGCTCACCTATAAGTCTGTAGACTGTAGATGAATGAAACTTGTCTAAATCCCTCATTAGAGGGTGAATTGAGCTTAATAAATATTTATTGAGTTTTAAACTTTATAATTAGTTATATTATCATGTTTTATCAGTTTTATTCATTACCGATTGGGAAAATATTTTATTCAAACATATAATAGACCATTTATGATAGAGACCATGCCTTCGAAAACAAAGACATTTGGAGACTATATATCTAGTATCACATTCCAAGGGAGAGAACATTAATCTTATGAAATTTATGGATCCTCCATGAAATTTAAGGCACTTTGAAATATTTAAGGTGAAAAACATCTCAAACAAACCAAAATAGACTTTCAATAGGATGATATGCTCACACACTTGAGACACCTCTCTCCTTTGAAGAAAACATGTCATTAAGTTGAATTGATAAATTAAATTAAAATTAAATGGGTAATATTATCCTTTTAAATCACTCCATAAAACCATTCTCCTCCACTAAATTATGGCATGAATAAACAAGAGCAAAACTAGACCCTGCTTGAATGGTTGAGACATAGTGACCTATTCTCACTATTAGATATTTTTCATAAAGGAGGGGTCATGAATCTTCAAAATAATTCCATTAAATTGAATCTCACTTATACTCCTAACTATGTCCAAATTTTTATCTCCTAAATTTCTCTCTCCTATCCATACCATGCATTTTAGTTTTTCCTTTCTGAGCTTATGAATGTAGAAATGGAAGAGATAGAGTGTCTGATGCATTTTTAAGACTTTAAAATTGATCCAAATCTTGAAACTACCATGTATAAGTCTAATATACCATATTAAACCATTTTACCTACAAAAATATCTTCTAAGGCTGTATGAGTGCCCAAAAGTGCTTGTTAAGGGGTATTTTGCTTAGTTCAGGTGTTGAGCTACAAATGTTTTAGGTTCTAACAATTATATGACCCATGTCTAACATCAGATACATTTTGAAACTTTTTCAAACATTTGCCTTTGAAGGTTTTACATACAAATCCTCAAAAATAGGTGAAAAGGTGAACAAAATGACATTTTAGAACATAAGAACATAATAAAAGGTTAACACAGGATATTATGGCATCAAAAACATATTAAGAACATTTTACAATGACATTAAACCATATAATGACCTTTACCACACTTGAAAAAACCAAAACCTTATAAATTATCCCTTTTAATAAATAAGTACACATTAGGCCAAACCTTGGACCAAGATAGACAATGACTAATGTGACCATATGAAGACCATTTAGGACCATTTAAGAGCATAAAAATACCATATACACATTTTAATAACCCTATGAAAAGTTACAACATATAGGGGTTGGTAATTTTTAACATGGGATCAAAATTTGGTCAACAAATTAGTGTTTCATAAGGGTAGCATGCGTGTAATGCTAATGGATCAGTGGCCTTATCATCCCATTAGGAAATGTAGTCACTTTTATACTAAAAAATGAATTTGACATGCCTTCTAAAGACTCAAACTCACCACAAACAACACAACAAGAAGAAAAAACACTATAGCAAAGGCATTTATGGAAAAGCACAATAAAAATCACTCAAAATAACACACCTAACATATTATTTATATACCTAAAAACATGTTTGAGTTGATGAAACAACCCCTCTTGATTCAACCATAGTCAAAAAAAATGTTTCTAGAGTCACAACTGCTCCATGAGAACAAATCACCATATGCTAAATGTTTTTAAAATAACACTTGTTTATGAAGATGATCAAATTACTTACCACTCATGAAACATATTCTAGCTACAATTTCTCTAGTTGAGACTCCTTTGAATGGTCCCTTTACGTCTCCTAGATGCCTATTTGACATTACAACCTGCTTAGTCTCTTTCATGCTCATTTGATTCTTCTTGTTTTATTCTTTGGGAATCAAGAAACTTTATCAAACTTCACATTCATCTAAAATATGATGTGTTAGGTGTATTTAGGAATAAAACTTGGCTTATTTCTATCCAAATACATCTTCAAGTTCATTAAGATCATATTGATGCCTATGTTGCTCCTCATTTACACAAACTTCTATGTTGAACTAATTGCATTCTTATAAATTTTCCTTATGTTTGATAAAGACTTGAAACTTTTATTTTTGTTCATTAGGTTCAAAATTAACCCTATCACCAAGCTCATGTTTCATTTGAGGAAGAAAAATCATACTTTCTTGTTTAAACTCCTACATTATGACATGGTATTGCTACCATAGATCATCAAAATCCTCTTAACTATCATAATTATGAATATACTTCTCTTGGGTAGGTAGGATTACTTAATTTTATTCATTACCATGATCTAACACAGTTGTAACCTCATCATCATCATCCATATGAATAAAATAGTTACTCCATGCAGCTTGTTAAAGGGCATCATGAAATCTTACCTCAAGAAACTCATCATATTCTTCATGTATAATATATTTTCCCATACATGTTTATAAATGAGATTGTATGGATCAAACCCATGTTGATAAACTCCCCACTCATCAATTTATATGTTAGTTATTCCATAAAGAGGTGTTAAATGTTATTGGTGAATAGGATAGTTTCCATCTTCATTGATATAGAAGTTCATGTTTGATGTATTAGGCACATAGGGATCTATATGAAATTTGGTGAAAGGTTAAGAATTTATATAAAACTTAGTAACACACCTGATCCTAAATTAAATTTAGGACCAATATTAATTAAAATACCATCCAATCTTAGTATTAAAGTCATTTGACAAGTAAAGGGCAAAATGAGGTGGCACATCTACAACTACCACATCTCGAGAGATAGAAAATTTAAGACAAGAATGAACAGTGAGGTAAAAAAAAATTATAATTTCAACCATATTGGTATTTTATCCATCCCATATAACACCCCTTAGAGTTTGACTCATATTTCAACTCCAACTTGTCTGTTACTTATTTAGGCATCACTGATGTGCTTACTCCACTATCAATCAAAACATTATGCACCAATGAGTATTAAATTATGATATAGAGATATAATAGAGGATTTTTATCCTTTATTTTAGTTTTTATTGTATTTACATCATTTTTCTTTAACTCATTTGTCAAAACTATCCCTCTTTCACTAGGTGTCTAGATGATACATTGAGATTGGAGATCTCATTTTAGAGCAGGTCTCTTTATCTAGGGATAGATAATGTTTCCCACATTGGGATGTTTAAGTGAACCTTTTTTATTTGTTCCAAAATATTCAAAGGAGATATTATAACTTTGTCATGTCATTTAGTATCTATCATACTACTAATATTTTGTGTAACTTGATGCATAAGGGTAAAAATAAAAAGAGCTTTTTCATTCTAAATTTTTTGATTTGATTAAGTCATGGGGGTGAATTTTTTACACATTATCTTTTATTTTTTTGATAAATCATGCTTGGACAAATACTTTCCCCTTGTGCTTCTTCAACCTCTCTTTTGTTTTGACCTTTTATTTGTAGGTATGGAGTTTGAACCAATGTTGAGATTACCTTGGTAGTTGACTGCACATGAGTGTCCTAGAAGGTAACTCATCAAGGAAGTATTTTATATTGAATATACTCTAATGTTATCTCCTCTAATTTTCATATCCTCTTGAGTCATGGAAGGCATTGTTCCCCATTAAGCCATATAAACTTCATTTAATGCATCATGTACATAAGTGGAAGGGTCATGAGGCTGGTCCTATGAAGGTTTCTCTCCATTATCTTATAAAATATTATTTTGGATAGGTAAAAGTTATTTTAAAGTATAATTATCATTCCTATTTTATCCATTATGTAGCCTCACTTGAGTTATTTGCCCTTATCCTTGATGGTGTCCTTGAAAAGGTGATCTAGGAGCTTGATAATATTGGTAGGTTTGATAAGGACCTTGAAAGTATATCCATTGTTTCTACTATTATTTCCTCTTAAGGGTTTGAACATATCCTCTAAGAGTCTTGATCAGATCTTATTCCTTTTCCTTGCTTGGCTGATTATGGATAACTTGATTATTCTTGAGTGTTGGAATAAGAGCAATGGTGGGCATAGGATATTTCAAATTAGCAAAAAAAAAGGCATACGAGGTCTAGTATCTATTTGCATAGCTTGAATAGGGAAATTATCATCCCTTATATAAGTCTCATATTCATTAGGAAATGTATCCCCTCCCATGGATTGAATCATCAAAGATAAATCACTATTGAAATATTTAAGGTAATAAATAAAATAATGATGGGTAGTAGGCCTTACCAATATAGGTATCCTATCCAAAGTATATTTTAATCTTGTGTTGAACTATTTTATGGCCTCTTGAGGTTCTCTCTTTATGTTATTCAATTTTTTGGTCAAAGAAGAGTGATCACATTTATCTTAAAATATCCTTTCAAGGCATCACCTAGTTCATCCCATGTAGTGATAGAGTTGGAAGCCAAAGTTTCATACCAATCAAGTACCTTTCTCTTGAAATAAATAACTAAAAATATATGATAATGTCCTCTTTATTGATGTTATGTATATTGGAAAAATTGGCAATGTTTCCAGTGTGTTCAATAAGAGTTATGGGAGATTCTCCCATGTATGAAGGCACACTTTTTAGGGATGACATAGGAATGCCATTATAGTGAAAAAGTGATAGAGGAATATTTACATTTAAGGAAACAAAGGTAAATTTCCTTGGGGTTTCCAACTTGAAAATTGGACCCAAGAAAAGTCTCCTAATAGGTTAGTGAGAAGCCAAAGATTTCTTGGAGTATGGATGGGTGTTAGCAAAGTTCTTTCCTCTAATAAATTAATAAGGTAACTATAAAAATTTAAAGGGAATTACTTTATTATAATACCTTGTATTTAACTTAGGCATTAAAATGAAGCACTAGTTTACAACCAAGAGTTAATGAGTATTGAAGTTCCCAAATACTGCATGAAGGAAGATTTAGAACTTCAAACTTTCCTAGGTCAACATCTAAATTTGACTTATTGGACCATGAATTCAACCCAATGTGCCAAAAATTTTATTAATAATATTTTAACCCTAAGGAGGTCTACTCTAGCCTCCTTCAATTTTATGTAACATGGAAACATCTCTCAAGTTGTGGGTGACAAATGGGAGATATGAGTCTTTAGATTGAAGGGCTAGCTCCCTTCCACAACACTTAAAACTAACCACTAATATAATTAATTTAAAATAAAATGTATAGAATAATATTAATACTAACCTAACATATGTTATTCACTAGGATTTAGTCCACAAGACTACTTGAATTTTCACCATGAAAAGGGAAATTCACAAAATTGATCTCCACACTCAGGGTTCTCCTAACAAAAGTGTTTCAACATTAAGGTAGAATGTAATGAGTTTCTCAAGGTAGATGAATGTAATGTATGATAATAGATACTAATAGTCTTATTCACACTTAAATAAACACAAAAAACTATTTATACATCATGTGACCTAGTAAGAGTCAGATTACTTACATATATCATGAAAGAGTGAGATGAACACAAGGAGAGATAACCATCACTTGCAATTCAACCATGAACTAATTCAAACACTTAAGTAATAATTTGAGATATTAAAAACTATATTGAAATATTTTAATCAAAGGCAAAATTATTATTTAATTTAACATGGCTTTACCATACCAAATGTAGATATCTTATAAGGCCAAAAGTGGCAACTTATATAGAGGAATGAGAAAGAGAGAGACAAAGGGGCATAGAAGAGGGAGATTGAAAAGTGTCCCTATAAGATTTAAAAACAAGGAGTTATGTAATAGTAAAAATATACTTATAAATACAAGTCTTTATTTGAATATGCTTCATCCTCCAAGTGGTGGAGTTAGAATTCATCTTGACACCTTGATCATCTTCTTGAAAACTACCTTTTCTTGCATAAGAGGAGTCACAAATGGGATTATCAATCATAAATTCACCATTAATTAATTTATAATGTCTAATTTGACACCTTAATTACATTTTTAAAATCATTTTGTCTTATATTTCAATAGCAACTATCATTCATATGCCTATGTGTCTTGAAACTCCTTCATCTCCCATGCCTAGCATTGGCCAAGTCACTCAAAACATGAATTCATATTATCCAATGCATTATTTATAAATTTAATGTATTAAAATAAATTATTTGACTTGAATGAATCAATTTGGGTTATATAAAAAAGTCCCAAAACTCCATTTTTCTCCACAATCTTTCATTAAGCCTATTTTCCTTACAACCCTAAAACTTATAATCCTCCTTATGTAGGGTAGTATATAGATTATAATAATAATATAATTGAATATTTGAGGATCTAATATGGATTTATATCTCCATTCCATGTTTTAGGTCCTGAGAGTGAGTGTAAGTGCCTTTTACTACCTTTCTCTCTCCTTAATTAGGTCTCCTTACCTAGAAGCCTAATTTTTTGCTCTAGATCTCCCCTAAATTTTTAAAACTTCCCAAAATCATGCGATTAACTTTACCTATCATATCACAAAACTTAATGACAAATTTTGGTCTTTGATATCTTGTATAAGTATGATAACCATGAAATGGCCTTGAAACATAGTCTCATTTTAGGCTTATTTGAGACTATCTTGAAAAATGAGCTTTGTTTGATCACTTATAGGATGTCATACACACAATTTTGGGATTAAATAGATTAAATACATCCCAACTAGACTTTACCAATAGTTTTCAAGTGTCCAACTATCCAAAACCATGTAAAATACAAGAAATCATTACAAAATATTGTATTTAATGTAGTTTATAGAGCTACAAATAGAAATGAAGTACACCTAGAAAATATACTTGGGGTCATAAATAGTTTCTATGGAGTTTTATGGATACATAGGTCATTTAATGTTCTTTTAGAGGCTCATTTATTTCAACTGGTATTATTAAGGTTTTAGGCATGTTTAATTCTTAAGGATTGTTCATAAAGAATAAATAGTCTTTCTCTCTCCTAATGCCACACTATTATAGTGAGGGGACCCTTCCACAACATATGAACACTACTAGGTCCCATTCAAAACCTTATGATAAATATGAGAAAAAGATGGTTCCTATCAGGTTGTAAAAAGACCATTAGAGAGGGGTCTAAGATCTTAAGCTTTATTTATGCATGTGATGGGTCTAATCTAACAACTAACAAAACAAGTTTTCAATATTTTGAATTAATTAACACCTATGAATACCATTGGTTTGAATTCATAGGTTAATGATCTAAACAAGTAAGTGAAACTCTTTCTTAAAATTCAGTCATGCATGGGAAGAATTGAAGGATGTTCTTAAGAGGCTAAATTGCACTTTCCTTATTTTATTCTTACTATGAATGGTATTAAAAGGTATATAATTTTCCTATGGACTTCTAAAACCTTAAAACCATCATTTTTCCTCCAACAAGCCACTTTTTTTATGATTTTACTTTTTAGTTTGTGTTTGGTCATAGGCTTATTAAGCCGAGATAGGAATTAACATCATTGCATCCTTTGTGATGGGTCTAAGAGTTATACAAGGTTATAAAATTACCATGAAACCAATTATAAATTATTGTCTCTCCCTCAAACCTCCTCTCCTCATTATAAATAAGAAAATTTCTCTTCAAAAGGTAGGTAGGCCTATCTATGGACTTATTGACTATGTATGTAGGGGTTTAAATTAACTTGTCTTGACAAGCCTCATTGGTCATTCCATCATAATTCATTTTATATTCATATTAAATCATTTAATTTTTTGTTCACCTGAGATAGTCCACAATTCTTCTTTTATAAACTCTACTCCTTCCTGAAGATTGAAACTAGTCTACTCCTATTAACAACTTATAGGTACTCATTTAGATGGTTTAACTATATTTATGGGTTTTAAGACTCAAATATAAGTCATTAAAAATAAAAATTAATTCTCATTACAATATTAAGGACCTGAGACTATTTTTAAACTCTACCACCTTTCCAAAATATTACACTTTTGCTCTCATGCTTGCTTACGCCATCGCTCTAGGTGGATATTTTAGGGTCTAGACTGCATTTGAGTTTCAAGGTTTTAAATTTCCAATAATTAAATATATTTAATGAATATTTTACTATTGAGAGTTTGGAACCTCCTAAATTTTTCCAAAACACTACATATCTCCAAGCACACAATGCTCCTAACAACATTCAATCCTTCTCGAAGTGTGGTTGTGGGTGGTCATTAGAGAAGGGTTTGAGCATGAGGTCTTGAAATTGGTTTCTTAATTCCATCATTACACTCTAAAGTTTTCAAACATTCATGGAGGCTTTATCTCATTATTCTTCAAATTTAATTGACCTTTTATTTTCATTTCAAACTCTTCCTTCTTGTCGTAGAACTTAGGCTTGTGTATGAGTGCTAATTTTGTGAACTCCCCTAGTGAGTATGACACTGGTCACCTCAACCCTTCATGAATCTCAAATGTTCTAGATGTATTCCTCAATTTGTGCATTCATTCTTCACTATATGGAGTTATGTTTCTTGTACCTAATAATTATCCTTATATCCAAATGAGGACCTACAAGTCTATCACCTATAGATATTCATTTTTGCTAAAGGACAAACAAATTATGAGTCTCAAAGTTTAAATATTGCATAAATTATTTTCATTTCCTTATCATCCTCTAAATATTCTTGTATGTTTATAACCAAAAAAATTATCACTTTAAACTTATCCATTCAAATGTATAGATTATGCATACAATCATTTCATGTACAATTTTTTACACTAAAATCAAGGATATATTCATTCATTCATGATTATGGTGATATAAATGGAGTCTATAAAGTTTATAAAAGTGTTTATGAGTGTATTTCACCCTTATCTATGGATTGAAAACTTAAAAAAGAAACATTATACTTAATGAATGCTAACCTATAGGTCTTCAAACTTGTTTGTTAATAAAACTTATGTAAATCCCTAATTAGAGGATGAAATTTTTCCAAATTGTTTATTAGTAATATTATCATGTTTTATCAATTTTATTCATTACTAATTGGTTAAATATCACATTTATACCTATAGTAAACCATTTGTGATAGATACCATGCTTTTAAAGACCAAGACATTTGGAGACAGTATACAAGGATCACATTCCAAGGGAGAGCACATGAATCTTATGAAATTAAGGTATCCTACATGAAATATGAGGCACTTATAACTCTTGAAGGTGACAAACATCTCAAAAAAACTACAATAGACTTGAAACAAGATGATATGCTCATACACTTGAGACCCCTCTGTCCATTGAATAAAATACCTCAAAGTTTTTTTTGATTGATGAAAATAACATGAAATGTGTAATATTATACTCTTAATTCAATCTATAAAATCATTCTCATCCATATAATTCTGTCATGAAGAAACAAGATCAAAACAAGACCGTGCTTAAAGGGATAAGGCATAATGACCTATTGTAACTCTTAGAGATTGTTCATAAAGGATGGGTTATGAATATTAAAAAAAATGACACTAAATTTAAACTAATTATTACCCATAAAAATGGCCAAAGTTTTATCTCCCGAATTTCTCTCTCTAGGCTATACCATGCATTTGATTTTAGTCTTTCAAAGCTTGTGAAGGTAGTAATGGAGGAGAGAGAGTGTTTGATGGATATTTTAGACATGAAAATTGATCAAAATCTTAAAAATTACCTATGGAAGTCAAATATACCCCATGAAACCATTTTTACCTACAATTAGATCTTTCAAGGTTGTACAAGTGCTCAAAAGTGGTTATAAATGGGTATTTTGTATTGTTAAAGTATTAACCTACAAATGTTTCATGTTTTAACCATTATTTGACACATGTATGACATTATTTATATTATGAAACTTCTATAAATGGTTTAATTTTAAGGTGTTAATTAAAAATCTCAAAAATAGGCCAAAAGGTGACCAAAATGACAATTTATCACATAAGAACATAATAAAAAGGTCAATACATGATATTATAACCTTAAAGAGATCCTATAAACCCTTAGATAAGTACACATGAGTCAAAAAATTAGAAAAAGATATAAAATGACTAATGTGACCATAAGAAGACCATTTAGGACCATTTAATACCATATAAAGACCATGTACAAGTTTTGATAATTCTATAAAAAGTTTCAACCTATAGGGCTTGACCATTTTTTACTTGGGGTTAAAAATTGGTCAATAATAATCATGGATTATTCATTATTTTAGGAATATTTTTTAGTTTTGATGAAGATCTTAGAGTCAAAACACTAGGATCAGGGTTTTTCGTGGTTTCAAACCCCTCTCAAGGAAAAAAATCTCTAAAGTATGAGGTATATCTCCTCTTTTATAGATTTATTCAAAGCTCCAAGGAGGAGAACACCAAGATTTTAAAGGGTTATGATCTCAAAACACTATATATAGGTTTTTAAATGAAAAAAGGTCCATCCATAAAGGAAATGGTAGGTTTTAGGTAAAATTCCATGAAGATATTCTATGAACATGAGTTTTAGACCTATAAAATGGAAGGTTTTGTTTTAGAGTGTAAAGTTTTAGGGTTTATGAGAGATTCATGCTTGTAATAAAGGATTACCAATCTTCCTTCAAGCATTTATCAGATGTCTCAAGACTTATTAATGCCATGACATGCATAAAACATCATAGAGAGACTCAAACATGAAAATTTTAAAGAGGTTGCATGGATTACAAGTATTTATTGGAAGTTATAGGTCCACTATGCACTTAAATACACAAAATAACATTCATATAGGGTATCAATCATCATAATCTAACACCAATAAGAATTAAAGGATTTACACATAGGTTGGAGGCCTAAAAATGGGGTAAAAATGATCCAAGATCTCCTTCATATGAACCTACAAACTGTCTTAAAGGATGTGTTATTTTTTATCAAGTTTTTCTTGTGAAAGTAAATAAATTATAAAGCATGGAGGAGGTCATAAATGTTCCTTCCTAGGTGTTTAAAAGCAATAATAATTAGATAAGGATATGAACCATCCTTAAGGAGTTAAAAAATGTCTACAATCAGCTCAATAAGGACACAATTTGATGTTTAAACTCCTTTATTATATTATATCACATATAGTGGTTCATGGAAGAGGTCAAGTGGTCAATTAAGAAACTTCTTGAGCTATTGAGCCAAATTGAAAATCTTCAAATCATGTTAGATATCCCAAGGATTGTAGAATTATCCTAAAACCCTACAAAACCTTATAAAATTGTGAACCATCTTTTATTTTTTGTTCTTTTTAATGTAAAATGGATGGTAGTTGAAGATCTAATGTGATTCCAAGATTATTTTTAGATCACTTATACATAAGTTTCAGGATTATAAGAGTCAGGGTTATTGTTTCAATCTTGAAAACAAGTTACAAGTCTAGAAGCACAAGAATTAAGGTCTATTGACATATTTTGATGTGTTTCTCACTTTATTAAAGGTTCATAAAAGGTTAATATATCTCTCGCATAAATTAAATAATCTTTAAGCAAGTTATAGGCCATGAGGAAACATTAGAAACCATGTTCAAGGAGGATTTAAGCTTGAAAAATAGCTCTATAAGAATGTAACCAAAAAAGTGAGGTTTTTAATTAATTTTTGAGATTTTTATCTTGAATATGGGGCCACAAGCATGCCCAACAACCCTCATCTTACATATATATCATATAAATATATAACTAATAACATGGAACCATTATTAATGGCTTCAATGAAATCTTGGACTTGGAGGAAAACCCAAGTTATAGGTCTAAAAAAATAGAGGTTTTTATTTATTTTTTAGATGTTCTCTTCTAATGGAGGAATAATAAATTATAATCACCTTCTTTACATCCCTTGCCCTCCAAATAGGGTTGCAGGTATGGGTTTTTCAATTTATGTTATGATAGTCATCCCATGAGAATCTTAATCTACATTTAGAATTATTGAAGTGGTAAACTTAATTATAAGAGTGGAATAGGTATGTTTATATCCAAATATAATCATCAATATCCCATTAGAATACACAAAAGGTGAATGTACTCAGGAAATGTTGTTGCCAGGTCTGAGAAAAAAAGCACACTCTTTGACAATCATGAAGAAGAAGTTATTTTCTTATGTTTGTTTGACCTTATAAATCCTTGAGATTGTAGAGAAAGTAGGTAATAGGTGATAATAAGGTATTAAAGACATTATAACCCCATAGAAATCCATAGATATAAAATTAATCATTTAAGAATACTCTTGAGTTTGTGTCTAGGTGTATTTTCTACTTATGGTTTCAAGAACCAATAAAACCTCATATCTTTTGTTTTATGTGTTAAAAGTTTATGAAATTGGAGAGTGAGTTATGGGAGATAATTTACTAGGAATGTGAGGTGATTTTAGTTTGATAGGGTGATTAAAAGAAGTGTTATGTCAGTTAAAAGGTCTGTAGACTTAGGAAACATATTAAAAACCATGTTAGATATGATTTCTAGCCCATTCAAGAACTAGAAGGTAGTGTAAGGATGAAGTAATGAGTGATTTGGAATTTTGTTTAGGTAAATAACCCAAATATTCATAATAAATAGGTGAGAGTATGGAGAGATAGAATTCAAGGTTTGAAACAAGGAATGTTTTTTTGTTCACATAAGAGAGTACCATATAATGAAGTGATGCTAGAGGTCCTTGAGCTAGATGGAATAGATAAATATATGTATGAAGGAGAAGGATTATGTTTTATGTAAGAAAATGAGATCCAAATCAATAATTTATAGAGATATATAGAGGACAAGTTTTATGGTCACATAGCAAAGCAAATTTGAAGAAGATGAGGAAGTTTTATTGTTGATCAAGATTGAAGATCAATCCCAAAATCCTCTTAAGGAACTTATAATATCATGATAAATGTTTGAAAGGGTAAAATATACCTATATAATTTCCTTAAGTATTGAAAAAATAGGATTTAATAATAATTCAAAATATGTTTTAGGTTTGAAATCATTTGCAGACTTAGAAGGCTGTGAAGTAAGATTGAATGTAGAGTTTTGATGTTACAAGTATGTAAGATCATGACCAGGAGCTTAAATTAAGATGTTGGTAGAGTATTAGGCATGGTCTAAACTTCATACTAGTCTTTGACATCTTGATCAAGGTTTATTGATGATTATAATGATTAAAAAATAAGGTTTTGAGTTCTAAAAATGTAACTGATAATTTTTCAATGTACTTCAAGGTTCCCAGATACAAGTTGGATCTCCATAGGTCCATAATCTTATAATGCAATACCATTAACACCTATAATAGACTAAGGCCCTGAATACATATATTTTTGACAAGATTGATCTATTAAAAAATTAATAAAGGTTATTTTTGTGAGTATATTTATAGTAGGGAGTCCTTAAGCTCTTGGCAAGGTATGAAGTTGCATTAAAAAATACTATAGGCATTATAATATATTAATACAAATACTCCAATGAGTTGTACATTTTCCAAGAGAATAAGAGGACAACATGGGGTTGTTAATCTTAAAAATATAGGTTTCAAGTTTCTTAAGGAAGTCCTCATGAGGAAATAAAATAATTCATCATCCCTTATACCTCTCTTAAGTACCACCACTTGAGTTTCATTGTGATTTTTAGTTTGATTATTCTCATATGGCTAGTCAGGCATGATCATAGGTCGGGTTAAGGGTCATTAATATCATGATGAGGTCTATGGAATTGGAAAACTAATATTATAAACATGTAAATCCATCCATAAGGTCTCAATGAAGGTAGGTCAACACTCAAGGATCTAAAATATGTAGGATATATCCATCTCAAGTCAAACACTCAACATTTTCAAGAGGTGGAGATGGGTGAGTTAAGGCCATTAACACAAGGAGGGTCATGTTTTGGAAGAATAGAGTAGCCAATTAACCAATTCATGCATGTTTAAGCACTATAAAGGATAAAAGTAATATAAATTAAGGTCTCCTATCCACTCCTATGCCTAACTCTCATTTAAGATCATCATCATCATGGTAGGCCTAATACGTTAAAGGAGGCCAAATGCTCTTAATTTCCACTAATTTTTCTCTAGAATGGAATGGATTTAGAATATAAGTATTACATTTATGTAGTTTAGTATTGATTTAGTCCTCTCTCTTGTTTCTCATTTTATATATATTAGGTTGGAAGTACCCCATTTTGTATCCCTCCTATTGGGTATGACAAGACTACTCATTTACCGACCTATAATGCTAGCTTAAGCCTTCAAATATTAACAAAATAATGAATTCGCCTCTCTTTCCTTTTTGTTTCATTATTTATTTTAGAGTTTCAATTATATAATACTGTATTTAGTCCTTTTTTATTAATTTGATATCGATTGTATATTATAATTGGTCTCTTTTAGCTCATTTTTAATGAAATTGTAGATAATACAACCCTTATGCAAGGTGGTATTTTCATTATACCTCTATTTTAGTAATTTTATGAGAGTGTATAGCTAAAACCACTATTTTTGTTGGTGTTATTTAATCAAGTGGAGGAGATACTCAAACTTGATGCATCACCTTGTTTTTATTTTTTAACTTCTTTCTTCTCCCTTTCCATGACAAAAGCATAGTTTTAGATTAGATTAGGCTTTTTAGTAAAGGTTTTAGGGATATGACATAATATTAACTAAGGAAAATTGTATTTATATAAGGATATAGCCTTATCCATAGATTCAATCCTAATATCGGTCACCCAAAACCTAGAAGTGTTTCCATTATGTTTATTGAATCAGGTCTAAGAACCTAGCTAGGTGCACTTTAACATGAAAACAATAATAAGCCTATTGATTAATACTAATATTTTCATCCAAATTGTTATATAACTAGTGTGAAATATTTTGTGCTTTTATCTTATTTAGGATGTTCCATGGTAGATACAAAGGGGACGATCTAGTCCCTTCAACCCTAATGATGGTACAATCTAGGTAGTACCATTAATATCCCATTTTGGAGATGTTACTTATCAAAATTTTAGATATCATAGATATATAAATCCCATATATTTACTAATAGACCTAAGGATTAAAAAATCACAAATTATTATGTTTTTATTCTAGAATTTATAAATAAACAAGAAATAATAGTCATCACAAATTATATTACTTAGATATTTAGTGGATATCTCTATTAGAGGTACAATCACAAAGCGGGGGGAGGGGTGAATAAATTATGCTAGATAATAAAATTTTATTCCCAAATTTAAAAAACTCAATATACATCAAATTTATAAATCAACATAAACATGAAATCATAGACATCCAAAGCATACATAAGAGCATACATCACATGAACACATCATATATGTGGGAAACCCTTTTCGTTGATAAAAACCACTAAACCATGTAAGATGGAATACATTACTATAATACAAGATCCAAAATTTAGACTAACACTGACTAATAAAAGAACATCCATCCCTTGGTTTAGTGAGACACCAATCCCATAAGGATCTATTGTCCCTGTCTAGCTGAGTACCCATAACAAATAGACCTTTAACAAGCTTTATATTATAAGGAGGAACCAACACCATAGATATCCAAGCACCCACTTAGTTTATTAAATATATAAACTTGAAAACCCATTTTTACTCTTTAATTTATGATGACCACCTATGTTTTCTCTCTTCACCTTCACTCTTTCAACCAAATAGTCTCAAGGTCTCACTCGCTCAATATACCTCTTCTAGGCTCATTATGTCCAATGACATATGTATCCACCTATATTAGTTTCATTAGATAAAAATTAATAATGTTTTTCATACTCTGATGGTCCTAACTAGCTTGTACCTTCTCTTTCAAAGGTTCTCTTCTTCACTTGAATCCACACAAACACAACTAGCATAATTTGTCCAATTAGACCTTGAACTTATACCACTCTCTTAATTTAACTCATATTGGTCAACCAAGATGTTTTAAATATTTTAAAAACATTTAACATAAATCCATACACATTTTATATTTGAGAAATACAATTTTCATAGGTCGGTCATTACCTCATTAGCCCCAAACCACCATTGGGTCTTGGTGGGACCTAAAATAATTAGGCCTTCAAACTCACACATTACATATGAGATGTAGTTTTACCACCTTCATCATTTAAAAATTATTATAACACATAAAAAATATACCTATTATAGCCTTTATCACTCTTTCATGGGTCCATGCCACCTAGAACACCAACTCTACACTCAAACCTACCAATTAGGTATCCTTGATCTTTAAGTCTTCATTTACAAAAAACATACTCTAAAACTTATGAAGGAAAATATAATGTATTTAACATATATATATGATTATATCACATGGGTGAACCCTTAAATACATATTCAACACTTCAACACAATCTCTAATCACTTAAATCATTTCTCACAAAATGACCACTCAAACTGGTCACAGATAATAAAAATATAGCTATACTATTTTGAATCTCCATATTATATAAAAGGAAAAATATGAAAAAAAATTAATTATAATAATAATTATAGACTTATCAAACATATCTATACTCATTTCCTTCCTTAACTCTGCTCAGAACACCTTCAACTTACCTTTGCAATATGGTCACTCAATCTGCCAGTGTATACAAAAAACATAGTCAACTTTATATCCATTATTCAAAATAAATATGTATTGGTAAAAAATAAATTATACATAAATATATTATTAATTAATTATAAAATACTCTCCAAAAGTTATTTCATCTCGAAACATCAAAATAATATCATGAATAACTCAATTATCCTTCTCGGGTTACTTGCAGAACATGGTCAAACACATAGTCAACTTTGGAGCTTAATATATTTGAATATACAAAAATTCATACCTTATAACTCACTTATTTATATTTTCCATGAATTAATTTTAAAATTTTATTTTAACATCACCTTCTATTTCATCCTAGATAAAAAGATATAGGCAAAATATTGAGCACTAGTTTTTCCTTTATTAAATTTAAATGCCAATGATCATTGTGTAAAAATTAAATATCAAGAACTTTATCATCATCATGATACCTAGTATAAAAATATAATATGAACCATATATATCCTCATAATAATCCTAATATTTACCTTTCAATGCTCATTTTTTATCTTCGATTTGAGCTCCCATAATTGTGCCACTTGGTAGCTCTGTGTGCCTTCTATACACTTATACCATTTAGTCAATATAATTATGCCACTTGGTAGTTATTCATAAAATATGAACATCACACACACCATTTGTCTCTAACTTCATGAATATCTGCATGTCATTTATTTAGTATCAAAGCTTTAGAGATTGTGACACTTGTCACCAACACGTGCCTTTTGAGCATATTGACTATTTGACAATAATTAACTTCCACAACTTATCATCCATGCATGAAATATTGAATATTTTAATTAATAAAATCCATTAGATCATTATCCAATTATATTAAACACTCACCATGATATTTGTGATCTAATTAAATGCTCACTGTAGATCTCCTCCTGTAAATTTGGCTAAGTATGGGAGCTTAGTAAAACTCTACCTGGAAGGCCAACTTTACACCTTAATAAATTATACTAATCTCAATATCACTACTTGAAATTTTAACCACATGATAAATTTTCATAGGGGAACCCATAAATGTATCAAACTAATCCTGAAACATATAATTGTATGAGATATGTTATCATCAATCTGATCACTTAGACTTATCTGTCAAGATGACTACTTGAATAGAGAAACTCATATGACTACTTTGATGAATTAATTTCACTTTCATAAACACTCTAAGAACTCATATCATCAAATATGATCTATGAAACATGTTTATATCAAAAATTTCATCCATAAATTATCTTACAAAGTCAAACACTGAAGAACCATGTAGGAACACTAAAGCACATTGAAGCACACTTTGTCATTGTCAATATAACACACATGAAACCTCATAAAAAAACTTGGTCACCTTGGATACAATGTATAAAAACCTCCAAAAATATCCCCCTTCTTAATTTATGTCAACACCAATACAAATATTATGCATAGACTATATCTATCTCTTCAAGCACTTTCTCCTCCTTTGATACAATGATAAAGTTGGCTCAAATATTGATCCTATAGACTAAAAAATACTAAAAGGACCAATAATAAGAAAGGAATACTTTTGATATATGACACATACTCCCCCTAACATTTTTCATACCTATTCTTACCTTAAGCTTCTTCAAACATGCTCTATGACTACATTCTTCTTTGATCATACATAGCTTATATGAAGATAAAACATACATGATCATCAAAAACTATAAGAAATTACCTTGAAAACATTAAGAGGGAATACCCCTAACATCACACTCCATCTTATGTCATCTGTTATTTGACATACACTAAACTAAACTTGTTCTTTCCTAATCTTTTAACCTGTCTATCTATAGAACTCACAAGCTCTTTTCAATCATTCATAAAGATTCAATACCTTATCAAAATGCATGACTTGGTTTGATCAAGTCATCATGTCAATCTTTTTGAATTCTCAAATATAGTATACATCTTCACATTTATATCATGACTAAATAATATTCACATATGCTCCCCCTCACTTCATGTATAGCTCTTCAAGCCTTTAAAACTATCTGAGCTATCTCCTCCTAACTCCATGCTTCACTTGGATCATGACATATTTAAAAATTCTTCTTAATGAGCTAGGTTTTCCAATAATTCTTCAATATTGTCCATACATCCTTGATTAAACACTTAGAGATCTTCATTTCATGTTTTTATACCTTTCATGCATACCTTCATTCTTCACTACTTTGACCAACTAGACCATCCTTTAAAGATTTAACCAAAACTTTGACTTTAGGATCACTATCCCTAAAAATATCTTATCATATCCTTCCATAGTAAACAAACACATCTTATTATGACATTTATTATCCTATAACATCAAACAATATTCAAATAGCATCCACTATGCTTTCTCTTTTTGTAAAGTGCCTCCTTGAAGCTTAGAGAGAGAAACCCCTTTGACATAGTGAGACTAAAAGTCCCTAGAAACTTAGGAGACTTCCATATCTCCATAATTTCATTTGAATTATAGTTTTGCCTCATCACCAGATTAACTTTAAATGGATCTTTGACTTCATTTTTTGCTTCAAACTTGTCAACTAATGTATATGATAAAAAATCTTGAATTTCCTTCATGTATATCATGCCAAACAAACCATATTTGGTCTTAGTTTGATCTCTTCTAATTGGTTTAGTTTTCCACAGCCATTTGTGACCTCTTCCTTGAACACTAGGATTTCCATGTACCTTATTTTACTTTGAGAGATCATTCAACTTATTTTTTCAATACCTAGTAATGTGACCAACTCTATGACATCTGAAACAAACAAGATAATTCATACCTTCTGCTTGATGAATATTATGATTTTTAGAAAACATACCATCTTATCTATTAGGTTCATTATGCTCAAGCTTCACTGTCTTAGGTCTCCATACCTAGGTTAGTATTTTCTTATGTATTTTAGGTTATAATCTATCAATATGTCCCATGTCATGACAAGTGTAGCAAACAATATCTTCCATACCTTTTACTTGAATATGGTAGTGATGTCTTTTTAACTGATTACCTCTTCTTACATAGTCCTTTTCCCTATGACCAACAAGATGAAAAAAAAACAATGGCCCATTAAATATTTTACATGCCTTGATGCATTTGGATATTTGATTGGTTTATTCATTTTGACTTTGACCTAATTTAACTTATTGTCTTTCATGCTACCATCCTATTTACCTTATTCTAATCTCTTTTGTTCTTATTCAATCTTGCCTATCTTGACAAAAAAATTCTTGTGCTCATCCTTCAATGAATATAGCTTGGTCTTTAATTGAACATCCTCATCCTCTTTGGCTCTTATACTTGAACTTTTAGGCTCTAACTAAATTATAAGATCTTGGATAGTCCCTTTATCCCTCTTATCTTCTTTATCTATGTCATCATTCAATCTACATGATTGCTCTTCAGTAATCTTTATAGAATCAAGATTGGAATTCAAATCATCATTTTCACCTTGCTTTGAACTTAACTTGGCATTTATCTCTTTTAACTAAGTCTTGAAATGTATACATTCTTCCTCTTTTCAACTCAGATTTATCTTTATAGCCCTTAATTAATCCTCAAGAATTTTGATCTTATTTTTATCATCTTATGATCTTGAGCTTGATTTCAAGGATTTTATCTCCTTAATGAGCTTGATGCACTCATCTATAATATCATTAAAGTTTTACACCATGATCTTATTTTGAGATTCTTTTTGATCACACTCTCTCATCTTACCTCTGTACTTATCAAAAATTGCCTTAGCCTGATTGCACTTTTATTCACTTGATTTTAGACATGCATAAGTAACCTCAAATTGATATTTCAACTCTTGATTCTCTTTATTCAATTGCTTATACATATTATACCTTGGATCACCTTCAAGTGGTTAAAATT